>JAQMCW010000017.1:6227858-6240181 GCA_030068335.1 Chrysichthys cranchii | reverse complement strand
ACACATAAACCCATAATACACTTTAAAAACATGTTTTTGAGGGCTGAAACACATTAATTGTATTTACATCCATTTCAATGGGAAAAATTGATCCGGGTCGCGAACAGAGTCTCAGAACGAATTAAGTTCATGAGCCGAGGGTCCACTGTAATAGACTTTATTGATTTCCTTATACCAAAAAGAAACTGTGTTGCACCTAAAATCCCACTCACTCTAAGATTCTGTTGGATAAATTAGCTTGCAACAATACGCTATCTGGAATATGTATGCCAGCTAGACAAGTTGACATGGATGACAAATACATTTCACTCAGTTATTAGAAACATAACAGCTAGTCATGTCTTTTCTGACCAAACAGTTTCTTTCATTCTGACAATGCAAAAAATGTTATTGTTTACTTACACCTTTAGTAACGCTACTTTCACCACCATTACCTTAACACTCGCTAGCTGGCTGTCTAGAGCCACGAAAGTGCAGGGGTGGACAAATCACTAACCTAAACGACAAGCAGCTATTAATTACACAGGCTATCAATTTTATATTCCTAGTTGCCTGGTGGACAAGAAGGTTCAGTAGACTGTTGATGTAATGGTGGGTCATCAGTGGGTTTAACTTTACTCCTTCAACAACCAGAGAAGGAGAAAACTCTCCTCCCTCTTGATTTTCCTAGAAGTAACCTTTCTGTAAAGTGTAATGTGCTGCGATGGTCTCCGACACGGTGGCAGAATGCATACAACTGTTAGACTTTTGAAAGAAATTACATTAGCTGTCACGTTTTAGCCTAGGTATCTGGGCTTCCAGGCAAGCATAACATGGGACAGGGCAAGCACCATAGACTGTTCACTTCCTTGAGCAAGTTAAGGAATTTCTGATTTGTCCTCCACTGTATTAGCACGTTGTTGTATGCTTTGAGGCATTTATGTCATATCTGCTGACCATGTATTTGCCCTCTTCCCACCCCAATCAATATGTCTCCGTGTTCACACCTGTCCACAGAAAGCTCTTCGAGGCCATCGGGTACTGTCTCAACTTGGACCTGTCTGACAGACTGCTTAACTGGTCTTAAGACTAAGGGAATGAGTCAGCTCCACCTGCTAACCTGAGCCTGAAACTCTCATTATATGCAATTACCAAAGCCATCTAAATCCTAGTCTCTATACACTTCCATACAACTGTCTCTAAGCAGGAAACCTACACAGACAACGTTATGTTCTGCGTACTGTACATCATAAGGTATGATACCTTACGCTACGTGCAAATGCTCGGTTTAGGTAATGGTCCTATATGGACACAGATGAGGACAGCTGCAGAAATATTGGACGCGCACCAATTACAAGAGGGCTTCTATTTTCACAGCCTGGTGCCACCGTGGTTGAATCAGAGGCTTAGGCGCCAGCCGGGGTGGGGGGGTGGGGATGCAAGCAAACGGAATAAGAAAAGGAAAAGAGAATGCTCTCGATCTCCATTTGTCCTTCTTTTTGTCTGGCCTCATTTCTTAAACCCCATCAGAGCAAACGGGAAAGCCATCGTGCCCGAAAAAAAAAACCAAAAACCTAAAACCCTGCGTGCAAGTGCGCGCCGCTCGTTTCCCCCGATGCTCCTCTTTAAAGTATATTTTTGACATAATTACAGAAGAGCACAAAACGTCTTGAGTCATCCTCAAGGCCTACACGACACACACACACACACACACACACACACACACACACACACTCACACACACACACACACACACAAGCCTCCCTGCTCCTACCACAAGGGCTGCCTTTCTGAGCCACTTTTCTCTGGAATCTCTTGCGTTTTTCACCCCTCCCTCCTGTTTTCTCCTTGTGCATTTGGGCCACAAGCAACAGAAGAAGCAACAAACAGGTCTGCTCTTCGGCATTCCGGCTCGCTTTATATGTAATTGTGGCGCACTTTATATATAAACAGACACTGGATCCCAGCCTAAATCCTCCAGGGACAGACTGGTTTATCTTGTGGACAATGCCAGAACGTGGAACCCCCCAAAATGGCCTGGCGTCCCCGCTGATAAAAGACTCTGTATAAACCTCGGCGCTCCGTCGCTGAGCTGAGACATGTGTTTTTCCGGAGATGAGATTCCTGGCACAGTAGTAGAAGCAGACTCAGGCCTCGTGTTTTGAGCACCGTTTTATTGGCACGTTGCTCCCGGAACGGATTGGAAATCATTCTCCTCCTTCACAACATATGGAGAAGAGAGAGAGGGAGAGAGAGAGAGAGAGACACAGAGAATGTGAAAAAAACAGTAAGAGTCCAATGAGAGTTTCATGGGGCTCCTTAATATATTTCCTGCAAGCATATTTATTTCAATCTCCTCTTCTTCAAAGGGCTCCTCACTACTGTACACCATCAATTGGTGGTTTAAAAATCAGGAAACATTTCTTTTTTTCAGAATCTACAAAATCAACATACAATGTGTCCATCTCATCAGGGATTGTTAGGAAGCCAATATGTGCTCTTCAAATGGCCCGTTAGTGTACTGTTGGGAAACTGTTCCAGGTTATTTGATTCAATGATCGCAAGCCATAGGAAGGTCAATAGGTCTCCAATTTTGTGCAGATTACTTGTGCAGATACGCGAGGCTGTTTGGAGATCGGCAGTTCTTGGAATCCTCTGTCTAGCAGCATGACTGCAGTGACATCTGGCTTCAATGCCATTCCTCTTTGGAACAGTGCAAAAGAATTGGCTGATCGCTAAATTCAACACCACAAAAACATCTAAGGGCCAACTATCTGTCAAAAATGAGTTCATCGTAATGCAAACAGACACACTGAGAACATTATCCGGCTGCCCTGCGAGGGAGGGGTGATGCTAGTTTGATGCGCTGTTCGATAATACTGACGGAAGGGCCAAACTTGTAGAAAGTAGATCATTTCAGGATTTTACACAAGCTGTCTGTACTTGTTCTCAGGGGCAACCATGTAAGAATAGCCGACAACACAGCAGGAGAGGTACTTCTGACACTCAGTGCCCATGGAAACGTCAGTTGGGCAACCACACTGAGCTGCTGGTAGGAGTTTAAGGAATTCTGCATAATCATAGCTCCTTTTCCAGGCCCTTGATGTTGTTTCTTCTTCCAATCTGCGGTTAAAAGTGGATCAAAGGCACCAGTGTTAGGCAAGACAAGGCTGTAAGTAATATCTCTCAGAGTGAGGTTGATAAAGCCTATCCCGCAAAAGTATTTATAACCACCTGTCTTCCATCCGTATCATATATAGGGGCCTCCAGAATAATTGGCACACTTCATTTAATCGAGCAAATATGAATAATAAAAAGAATAACACGTGCAACATGGGATATTTTAAGCTCAAACATACAGGGACATTATATCGAATGTTTTGTGAGAGAAAATAGTATTGCACGAAATATAGTTCTAATAAGAACGACAATGAATGGTTCCTCCCATTGTGTCAGTGGAAAATTTTAATTATCATGTGAAATGCTTATTTTAACAAATAATTTTTGCTGTAAACTGCAAAGCTGGGAACTGGGCTGCTGCATTCATAGATCTTTCTAAACCCAAAAAACAGCAACAACATACACGCACACGCACACACACACGCGCGCAAAGCCAGTACACACACTCGTATCCAGATGACCCAGACAGAAAACAAACATTGCATTATTAATTACAGTCCAGCTGTCCATGAATACAGGTAACGCAGGGTCACAAGTTCAGAAGAAGTCTTGGCCTACAGCGAAAATGTTGGTTAACTAATCAGTCACTTTATGACAGCAGATAGTACTGAGAGAAACACAGAGAACGACAGAAAGGCAGACAGGAGGAAGAAGCGTCAGCCTGGGGCAACGTGCAAAGGGCAGTTTGCCAAAACACTGCTTGACGTTTGACCCTGTCTCAGGGTGCACCGATCAGGAATCAGATGAGTGAAAGGTGAGGAGTGTGTTCATCTAGAGGCAGTGGTTACTACCAGAGCATCAACTCATGCCCCAAGCCCTCAGGCTGCGAGCAGGGAGCCGGGATTGCTGAGAGTATGGTAGACATCTCAATAGCAGAAGAACGGATTCAAAAGATGTAGGAGCAAAATGGACGGAATATAAACATGTCTCTTGGACAAAAGGAATGAGCTGGGGGGGGGATCACCTTTATTTCTAAATTATTTCTATGACATTTTTTTTGTAGGCATGCCAGGACAGAACCTCTCCCCAGTTCATACACACCTGCATACTGGAGTGAGAGAAAGAAGGACAGAGTGGAGGAAAAAAGAAAAACAAAGCAAGGGTGAGAACGAAAGGGGCAAAAGAGAATGTAAAATCTCTCCCAACATCATTTGGCATCATAGCCCACCATGGTTAATACCCACAGGAATGAAAGTGTTAGCAAGGGTTTTGGGAGAAAATGTTGCAGTCTTTTGTTTCTCTTCCCTCTTTTTTTCCCCTCTCACACCAGTACTGCCATGTGGGTGGGCTGCAAAATCCCATTCAGCTTTACTACACACATGCATGTGCACACACTGTCTCTCTCTCTCTTTCTGTCTCTCTTATGAGAGAAACAGCGAGCCACAATTGTGGTTGAAATTTACTTTTGACTTTTGTCAAGCTTTAAAAGAGTTGTTGTGTCTTTTACTGAAAGGCCGGCTATAAATGTAATTCTAGGCTGTTTTCAATTCATATGAACATTTTATGTGGGTGGTGTAGTTAGTCATGTGTATAAAACCAGTGTAAAAGCAAGCAAGTAACGCATGCAGTGGTAGTTCAGTGGTTAAGCCATTGGACTACTGATTGGAAGGTCGTGAGTTCAAATCTAAGCACCGCCAAGCTACCCCTGCTGGGCCCTTGAGCAAGGCCCTTAACCCTCAACTGCTCAGTTGTATAAATGAGATAAATGTAAGTCGCTCTGGATAAGGGTGTCTGCCAAATGACACTAATGTAATGTAATGCATGCTGTAATGCAGACACTACAATCATATTCGGTACATCAAGTCTTTAAAGGGTCTACTTTTGATATTTTATATCACGTTCACGGGAGTTGGATACATGAACAGCCATAATTATGATTACTGGGATAAATGAATATTGTTATATTAAAGATGTAAATATGTACAAATGTAAAATATGATGAGAATCAGTGCAACATTTGAAGTTTCTGTAATGAAGAATACAACTTTCTAGAAACAACGTTTTAGAAAAGTCATGCAGTTCGTGCTGTAGAGCTATCTAAGGAGCAACATATGCATATTCACATAGCAAAAAAAAAAAAAAAGCAATGTTAACAGCATAATTCACAGTCTGGAAGGCCGGAGGTGGAACCATATCAGTGGGATGTGCTTTTCCGTGGTAATGCTTCAGGAATGAATAAAAGAGGACATTTAAATTAAAAAAAAAAAAAAAAAGGAAAGGAAAATGTGACTTCCTATAACAGTTGTTGAGTGGATACTCGGACACTGATACACACAAAACTAAAGATGCATGCCTGGAAACCTCATGGAAACTTAAACAGACGACACATAAACGACACGGTTGAAGAGTTTATACTATGTTAGAATAGCTGCTGGTTTTGGTCCCAGGAGAAACAAAACACTTAAAAACACCAAATCATGAAACATTTTTGCTTACAAGTCCATTCCCAAATCCCATAATTCCTATTCTCAATTCGTGCACAATCTTTGAGGTACTTTAGCTGGCAGGTAAACTGTCACGTCAGACTGAGAGTCAAAAATAAAAGCGCTTTTGACTCCAGTTTACAAAGCCTATAAAAGTAAACAAATGCAACCAAACCCATCTCCCATAGTCGACTGGAAAATGGGTGGCACCAGAAAAAAAAAAGCTCCAAAATCCCCAACTGCACAGCTCCGATGATGAACAAAGCCAAAGAACAAAAGATGAGAGGGTTGGAGGAGAACAGCAGATATTTCACTTGAGTATGTCAAAGACAAAGTTAGGGAAGACCGCCATATTAGGTGACAGAGTCATGTACTGGGTCTTTATGGCTGTATTTACTCTTTGCTTTTTTTCATGTGAGCAAGAGGGATATTCAGCAGATTACTGTTAATGCGCGTGAGTCACGGTGCTTAAATACATGCCTTGTCAGGTCTGTGTGAACGTCTGCATTATGGTCAGGTCAAAAAATAGACATTCGAGAAGTAATTCCTGACTGGAGCTGTAAATGAACTGTAAATTCCCCACAGTCTGTCGGAATACACTGCGTATCGGTTATATCAAGGTGACATGTTGAGTTGAAATGGCCCCACTCCTGCATTTAATTCAGAAAGCTACACAGGTAACATGTATATTCTCATGTATAAAGAGATATAGGCTGGAATTTTCACAGATTGTTGCTAACATGCGCTAGGCTGCTAACATTGCTGAGCTAGCTTTTTATAGCCAAGACAAGCTAATCTGACAGAATTTCTGAGAGGATTATTTTTCTTCATAAAAATGTTCATTTTCTTCACCTTTAACACTTTGCAGACAGCTAAACAAGTTAAACTGACCACCCTCCTTGAGAGAATTTTAAATTCACATCCTTAAACATTCACTAGCATTACTCGGATCGCTAACACAAACTAACCTGAAAGAACTTCTGAAAGATTTTTCAAATTATATACAGAAATGTTTAAGCTTCTGCATAAAAGCTGGATAGTTACTGCAAATTAAACTGCGGGAGAGTTTTAAAGTCATACTCAAATGTCCATAGTTCTTTAGCCAGATATCTTACAGAGGCTAATCTGACAGGAATTCTGAGAGAAAGTTCAAGTCATATTCATAGAACCTTCAATACAAAGACTAGCCATAGCTAACACAAGCTAATCTGACAGGATTTTTATGACAAAGTCCAAGTTATATTCCAAATGTTCATATTCTTCACTGCCAAAAAAGATAGATAGCTAACACAAGCAAATCAGACAGGATTTATGAGTCATAATCTTAAATGTTTGCTGCTAACATTAGCCAGCTGGCTAACACACGCTGACCTGAGAGAAAAGGATTGTGCCTTGTAATTACAGACCACAGATGTGTTTGAGAAATGTTAGATGAACAGAAGAAAATTAATGTGTTTTTTTTTCATAGATTGTGGTGCTAACATGAGCTAGAGGTTTAAATTCAGATTCATGAAAGGTTCACTTCTAACACTAGCTACAGTATATAGCAAAAAACAGTAAGTCCTATTCATAAATGGTCATAATCCTTATTCTAAACTCTAGCTGGCTGTTTAACCTGAGCTGACAGAATATCTAAAAAGCCTTATGTTTAAGAAACGTGTCTGTGAAGCTAAATATGGTTTCAAAAACTAGGTCCTCGATTTATAGCCTGCTGACAGACTCTCCTCCTTATTTCTCACTCCAAGTGCTCATCCTATACACATGTTCAGACATTGATCTGATGGATTTGATCCAAAATGGATCATAAAGTCTTGCAAAACACGTGGAGTCAATGCCAGCCTGATTGCGTCCTGTCATTAAAGCAAAAAGGGGACATAACAAATCATAAGAAACGAAATTCACGTAAATTGCTGTCAAGTTGTTGTCCATAAACAATTTGTAATGAAAATTGTTTCTAATTGTACATTAGAAAAGACTACATAATAAAAAAAAACTTAACTAGTGGTCTCAGACTTTTGTACCCCAATATACATAAACATATCATTCATTCATTAATTTTTCGCAGCACCAATCTGGCAACCTCTGCTTCTAGGAAGTGCACAGAGAGCAAGCCTGGGGTCAGCGGTTCTGTAAGACGAGAGAAGATTTATTGGTGAGGTCAGTTTAAGGTTAAATGCCTCGTTAGGGTTAAACCCACATTTCCCCATAGGAGCCGACCTTACAACCTTTCCTTTGGCTACAAAGTCTCTGTTCTTACCGCTGTGCCATAATTCATCCACAACGCTGCAGGTAAACAGCTTGAACAGTCAACACTGCAGAGGAAATAACAGATTTGTTATCAGTTAATCACTAACGAATTGCTACAGGAACTGTTCTTGATTAGAGATCAAGTGAAGTTCTGCCACCACTATATTTGCATTTACATGGACACTGTTTGGCAGGTCCACTTTTCTGAGAGGAATCGACAGAATTGATTTGGGTTTGGTTATTCTAACACAGAAGAAACATGCAAAAGGTGCTACGAGACTCAGAAGTCAGTCCTGATTCATAAGAAAACAGTTATGTGAATAAATAATACGTGAATTCATTATTGTTTGAAGCGTCAGCTTTCAAAATCAGCAAACTGATGGATCAGGCAAAGAAAGTAAATTTTGAAAGTTGTGGCTCAAGCCTAGCTGGGCTTATAGCTTTAAAATATGGTTTGGATTTGACCATGGCCTTTAAGTGGAGAGGGGCTCCAGTCTTGGTTTAGGAGACACGCATCAACTTTTTTCACGGAGCCTTAGCAGGGAACACAGCTTTACACATAATAAAGTTTTTCTTTCGCTCAGTCTTTTCCGTGCACACAGAGACACACGCAGTGGGTTTTTCTAGAAAAACACCTAGTTTGCTCCATCAACACTGGGGTTTTTTTTTTGTTTCCATGAATTCCAGATGGATGGCAATGAGCACGAGGATGACTGGTGCATTTGCATGTTTGCATGTGTGGTTTTTGGTACTATGATGGATTAAAAACCAAGGTTGCCAACAAATGCTCTGAAAACATACAGTAGCAAAAACTCCAAAAACAAAAACCAAAACATTTACATATGTGCAGCTGCATCTTTTTGGGCATAACCATATTCTCTAAATTCCAATACCAGAGCAAAAAGAAAGTAAGGAAGAAACAAAATGGTGATGCTCTGTTTCCGCTATGATAGTTACACATCGTGAGAGCATGAAGGGGGTTGGTGCGATGGTGCGTGCGTGAGTGTATTATTCAGGACCCAGATTACAGCCAGCTTTAATGTGGTTCAGTTCTCCCACAGCCCAGATTAACTGATCCATTCAGCTTTCAGCAGAGTCTCTGAGTCAGCCTGACACTGACTCATTTAAGACCCTCAGGAGAGACTGCACTCGCTCATTCATCTATTCATTCTCTGCTCCCTGTCTCACCATCTCCTCCATGTCTCACTCGCTCACTCTCTCAGTCCTGAGGGGTTCCTGAGGCTTTGTGACACACCTGACTGGAGCCATTAACTCCAGTGCGTGTGCAGTCTTGATCTGAACCAGTGACTCGTCTCTTTCCGAACCTCATCCCTATATGTTTTGCGAGTCCACCATTTTGTGGTCATGTTGGAAAATGTTGAGTTGAACACATGTTTCTTCTGAATCAACTAAACAGCCATATTTGCCTCATCACATATGCACCCTAAGCACTGGGGTCCTGTTGTGCACTATTAAAAAAAAAACAAAAAAACAAAAAATGTACTTTGGTTTGTCCCTCTGTGGCACCCTTACAACCCCCAAAAAATGTCCCTGAATGGAAAAATTCTACTCCCTTTACTTGTGTACTACACTAAAGCCAAGTGAGTGTGGTGCAAGAAGAGGACGGCCAGTGGAGGGCGACTTGGCAAGACATCTAACAAGGGGGAGGTAGGAGGAAGAAATAATGACTGAGACACAAAAAGGGAGGCAGTGGAAAGCAGAGCATTATAAAAGACAGACTAGATAAGGGGGGAAAATATAAACAAAAAGAACAAAAGGCCAAAAACAGTTGAATTCATTTAACACCTTCTGTCAGTGATTAATATATATATATATATTTTTTACAACCAATCAAAAAGAAGTAACCAATAAAAGGGACATGTATATAATCTATGACAAGAAGCATGTTTAGCACTACAAATTAGTTGTAGCTGCGAACTGTATCTTTGTAACATTATCAAAATCCAAAGTGACTAACTGGAGCTAATTGCAGGCCCAGAAAAATATTGAAAGGAGGCTTGAAATAATGCAAGTAACCAAACCCATTACATTATTTGCAATCATATTATTCAATATATTATGTATTTTACACGTCTATAAAAAAACAAAGTAAAAACATAATAGAGCTGCATTAATCTGATAAATATATGACGACATCTCTAGAATCTCACAACTAATCCAAAGATAAAACACCTGTTGCTTGACGGTGAAACAGGTGGAAAAAGTAAAAATAACCCATCAGCAGAAAGCGAGAGTGTGTGTATGAAAAAGGGATAGTTCACATAGTTCAGGTGGAATTGTGTGGAACACACTATGCATCTCTCTGGGATTATAAAGGCAAGTGGCATGCAGGCCTCATCGTTTGAGGAGGAAGTGGAAGTGGACCAGGTCTCCATACACACACACACACACACACACACACACACACACACACACACACACACGCATGCATACACGCACACAAAGCACTATCAAAGCAGACAGCAATCCCAGCTGCCTCGGAGCAGACATGGCTCCTGCAGCATCATCTGTAAGATCCATCTCCTCTTCAGCCACTCGTAACACACGCGCCAACCCTTTTTCTTCAAAAGCTACAGTGCAGAATAGAGCACGTGCTGGCTCACACATGTGAAACGTGAAACGGTTAAATGACCAAAGTAATCATGTGACACTGATGGTATGTGGATATGACAGAATATCAGAAAAGCCTAAGTAATAACTTGGTGCTTGATCACTTTTTTTCCCTATATTGCGCTGGTGATGAAAAGTTGATTAATGACTCTTTTCACACCTGTGCTTTTTAATACAATTAAACTGGTTTGTTTTCCCCCTCGGTGCAATCAGTGCGAACACAGTAATCAGACTTGACTGCGGACCTAAACAACCACAGCATGACCCTTGAGAAGGAGGTGGTCTCATTCTGGACCCAGACAAACTCCGGAGGAGTTTGTTTGTGATGGGAACGTTATCTGACCTCGATCTGACCCAACTACATGCTGATGGTTAGCATGTCATGGTACACAAACGTCTCAAAAGTAAATAGACACCATCATTTTTGAAAGCATTTTTTCTACAACTTCCTTCTAGCTGCTCTGCCATTGTAGCCACATTGATGGAGATCCCTCACAGAGTTACTCTGACTCACTTGGAGTTGCTCTGCTACATCACCAGTCTTACAGTGGAGATTTTTTTTCTCAACAATCCACTGTTAGAGGGCCCAGGTCGACTTGAGCAGGGTGCTGTTGGGAACCAACGGGAAGATGCTGCAGGTTTACAAACTCATCAACTGATTAGGACCAGAGTAAACAGACTATAGCTGTGAAAACGCCCTGTAATGCCTACATCTTTGGTCAGAAATTCTCTAATATCTGTGTCATCCCAAAACCTTGCGTGACAGAGTTAGACTGCAGTGGATTTGTGTTATAAGAGTTGCATAGTTTTCTGAGTGCTCCCAGAATTCGACAGGTGTCCTTCTAGACTTCTAAGTATGCTAAGTGAGTTAAAGTAACCAGGTTTTCTATTCAGGGAACTGCGCCTGGGGTAATCTCACGCATGCTACAGCCACTGTCGATAGTCATTAGGATGAAAAACGCTGAAGTACTCCTTTAACATTGCCATGTGTTGATCACAGTGTAGAGTTCACATCAGAAGCTGGAATAGTGAGGTCAGTGTGGGGGAGGGAAAGATCTGTGAGAACGGCAGCCTTAATAAAACCGTGCTCTGCCTCCTCCGAGCCTTTAATTACAGACTTGGGAGGGCACGTTATGGGCTTGCCGCAAGCAGAAAGAGAAAGAGACAGAGCGAGAAAGACGACTACCAGGAGAGGATACTCATTCACCTACCTATAAAGCTGCTACCTGAGGCAAGAGGCGCACACACACACACACACACACACACGTAGAGCTGAGAGGCCTACAGCCACGGCGAAGACGCTCAGATCTCTGACTTTCATCAGGCAGGTGTGAGCCTCACACTCGCTCTCGGCTTCCTCAGGCGCTACGCCTCCGGAGGTGCCATTAAACAGGAGGGGTCGAACTACAGCTTTGAGGTAGCATGAGGAAAAAAACCCTGATCATCAACATCATGGTTTTGTTTTGTTTTTTGCTTGCTTTCTTTTTCTTCTTACTTTGTGTTTCACGTTGAGTTTGTGACAGGGTGGGAAATATTTGAAACTTAAAGGATAAAGCAATTACAGTATATAAATGAATAAATGTATGAATGAATGAATGAATGAATAAAGGAATGAATAAAAGAATGAATCGACCCCAGTACTCTCCCATGTTCATCAGGATCACATTTCTTTGTCCAGCGAGCTTTATATATATATATATATATATATATCTCAACATCATGTATATATATATATATATCATGTATATATATATATATATATACATACATACACACATACACTACTGTTCAAAAGTTTGGGGTCACTTTAAAATGTCCTTATTTTTGAAAGAAAAACACAGTTTGTTTCAATGAAGATAACGT
>JAQMCW010000017.1:6209122-6226622 GCA_030068335.1 Chrysichthys cranchii | reverse complement strand
TTTCTTTGAGGACGTGTAGGAAAGTATAGTGATAGTTTAGTGGTTAGGTTTGTGTGCTTGTGACCAAAAAGTTAATCCCAGGACTTCTAATGTGGTGACAGTGGTAACAACACAAACCCACCACCTATCCTCCAATCCTGCCAATCTCCTTTTGCCATGGATACTGTTCACTGGAATAAAGGAAATCACTAGGTTGCTTACATAAAGGTCACATGCTGCAACACAGCCACAAAAAAGTATTTAAAACTGGGAAACTGTTAGCCAAAGTTAGCAAAACAGCTGATTAGGGTGCGTTAGCTGTTCAAAGGGCACTATTTGAAATACTTTCAATCCCCAGAGTGTGATTGGAGTACAGGTGCTCCCCCAGTTACAATGACCCGACTTACGATTTTTCGAAGATACGATGATGACTGTGATCCGCTAAAAATTGTAAAATATTTAGAAAATATTTAAAATTTGTGGCCAGGCATCACTGGCGGGCCAGCATAACAGCGTTTGACATTTGCGGACATTCAGACGCCACCCAGAAATGCCACATTCTCCCATAATTCAGAGTTAACTTGTGTATCGGTGTACTGTACAGTGCATTGCCTCAGGTTTTTTTGTGATCATTAACGGAACAGCTTCAGTGGCAGCTGTCTGTAGACGGAGCTCAATATCTGTGTAGGTGGGTGTTGCAGCTGGACGGAGCTCAGAGACACAGTGCTGCCGCCCACATCATACAGGTGTGTGGATCTATCTGGCAAACTCTCTCTTTTGACAGAAATGTGATTGAAATTAAATCTCGCTTAAATGTTAACTCGCTTCACAGCATGAAATATCGGACTCTCTCTTAACCAAGCACATAAAGAGCTCGTAGCACCGTGGAGCATGACAAAAAACTCTACAAAATAAATATTAAACCTGAACTTCAACTGATAACATAACTACATATTCTTTAAAGCTGAAACAACACAACAGGACTACAAAATCACTCATTTTACCATATTAAAACTTTACAATTCATTTTCAGCACGAGCAGCATTAAACACTCTCCTCTGCCTCAACCAGGAAGTAAACAAGGGGATAAAGATGGCACTCGTAAAGCGACAGTACCCAGAATACACACACATCCAAATTGCTCTTTTTTCTTCAATGGGACTGTGGTCGGAACACAAATATTTTAACTAATCAAATAAAAGGACATTTGAGATGTTGAAGTTTTAAACAAACAGGAAAAACAATAAATTATTAACACATAATTTCAACCTGCTTACATAAGCTGGGCTAAGCTAGGCTGAGATACCTAAGGTAGGCTAAGTGGTTCAACACAGTTGTTCGACTAACGATATTTTCGACTTACGGTGGGTGTGGCCAAACACATCTCCATTCTAACTTGAGGACTACCTGTATATTAAAAAAAAAAACTTTATATTACAACAATTTGTTTTCGTTTTTATGTTGAAAATCAAGGTCAATAGAGTTACTATGTATGACCAGTGTAGGGTAAATTTTTTCCAAAAGTTCGAGGACCTCACTGAGAGCCATGGAGGGCCATTCTGGATGTCCGATGAAGTTACCAAATATGATTCTTTGCCCAATAAAGGGTTAATGGTGTTCGTTAACGAACCATAAATACCTACCAAGCTATTGGAGATAAAATGGTAATAGTTATTAGCTAACTAGCTGTAGATATATGTAGCTACAAATAGCTAGGTAGAAATATTGAAAATAAGAAGTGATCCTTTCAGTCTTTTTGAATGAGTCACTAAAGTGAATAAATCACTCACTAGCTTTGTGCTATCCTTTGTACTGAATCCTTTGGCCATGACCAAGGTTCGCTCTTCTCTCATATATATATATATATATATATATATATATATATAAAACAAAAAAACAACTTTTTCTAGACACAGACATACAAAATGGAAACTATTATCAGCTATTTTTTTTTGCCTTGTCTTTGACGGTAGCATGATTGAGATGTACACTTGGGTAAACTAAACAAGTTTATCAGTCTATTGGAACACTCCCTTAGGTATTAAATGGAAATGAGATATTTAAGCTGCTGTTACGCTGAGAGGCTGTCATTGCAGAAGCTAGACATTACCTACATAATGAGTTAACTCATTACTCAACCTTGATAACGAGGTAACTCAACACTGTAGCGGAACATGAATGGGGTCTTCAAGGATAATTTTCTAATGATGGGTGCAACCTCAGTCACCACAGTGGAGAGCCTCCGCAGGGACTTTTTCTTTCGAAAGTTTCTTAACCCTCACCTATGCATGCACTGCTTCATTTCAAAAACCTTTTGGAATAAATGTCTTGTGTATTGTGTTATACATGTCACGTATGTTCTACATAGATCTAGGTGTAACAACAACCTCTCAAAAGTCTCAATCGTCCCAATTCTTCTCTTCCATTAAGAACAAAGGCTGGTTACATATTAGCTCTTTATTGGAAGCCTGGCTGAGAAATAAGACGCGACCTCCTTTTTTTTTTTCTTTTTAATAACACCAGTACTGTCAGCAATCACCTCAGGGTCAGGAAGTTAACATTCCTGAGCTGTAAGGATATTTTACTCGCTTTTGGGCCACAGCCTTGATGGCAGCATTATTGTGTGATCTAGGGAAAGAATAAAAGTTTCCCAAGAGAGAGAGACAGAGAGAGAAAGAGTGAGAGAGGGAAGGAAAAAGAAAAGAGAGAAAAGGCTCCTACATAAAAAGGAGATGATAAGAGATGTGGATTGCTGATAAGACACAAAGGGTTGTACATGCAGAAACGCGCCAAGATGGGAGCGATAGGAGACGGGCCACAAAAGTAACAGAGAGAGAGCGCGACCATGTTAAAAGACACCGTGAGATGGAAGCAGTGATTTAAGGGGGAAAAAAAGCCAGATGAAACGGGGAGAAGATAAAGAGGGGAAAAAGGCATCCTTGCACCTGTGAACGAAGCCTTTGTCACTTCGGCGTGTTGCCGGCAGCGGCTGGCAGGCACAGTTTCCTCTCAATGCCTGCGTATGAATATGTAATCTACCTCCATTCAGCTCTTTCCATTCTACTGCACAAATTCAACAAACGCCTTCGCCTGGGACTGCCAGGCAAAAGGGTGCTATCAGAGATGGCCGTTCATGGCGATTTGAGAACAGCTCTGCTGTGTCTGGCTAGTTTTTTTAAAGGCGCCGCTGCTCAAATGACTCTGTCGAGAGACAATAGCTTTAGAGATTATGAAACTATGTCCAACATAAGATTTACATCACGTAACAAATATGGCTCTTTTGGGGGTGGGGGGTTCGAAGAAGCAGGCTTCATTAGTGAAATGGGATCGGGGTGTGTTCTGCGGAGCGACGCTTAGGCCCTTGTTGAGGGAGGCTGCGTAAACAGCTCTTCAAGACGTGCGACATTTAGGATAAACTGTGAACATTTTTGGTTTTCCTCTTTGAAAAAATAACTCCGCTAACAGGGAATAAACGCAATTGCGAATCAGGATGATCACATTTGCCAATTTATTTTTAGATGTGGCTAAAGGGATATCATAATAAATTCCGCCATAGACCCCAAAAAGTGAATACTATCTTGAAAATGGCTCCCAA
Organism: Chrysichthys cranchii; assembly: GCA_030068335.1. Classification (NCBI taxonomy): domain Eukaryota; kingdom Metazoa; phylum Chordata; class Actinopteri; order Siluriformes; family Claroteidae; genus Chrysichthys; species Chrysichthys cranchii. The sequence goes on along the minus strand of JAQMCW010000017.1, from coordinate 6,223,048 downwards.
AAGCCATCATGTTTAGCATTTGTCATTGTCCTATAAACCCAATGCCAGGCTTGTGCTATTCCTCTTACACTACACCAGTTTCCCAAGTATTACCATGTTTAACGTATTAATAAACAACTTATTCTTTTGGTTTCCCAGACACAGACTAAACCTAGTCTTGGACTTTTCGTATGACGATTCTCTATCTAAAATTCCGTTTAATCCACAACTTGGCTTAATCTGTGTCCGGGAAACCATCCCACTATGTTTTAGGGTTTAACCATTTATTGTTATGTGCAGTGTTATGGAACAGCAGTGAAACTGTTTTTGTCTTGCCAGCCTCTTTTTCTCTCTCTCTCTCTCTTTTGAAGTGAATACGACGTTGCAGCTTGTCGGGTTACTGAGAAACCACAAAGCACAAACTTGAAGGCCAAAACACTGACACTGGAGACTCCTTAGGTAAATGTTACATAAATGTCTCCTGACAGAAAGTTTCGCCATATAAACAGTTATATGTACCGTATTCCTTATTAAACCACAGCACAAATTCTGCATTTGTTCATTTATTCGCCTTTTTTTGCAGTTTATGTCGAGGGTCTACCCACAAGTCCCTGCGAATCAGCTGTTAATATAGAAACGATAATGTATAAGAAAGAATGCACGAATATAAAAATGTTAATATTATAATCAGGACTATTGTCAGCACTGCTGTTATAGAAAATTACCATAACCAATACCTTTTGATTCGAGAATTCAATAACGCTGTGGTATAAAAGCCAACATGTAACAGGTGGTGTGTTCAAATGGAGCTTATGAGTTTGTGTTTTTATGATGGCTAATTACTGAGATCAGCTTAACCTCAATTTAACTGGGACATAGCTGTTGTCTTTTCTATACACAAGGTCAAGATATTGTGACAGTAGGAACAAGATAGAACCATCGCAGATAACATTTTCCTCAGACGTGTTGGTAAATATCTAAAGAAACCTTGTGTGTTTACACGTGCCATTGATTGCTAACTGGACTTCCATGTATTACAACTATATCGAGAAATGTCAACATTGCACCACAATTTGTTAACTCAGAAAAATATGACTTCCAAAGTAGTGAATAGTAAAAACAAGCAATTCCTGTGCGATCTTTTTGTAATCATAAGGAAAACGACATCCATGAGTCGTGGATAAAAAGCCCCAAAATTTTAAACCTACCCAGCTGCTGGGTGGGTACAGGGACAAGTGTGTGTTTGTGGTGTTTGCGTGTGTGTGTTGATAGCATTAGCCAATTACACAATACAGATGGAACACAAGTTTGTGCATAGATATCTACATGGGTCTAGTTTAAATGTCAGCTAAATTTCCACCACTAGTACCAGTTACCAAGATCTGATCTTAGACTGGAACACTATTTTGTGGGTTTAAGTGGCAAACAGTAGCTTGTTTACAAATCATTACAAGAAACCACATTTTGCCCTTCAAGCCTTTAAGTGCATTCAATCATCCCCCTACAAGTCATCTGTTTTTCCCCTGCGCCCTCAGTCTCTCCCTCCCTTCGCTGGTTGGAGCTGTATTGTGAGTAGGGGGCATTTTGCCAAATATGTCGGATAGCTTTCTGCACAGCTGCTAACAGACAGCGTGGACTCCAAACAGTGGATCTCTTTTATCAAAGCGCACCCCCCTCCCCCTCCCCCCTGACGTCTCTCTCTCTCCCCCTCTCGCTCTTTCTCTCTCTCTCTCTCTCTCAAAGTGTGGCAGAAACACAGCCGGTGGGAAACAAGAAAAAAGAATGAACGAAAGAAACCGGTTTGGAGCTGGCAGCTGAGAGATGCTTTGGCCCTGCACATTTCACACACAAGCTCAAAAACGCTGGCAGACCCATGCTTTTATTACATTGTGGTTACAGTTATGATCGTACGTTCTCATTATCTGCTAGAATCCATTAGTCACACACACTGTGACTTTCCACTTTCTGTGTTTTGCTTTGTTTTGTTTTTATTTTTTCACATTCTTTGCATGGACAGTAGGAGTCAAACGCACCAAACGGGGAAAAAAAAAAAAAACACGTCAAACCAGCGATGACAGAATAATATACTTTGGCACACTACATGCATAATCGGTTAATTATGGTGGAGGGTTGAAGCTACAAACGTAGCCATTCAACACAGTGAGCACATGCCTTTGGTGAATTAGTAATAAACGCCTGGGAACCAGATTTGAAGCTAGCTCTTAGCAAAGCGTGAGTCCCATAACTACGCATGAGGGCCACTGAAGCATGAAAACAACATAAAGTAAAAAGCAGCACTAAGGCTGCATACCACTGAAGTCAAGTGCTCAGGCCATTCGTTTCCGTTTCTTATCACAACTGGAGATTGATTTCAGCTAATCAAATACCGGAACAGGAAAATAACAGGAAAAGCTGACTGCACTTTTGTCTTCATGAAGATGGAGAACAGGGACTATCATGTGGCAAGAGAAGGTATGGCAACCAGTGAAGATGGGATAAGTGATTTTTACCTGGTACACTTTCTAATATTTATGATAGCTTTAATAGAACATTGAAGAACTGCTCTCTTTGGTACCCCATGATAAAGACTATCAACCAGGGTCACTGCTAGTCAAGTGAAATGTGGTGACATGTCTAGGGTATAGACAGCTGGATTGGGGCCCATAAACATTCCAGTAGGATGCCTAAATATATTCATTCATTCACATCCAGTAACAGTTTATCCTGGTCTGGGTTGGGGTGAATCCAGTGTCTATCTTAGGAACACTGGGCGCAAGGCAAGGCAACACACCCTGTACGGGATGCCATGCCAAAGGGCAACCTAAATTCAACAATCCACCTAGCAGCTTGTGTTTAGGAAACCAGAGAAACTGGTGGAAACCTAGACGAACACAGGGAGAAGCCACAAAACTCATTAAAAGAAAGATCCAAGCTTAGGACCAAACCAGGGATCCAGGGATGAAGTTGTGATTCAGCAATGCTACTTGCTGTTTCTGGAAATTTTACATCTCCTCAAAATACAGAGCAATATATTTTTAGGGCATCCGGAATTTCTAAGCACGTTCCTGGCATTTACCTCCAAAAAATTAGGACAAGGGTGCATCACTGCTTGAATTCTCTTCTCTAGGTCGACCTTCTGGGGATTCTCAAAGAAGATTTGATCTCGACTGGGTTTTGTTTTCATTAGGATTTGATCTTGACGAGACCTTTAGACTCCATCATGAGTAGAGCTTGGCTAGTCCTGGTCTTGGAATTGACAATGGTGGTCTTGACTACTAGACCCCACACACTGAGCGCACACACACACCTATTCTAAATCAGGTCTTCTACCAATATACAATCACGTGAACTTTGGGGGCCTACAGTAAGTAGTAATAAACACTGATGTAAGGAAATGAGAACATGACTTCTTGAAGGCTGTCCAAGGTTCTCTGGTGTTTTTCCAAACCAAACCTGGTGTTTAGTTCATATATAAAATGGCTATTTTGGTTTTTAAAAAAATGCAATATGATACATATACATGTGCAAAATCCATTGGAAGCACTTGTGTTGTCATACCACAACACACATTTTAAAAGTATTTTTCTGTCCAAATAACTGCCTTTCCATGCAGATATCAATAAATCCTTCAGGCCCTTACGGGCAAAGTTAGGCCGGCCGGCTCGAGTGAACTCGGAATGAAAGGGAAGCTCCCCTTCGTTCTTTCTGTGCCGCCCTTCAGTCGGGACATAAACATACAGTATGGATAGCCTATACAAACTATAAATTATGCTTAAAAAAAGGCCAGAAATTGCGGCACATGCTTTAATGTTATGCTCTGGTCCTTCTGCCCCTTTCTGGGTGGTACGGTTACGGTTTACATGAGTGCGTTGGTGCTCAAAGAATGAATGGAGCCATGCTGGCAAGAGATCCAAGTGCTAGCACATACCACGTCCTTTTAAATGTGCATGGATATACTAGGGCAGCAGTATTGTAACCCAAGACCGGACACACACACTCACACACTTTCTCCAACATATACACACCCAAACACACACACATGCTCTAGAAGGCTTAAGTCTGTGAGAGGAGCAGGGTGGGAAGGGGTGCTGGACTGGGTACAGAGGAAGAAGACGGGCAGTTATGTTTGGTTTTGGTGGCAAGGCGCCAAAGTGATTGAGGACGGGGTTAGAGTATTCTGAAACTTCAATAAACTGTGTGCATATGTGTTTGTGTGTGTGTGTGTGTGTGTGTGTGTGTGTGTGTGTGTGTGTGTGTGAGAAGCAAAAAAGTCTTCATTCTCAAAATCAATCAAATCATACAGTACCTAAACCTTTTGGATAAATGAGACTTGTGTCACATATATATTCAGTATATTATTTGCACATATTTATTAAAAGCTATGCATCAGTTGTCTAGTTTAATCTTGAAAGCATTTCTATAGATCAGTATAAATGGGTCACATGCCCAGAAAGCATTTATTGGAATCACTCTATTTCTATGGCTAAGTCTCCAGCGGCGTTCTACTGGGCATATTGGGCACTACGTAAGTGCTCTGAAGGCACGTTGTTAATCAGTTTGCAGTGAGCATATACAATGAATAGGAAGGCAGTATAGAATTTGAATATTAAATCTTTAAACAAATTGAATTTTGAGATACTGTACATCGATATCAGTACTTGTATTGGGATTGGGACTGATACCATGCACATTCATGCCTATACCATGTGATACTATGCATCATGAGCCCAGTGCACACTGCCACACTAATAAACAATCAGCATTAAATGACAGTGATCTGGCTGCATTTCTTGATTAATGGCCAAAGCAAATCAGACTGCAAACCGTGCAAACCTTTTGGCATTTAAACAATATCTTTAAAGTGGTTGACACGAGAATGCCAAGTAATACGATCGAGTGTGGTCAATAGAAATGAGCCTAAGGTGCTGTGAAATGTGCACATAGAAAGAAAATCTTGAGCGCGAAGCAGTGAAGCAAGCACGTGAGAACATTTCAGTTCTGTGTGCACTGTTCCTTTTGCAGGATCTACACTTTGCAATTGGATAGCCTGATTGAGTTTGATATGTGTGTTTTCCCTGTGGTCATGTAGGTTTGCTACAGGTTCTCCAGTTTCCTTCCACCTCCCAAAAACATGCCTGTCGTTGGTTTGGTGACTCTTAATTACCCCTAGGTGTGAATGTGTGTATGAATCAGTGTTCCTGGCGCCCTGCGATGGACTGGCATCCGATTCAGGGTGTACTCCTGCCTTCTACCCATGGTTCCCAGGATAGGCTTTGGATCAAGTGTGACCCCTGACCAATGTAAAGTGCTTAGGGAGAACAGCTCCGCCATGCTAGACTACCCTGCACTGGCTACCAGCTAAACACATACAGTAATTGAATTTAAGGTTTTATTGTTTGCTTTTAAAGCTCTGCATAGTATTGCACTAAGCTATGTCTCCAATCTTCTTTGCCCATTTCTACCACCAGTAACTTAAAATCTTCTAATCAGCAGCTTTCAGCCATTCCACGCTCTCAGAGGATGTTCAAAGGCGACCCAGCTTTTTCAGTTGCTGCTCCAAGATTACAGAGTATTTTATTTTTATATTTGTTTATAAAGTCATCTCCCACATCCGACATTTTTAAACGCAATTTGAAAACAGATCTATTCCCCAAGGCATCAGAGTCCTTGTAAGGGCTCCATCATCTGACTTTGTCTTGTTTTTAAAGTCTCTGCTTTTGTAGTCTCTCTACTGTCTTATTATTTAAATTTGATTTTTTTAAATTATGTTTTCATTTTATTTTATTTTGTTTTAATCTCACACTGATTTGATTGGACTGTGCGGCACTTTGGTTGACACTTGCCATCTTTTAAATGTGCATTAGAAATAAAACTTGACTTAATGAAGATGAATCAATGATTGAATGACTTAATGATTAATGATCATTAATGATAGATTGATGATTGGCAGTAAAAAGTACAGGAGGAGGACTTTAGGGTGGTAGCCCATTCTTTTGGTTCTTACAGAATAAATATCTTGGCTTACACCACAGTATAACAGAAAGACCAAGGAGGAGGCTGGGAGGGAAGCAAGACAATTCCAATCTCAAACACAACACCTCGAATCAATAAAGTTTCAGTTAATGGGAGTAAAGAAAGGAAGAAAGAAAGATCCAGATTTCAGCATGAAAAGTCTAGGCGTTTATAGTGCATTGCCATAGCTATATCAGATAAGAGACACAAAAATACAGTAAGTGAATAAAAACAAGATGAGATCTTAAGCACTCAGCGATCAGGTTACAGTGACTGGTACACAAAAGGAAACACACACACACACACACACACACACACACACACGGAGGGAGGGAGGAAATCACTTTACATACCTGTCGGCTACAATCGTAGACATCAAACAGCACGCCGACCTCAACTCAACCTTGACATTCATTATTGCTTTATACTGTAAACACAACGGAATACGTGTCCGTAATCTGATCATAACGGCATTTACTTGCCGTCCAAATCCTTTTTCAGAATGGCACAGAAACAGCAATTGGGGCAATCCCAAAACAAATGACTACCTTAATGGATTTTGTGCCTGTGAAGCATGGAGCATGAAGCAATATTCCTTCATTTTTATTTCCTAATATATTTAGTCATGCGCAAGAAAAACCTGTTGGGGTTTTTCTTTTTTTCTTTTTTTCAGTTCAACCAAGTGCTGTAAAATCGGCACAAGACAGCAAGATAGACAATTGAAATATGTCACAGTAATAAGACAGCTCGAGCTGATTATTTCCCGATCAACGTGCACATACACTGATTGGCTATAACATTAAAACCACAGACAGGTATGGGATACATCAGGCAGCAAGTGAAGAGTCAGTTTTTGAAATTAACATGTTGGAAGCAGGAAAGATTGGCAAGTGTAAGCATGACATCTAAATGACTTTTACAAAGGGCCAAATTGTGGCCCTTTTGCCATATACAGTGGTTAGTACCTACCAAAAGTCATCCAAGGAAGGACAAGGGTCATGCGTGCCCAAGACTCACTGATGTGTGTGGGCAGTAAAGGTTAGCTTGTCTGATCTGATCCCACAGAATAGCTACTCTAGCACAAAGAACACAACGTGCATCACAGATTGCTGTGTATGGGGCTACATAGCCATGCTGAACCCTGTCCACTGCTGAAAGAGCCAAAAATAAGTACATGAGCATCAGAAATGGACCATGGAGCAATGGATGAAGGTGGCCTGTTCTGATGAATCATGTTGTGGATGGTTGAAGATATGTATATGATGGTTGAATGTGTGTACACTTTTCTGGAGAGGAGATGGCATCAGGATGCACTCTGGGAAGAAAGCAAGCTGGCAGAGGCAGTGTGATGTCCTGCGGAATGTTCTGCTGGGAAACCTCGGGTCTGGGGAATTTGGAGGCCAATTCAACACCTTGAACTCTTTGTCATGTTCCTCAAACCATTACTGAAAACTTTTTGCAGTGTGGCAGGGTGAATTTTCCTGCTGAAAAAGGCCTTTGTCATTAGAGAATACCAAGGCCATGAAGGGGTGGACTTGGTCTTCAATGCAGTGTGTGGTACATGTCAAAGGAACATCCACAAAATGTGTTCTAGATTGGTTTGAGTTCAAGAATTGGAATTTGTTGAATTGGCCTCCAGATTCCCCAGATCAAAATCCCTGATCGAGCTCTGATCGAGCATCTGTGGGATGTGCTGGACAAACCATGTCTTAACTCACAAGACTTAAAGCATCTGCTGCTAATATCTTGGTGCCAGGTACCACAGCACAACTTCTTGTGGAGACCATGTCTAGACAGGTTAGAGCTGTCTTGGTTGCATAAGGGAGACCTTTACTATATTAGGCAGGTGGTTTTTATGTTATGGCCGATCTGTGTTTTTCCAAGGGCACAGAGGAGAGTTTTTTGTTCTTAAAAGAACCATGCCAAACACAGAACTTGCACACCTTCCACTTACATTCGATCAGCCACCAAGATCAGGGCTCAACAATGAACAAAGCTGTTCAAATGCTTCCTATAGGACACTTGCCCATGGACATATGAGCTGATAAAGCCAGTGTGTGGGCTGTCTATGGAAATTAGGGCAGTGTCTATTGGGAGATCTCCTCAGCCCTATGCACGCTAGATGCCAAGTGGTGCAAGATGAAAAACATGGCGAGTCTGGACCAAGTCCAATTCTCCCAGCTAATCGAAAGGCAGGGGTGGTTATAAAATGCAGTGGTAAATGAATAAAACTCAATCATATGTGAACAATGTGTCACTGAAAAACACGTCTGACCTCATTTTGGAGTACAGGGACTGCCACAGCAAGGGCACGCCTTATTTAATATTTCAAAATAACAACAACGACGACAACAAAGAGTATGGAACAGGAACAAGAATATTATAGTAGTAGTACATGCCATGAGTACTATTTTGAACATTTTATTTAGCATACTATATGATGTCCTGTTTTCAGGTGTCTGAAAAGGACACGACGGATCATTTTCAAAAAGGCTTGATTGTCAGAATGACAATAATCCAGGCTTGCATAATGAAACGCTCAAATGTTCTCACTATTTTACTCATGCACAGACACACACACACAAACATGCAAAACTATATACCATGGGATCAACCACAAGTGGAAACCAAGGATCCTTCCTTCATATCTTCTGTGGTATTCAGGATGGAGCCAATGTAATTTTAGCTGTGCCAAATGGGCATGCCAGCCTCTCCTCACTCCCTTTGCTGATTTTTTCTACGCTTCGGCTAGAGCACTCTCTCTCCTTTCCCTGAGAAGTGCCTTATTGATCCCTTGTTATATTCGTAATGGTGTCTCCTGTTGAGGCCAGGAGCTGATCTCTGATCTTGAAGCCACTAACTGCTCGCTTACTTTCCCTGAATTAGGGGAATGCATGGTACCAGCAGACTGAGAGAAAGGACACAGCGTTTGTATGAACTGCTTTATGATTTACTCCAGAAGGCTTCCTGTAAGGTTGACCAGGATGAGTAAGCAAAGTCATGTTAACCTTTAACCCTCACCATCTATCACCATTTTGTTATTTCACTCAAATGCAGCCACAGAAGACCTGATCATCTTCATTCTCCACACATGGCAGGGGTCCATTTTAGGCACCCATGCTTGATAGAATAGCTGCCTCACCTTTGAAGAGCCTCCTATCAGGTTACAGGTGGAGAATTCTGCCCCTTTCTCTCGCTTGGCCTCTATCAGATGCTTGGTGTAATAAGAAGCCATTGGCAGGGCTCCATTTTCCCTGCCCTGAAAGCCATAGGACGCGCCCCGAAAGGAAATTATTATGGTGGCAAAACAAAGGCACCGCTCACCTTCTTTTTGCATGCTTGCTAAAGCCTGTTTCAGATTCCTGAAGTCTGTGTTTTGAGGTCTCAGCTTCAAACCTTCTAAGGGTGAATGAAGTCTCCAAAAACCACCTTTGGGGTCTTTGGTGGAAAATCAGACTAAGAGAGATCGAAGTACCCTCAGCTTTTCATAGCTGAAGCAGGGACCACAGCAGAGTCATGATACTGTGTGCTCAGTGCTTCAGACTATCAAGTCATACAACGATCATGGGGTCACCAGCGCACGTTTAACCTCAATAGACGGTCTACATTCATATTACCTGGTTGAAGTTACTCAGATCAAATTTTTTCACCACTGCGTATTCTTGATAGTGATCTTTTTATGTCAGACCTGAGCCACTTACATATGTGGTGCTAGATACATACCTGATAAATGACCATATAGCATGGATGACTAAGGTCAGATCAAAATTCATGTGGCTTTTTCCCCAGCACACTGTCAAAATCACTATCCAGAGTTTGAAGCTCAGAACATCACCAATGGAGGACAGCAACAGCAATGATTTCATTCAGCAGAAGGATGGGAAAACGGTCATTTACTTATTATTTAATGGCATCAACTGATTGCAACAGAAAGCAAGTAGTTGCCAAAACAACTGTCAAAAAAGACTACAATGCCAAAGAAACACTCTACCATAGAGTTACTCTGTGCCATTTTTATTTTTTTTGCCTTCTCAATCCAATCTGACAAGCTGTTTGCTGAGTCGCTGACTTCCTGAGCAAGTTGTGCTGCAAGCTTACCTACTGAGCTAGGCTACTAGCTTATTCATTTATTCCTTTTGGATTTGTGCATTCATATTAAAATCAGAGTCATTTATAGTTACAAATAAAACCGTTCGGACAGAGACAAGAAAAGAAATCAGAATGAAGCTTGTAATGGGAATGAATCCATAATAGGCAACAGTTTAGTTTAGTTTAGTTTACACAATACTCATTTTGCAGTATTTCATCTTTTTCTAATTAGGCTTACTCTACTAATCTAAGCTCTCCATCTAGGTCTTTTTGCAAAATCAACAACGTTAATTAACCTAAAAGGTTAATTTGCTTACTACTGAAGTGTTTTTCCTTTTCTTTTTGCTTTTCCTAGGACAGTTTCTTTTGCGTAAAAGTTGGCAATAAAACAGCAAAAGGAAATGGATACAGATGAAGAGCAGATACGCTATGGTGTCTGGTCATTCAGGCTTTGAAATTAAATAGGTGGGTGTTTTTAGTGGAGCCAATTTGAAGATTCCAGGAAAGGTTTTTTCCCCCCCCAAGGCTTCTTCACAAAAAATAAGGGATTGACATGTGATATGTGCAAAAGACTGAGAATTTGTCTGAATGAAATACTGCTAACTACATAAATTGAAAGGAGATAATGTTAATGGATGTCAGATGGTTTACGAATGAACCCGAAACCCCAAAAATAGAAACTCCCATTGCGCAGTTGTTGTGTAATAAATCTGAGTTACACTATATGACCAAAAGTTTGAGGACACCTGCCCATCAAACTGACACAGTATGTGCTTTTTAAACATTCCATTCCAGATGTAGTCCTTCTTTTCTGTTAAAACATCCTCCGGTCTTCTGGGGAGGCTTTCCAGTAGGTTTTGAGCATAGCTGTAAGGATTTGTGCTCATTCAGCCATAAAAGCATTAGTGAGGTCAGGTACTGATGTTAAGTGAGGAGCCCTGATGCTCAGGCAGTCTTACAGTTCATCCCAAATATGTTCAGTGGGGTCGGGTTCTTCCACTCCAACTTAGTCAAAGCAACCACAGGTTTGGGCCTCTTAGTTCCAGTGAAGGGAAATTTTAATGCTACAATATATAAAGACATCCTATACAATTGTGTGCTTCCAACTTTGTGGCAACAGTGTTGGGAAGGACCACGTATGGGTGTGATGGTCAGGTGTCCTCATATTTTTGGCGATATCATGAAGCTAGTGGGTGGGAATTGGCAAATTATTAATTTGGGAAAACACAAATCTAGAAATGAATGCATTTCTTTTGAAAACATGTTTGCATGTGCCATAAGGCTGATGTCAAAAGAGTAAAAAAAATAAATACATTTAAAAAGTATGCTTTAGATGTATACTATATGACTAAAGATGACAAGGCCATTAAACATTTTTAATGCAGAGAATAAATTTGATTGGTGGATCATGGATGTATCAGTGTACGGTTATGAGGGTGAGTGGACAGTTCAGATCAATATGCTAATCCTGACCTCTGTTGCCAAAATTTGCCCCTGAGTCTCCCACTCAGTGCCAGCTGCCACTGAATAAGTAAATGGAGTCACAGCTGTTTCTAGTTATATATTAATCTCCATATGTATTATAAAACCTTCCCTTGCTTTATGGGTACCGATAAATAACATAATATCCCAAAACTGCACATTCACATGACTTTCTGTACATGGCAATTTTACTTCTTCCTTTCAAGTCAAATACAAATACTTTAGTATCAAGATTGAATATATGTACTTGTACTTACTCAAGTAAATTTCCAAGGGAAATGGGTTTTTTTTATATATATATATTTTTTTACCTTTTATATTGTCATTTTGACCTACAAATTTCAAAGCACACATCATAACAGGGTGTACATCAAAGTTTTTCCTTTTTCCTCTGAGTAAGATATCTTTTGCTACAGATTAATACACGATGAGATGTCTGGTTTTCCTACCACGGCAAATAATGAATTACTGGCCTGTAAAATTCACAAACAAATCTTAAGATGTTGAGTTCAGTAAATGTTATGTCTAGTATATTAGCAGTTCATTTTGCAATTTAGCCAGTTAAATATGGAGCTAGCTAAGATTTGTAAATTAGCTTGTGAAATTAGCTAGATACTGAAGTTTTGTAAGTTAGCTTGGTAATTATCTAGCTAGTTAGGTTTTGTATATTAGGATGTTAAATTATCTAGCTAGTCAGGTTTGGAAAAATCAGCCAGTTAAGTTAACTAGCTAGTTAGGTTTGGAAATTAGCTTGCTAAATAAGCTAGCCAGTTCAGATTTGTAAATGGTTAAATTAGCGAGGTAGTTTAGTTATATTCTCATTGCTGATGCTCCTCCGCTGATCAGTTATGAAAAATTAGCTACTCAGCAAGCCAAACTCTAGAGTTTGCAGAATATTTCCCTGATTGCTTATTAAACTGGCTAGTCATGCAGGGTTAAACTTGTGATCAGCTCTTTTCATAAGTTAAAAATCATTACTTTTTACTCTTGAACACTTGACTGTTTAACTGTAGATGCTTTTTTTTCTTTTTCTTTTTACTTAACCACCATGCTCCTACTCTCCTAGAGTTAGAGTCTGATAGCGTAGCCATACTTTTACTTACGTATTGTTTCCCTGTACTTTATCTGCTCCAGACACTTTGTAGTCAACAGGCCAGGTTTTATTACTGGTACTAAGCATTGAGCCTCATAGAGTCCTTGATGCCATATAACTAAATAGGAAGATTGTGGAGGTTCACGGAGAATATCAGGTTAGACATGAATGATATGATATAGTAACTTATCAAGATTGTGTTATGTTGTTTCCACAAGAAACCCTGCAAAAGTGCTGATCGAGCCTCTTATTCTGAATGTGTCAGAGCAGGCAGCGCACTATTCAGACCTAGCGGCACCGTACGGCAAACACACAGCGAGAGCAAACACACGGCGTCCAGAGCAGGCCAGAAGATAAAAGGAGGGAAAGGGAGAAATTAATGAATAACCATTTTGGCCGGGTAACGGCAAAAATATCAGGCCGAGTCAACAGCGATGGCAGTTCCCGCTGCCTTTGATCAATCAGCCTTTCAAGTTTAACCTAGGTAAGCTAGTATGGGAGTGCATATGTGTTTATGTGTGTGTGCTCTCAACACCACACAAAGACCCACTCTACAAGTGACAAACTGTGGGTATGTGAGGGGGAAAAAAGGCAAGGCAGGAGGGATATCGTGCTCGGGGTGCAGCAGCAGAATGTTTTTGGAGGGACTCCAGCCAGAAGTGCAAGTTCTCTTTTGATATTGGCCCGCCTGTGTGTAACAGTTTTGGGCTGTAGCCAAAGTACACAACTCTTGGTAATAGTTAACAGAGTCTGCAAATACACTGAGAGAAACAGCACAAAGCGGGAACATGGTACTACGTTTTACACACCGCACACTCGTTTACAAGGCATACTTACAATCAGACCCTTTTTAAAAAAATAAAAAATAAAAAATCATCCCATCATCATAACGTTCACCACATGCGATGAAATAAGTCACATCAGGCTTAGCAGTACGATTATATTTTTTCCCCCATCACATGCACTGAACTGCTCTACGTTGCACTTCTGACTTGTGAATTAGATAAAGATCAATATTCCTAACGCCAGTACACCCCCAGTGGTACACCAGCTACGCACCATGCAAACAGGGTCAAAGGTTAAGCTCTCATATTCATTAAGACTCTGTGTGACTCATCTTTTAAGCAGTGTGGTATGATGACTACAATAACTCACAGTATTACAAAACAGCCGGCACTGTCAGAACTGTGCGCGCGCGCACACACACACACACGCACACACACACACACACACACACACACACACACACACACACACACACACACACACAC
>JAQMCW010000017.1:6197648-6209022 GCA_030068335.1 Chrysichthys cranchii | reverse complement strand
ACACACACACACACACAGACACACACGCACACACACACACACACACACACACACACACACACACACACACACACACAGAAATCCACATTAAGAAACTTGCTCAAAGAGAACATTCCAAGCATGTCTGAACACACATGCACATCTGCGAGTGTGCGTCGAGTGGAAGGAATGCGCAACGCTAATTGAGTCCCTTGCATTAATAGATTAAAAGTCAGCACTTAAAGGATATGAGCTTCATCAGCATTGTTACTATCACCACCTTTGCATTCTTACATCTTCCTTGCTCTCACTCCTGGCATCTCAGGGTGGTTGTGGATAGCTTTTACCATCTTGTCACGCTGTAGGCCTATAGCTGTTCTTCCTGGAGATATACATTTAGAAAGAAATTCTTTTCTGGAAATGAGTTTAAATCATGTTAATATTGATTAACGTGGCATAACTATAAAGAGCAAGCCGTACAACGTAAATTGCTGATGCTGTAATCCTAAAATGTTTTTGTTGTGTGTTCATTATTTCGCAGCACTGTTGTATTCTCGAACCCGATTGGTCAGAAGGTGTGGATTGATTTTCTATAGTGGCAGCACTGACAGTCATTCTGAATTTGTTTTAATACACTTCTAACGTAACAACAGTGGTGATTTTTTTTGTTGTTTATTTAGCATTTTTGGAAGGAGTCTCCAGTGTCAGAGGTAAAGCTGTAACTTTTCTGTGTTTAGAACGGAGGACTTTTTCTGATTCTCAATATCATGACATGCTGAATTTTTTTTGTTTATTCGTCTTCTGCTGCTTACTCCTGTTCAGGGTCGTGGGGGGGAAGCTGGAGCCAATCCCAGCTGACTTTGGGTGAGACCGGCCAACACTCTGGGCAGGTCGCCAATCCACCGCAGGGCGACACACAGAGACAGACAACCATTCACACTTACGGCCAATTTAGAGTGGCCGATTAGCCTAATCCCCTCTGTGCATGTCTTTGGACTGTGGGGAAAAAAAACGGAGTACCCGGAGGAAACCCACACGGACACGGGGAGAACATGTAAACTCCACACAGAAAGGCACCCAGGTCAACCGAACCCAGGACCTTCTTGCTATGAGGCAACAGTGATAACCACTAAGCCACCGTGCCAACCTGAAATCTTTTGTACTTTTTTTTTTTTTTACTTCAGTTGAGACAAAAATGAAGCGTTGTGGTGTTCCACAACATTAAATGGAACTATAAACTGATAAAGGTTATGTGCCATTCATTAATAAAAATTAGCATTGTCGGAATATTGCTACGCTACAGGAGGAATTAATCACTTTGGTGCTTGCTTTTATTAGTTGAAAAAAACTTCAGGGTGGACTCGGTGCTCGGCTTTGGGCCGTATCACACCATCACATCATTCATTTCCTGCACACCCTGCTGTGTTTTATTCCTTACATAATCCACTGTAACACTGGAGATTTTAGATAATGCTAATTAATTGATTAATACCTGGGTTTATTGACTCTCTAGTATTAAGTAACATGCTCTCCATTCATAGGATGTGTCCAGGGGTTGAGAAAGTCTTTATTTGCATAGAATCTAGTTTTGCATTTTATTCAACATTTAAAAAAGTGTTCGTGAGAATAACAGCTTGAGGGAAAAAAAATCTTTGAAAATGCATTTACGAAGATTTCCAGGTTTCACTCAATAGCGGATGATGATTTTAATATTGAGCAAAGTAATCTTAAATACTAATATACTGTATGTGCAGTGTGTGTGTGTGCACACGCAGGCATTCTGGCCTCAGAGAAGCTCCTGCTGCTGTGTGCTGTTCCAGACAGCCGAAGGTCACGAGGGGAGACGTGCGATTATCGGAAGGGAAGCCGACCTCACACAACTCGGACAGGAAAGGACGTGGCGAACTCCAGGGTGGGAGGCTTGTCGATGATTTGGGCAGAAGAACAGGGGGCTAGAGAGAACAGAGGCTTAAAATAGCCATGCTTATCATATCATACCCAAGCCCTCTGCTCTCTGTTCGGACCGTATCCGCATATATATGTGTGTGTGGTCTCAAAGTATGGCGGTGAGTGAAGCCCGCTTGGGCTTTACTGCGTCCAACCAGATTCAGACACACAAAAGCAGCAAGGGATCTGAAGAATATTTACAGATGCATAAGAAGGATTAGGAAGAGTGTTTGTTTTTCATTATTTGCATTCATTATTAGATTCAAGACACTATTAAAACATGAACACACACACACACACACACACACATTCACCATTCATAATGACACAAAGTGGCATGGTGTATCTAGTTGGGTCAGGTGCTGTGCAGTGAACTTTGGAATGCAGAGAGAGAGAGAGAGAGAGAGAGAGAGAGAGAGAGAGAGAGAGAGAGAGCTACAGGAAGAAGCAGCATTACGAAAAATGTAAATAAGGGGCATAGATTATGTAAGCGATGGGAGATGACAGTGATTTGAGCTCCAGAGCTCTTAGTAGTCGCCATGCACCTGCAGTGCAGGACACACACACACACACACACACACGACTTTGAGGACGCTCTGCACCGTCTACAGCATACATGTGATTACCACAGACAAGAATTTCGACACATTTCTCTGGACTGACAAAAAGAATGGAAAACAGTTTACCAGAAACGCACTAATTCAAGTCTAAAGGGCAGTCATTGGATTCCATTAAGAGATCATCTGAAACACGTATTTGTGCAGACAGCCTGTTTTTGAAGTGTGATGTATTTGATCATTAAGATCTAAACTGTATAATTCGTTCTTTCAGAGCTTTTTTCCCCCCTAAAGGATTGAATGTTCATGGTGCAAACTAAATAGGCTTGAGTAATGGGAATTATTAATTGCTCAAAGTGATAGAAGTTATCTAATCCTACGAGCTAGAGTGTAACAGATGTAGTGATCTCAAACACATCACTACTGTTTCCTGAGCACGGAAAAAACCAAAAAAAACAAAACACAGACACGTTATAGACATGCAAGTTGTAATTGGGTGTAAAATACTGAACTATGCTTCTAACAATGCATCGTGGAAACTGAACAGCTTTCATGCAACTCTCTACTCGCTGCAGTGATACGTTTCCACTAACTTCAGTGAGAACATGCAGCCATCACAAACCCACCCCTAATGCTGCCCAATGAAAAGCATTCTGGGTTTTGTGTGTGCGTAAGTGTGTGTGTGTGTCTGTGTGTGTGAGTAAGAGAGATATCTGTCCTGTGCTCAAGGCTGAATGAAAGAGTTGGTGAGTTAAAGTAGCAGTAGCTCGGTACTGTCTCATTGTGTGTGCGCGCATGTGTGTGTGTGTGTGTGTGTGTGTGTGTGTAGTTAAGCAAAAAAAGACACAGATATACTGAGTGAAGGTCTTAAATTTAACAGCAAATTTCAAGAGTAAGCCTTTTAACTTTTCTGTCCCCCTCCACTTGTTATACTATATGTTGTGTGTGTGTGTGTGTTTCACATTTCTAAATAAATGCACAAGAAAACTAGAGTAAAATAGCTTTCAAAATGGTAAATACACAAAACAAAACAATAAACTATATTTTTATAACTATGCCACCGAGATTGGTTTGTACTTTTATTATTACGTGGTTTTCTGTTATTCATTTTGCCGATCATATATATCCCTTTGTTGGACTGACAGTTCTGTCTGCCGTGTTTTAATTCTATCTTGTGAACAGAATTATGTGATTTCCTTCACCCAGAAAAACCCTACAATGCCAATAATGTTCCTCACATCAGCTGTGATAGGTTTATGTCAGGAAGGCCAAACTTTCTGCTCACCTACAGCACGGAGTGTTCATTAGAGCAGAAGGCAGGATCGTGATGAATGCTCAGAAGGGTTTGATCAGTTTTCTATATCACCAGCTCTGACAGTTTTGCATATTTCACGCACAAATGTCAGAGCTGGTGATATAGCTAAACTGTGACTAGTTGTATATGACTAGTTGTTCAAGTTTTAGCTAATTCACAGAGACTTGTTGACGGATGCTCGAGATAACCTGAAACTAATGCTAAACTTTGTTATTTAACATAGAAAGGAGTATAATCATTGATCTGTTGGAGCTGATTTAACATTGACGGGAGGGGTTTTCTATATAAGTGCTTTGTAAAATTAGTGCTTAGGTCTTCAGTATGAACACATGTGCACTTCACAGCTTTGCGGGAAAATGAGAATCTGCTTTTCTGCTTTTATCATCTTTAAGAAAAGACAGTAAATACAATAAAATAAAATAAAATAAAATAAAATAAAATATATTTTTTTAATTAAATTAAAATACATATAAAATAAAACAAACTTAAATAAAATTTAAAAAAAAAAATTAAAGATAAAATGATAAAACAATTAAATAAATTTTAAAAAATCATAGGCAAACTACCATGGAATAAAAAGGAAAAGCACTGAGGGACATTAATTATTGCATGTTTTGGGAATATAGTTAACTTGGAGGGAACGACAGGTGCTCCCCGAGTTACGATGGCCCGACTTACGATTTTTTGAAGTTACGATGATGGTGATTCTGATCCGCTAAAAATTGTAAAATATTTAGAAAATATTTAAAATTTGCAGGCAGGCATCGCAGGCAGGACAGCGTAACAGTGTATGACATACGCGGACGTTCAGACGACGCCCGGAAGTACGCGGCCAACACCCAGAAGTGCACGTTTGATGCTCGGATCACTCGCCTCACACGATGCCTCACTCTCTCCCATAATTCAGAGTTACCTTGTGTATCGGTGTACTATACAGTGTATTACCTCGGGCTTTTTGTGATTATTAACGGAACGGCTTCAGCGGCGGCTGTCAGAAATGTGATTTAAATTAAATCTCGCATAAATGCTAACTCACACCACAGCATAAAATATCGGTCTCCCTGTTAACAAAACAGAGCACATAAATACCTCATAGCACTGTGGAGCATGACACAAAACTTCTACAAAATAAATATTTAAACAACTGAACTTCAGCTGATAACATAACTACATATTCTTTAAAACTAAAACAACACAACAGGACTACACAATCACTCATTTTACCATATTAAAACTTTACAATTCATTTTCAGCACGAGCAGCATTAAACACTCCCCTCTGCCTCAACCAGGAAGTAAACAACGGCATAAACACAGCAGTCTTAAAGCGACAGTACCCAGAATACACACACTTCCAAATTGCACTTTTTTCTTCAATGGGACTGTGGTCTGAACACAGATATTTTAACTAATCAAATAAGAGAACATCTGAGAGCTTGGTGAAGTTTCAAACAAACAAGAAAAACAATCAATTATCGACATATACTTTCAACCTGGTTACATAAGCTAGGCTAAGCTAGGCTAAGACACCTAAGCTAGGCTAAGTGGTTTGACACAGTTGTTCGACTTATGATATTTTCGACTTACTATGGGTGTGGCCGAACGCATCTCCATCGTAACTTGAGGCCTACCTGCATACTGAAGGGAAACTCTGCTTTAAATCAGATCACATCACGTCATCCTGTCGTTATAATTTTCCTATAACCACACACCCCTTTAGGTTTTATTCCTTACATAAAGCATGTTAATAAGGATTACTTGAGAATAGACTGTAATCGAATAACAGCATGTGCCTACTTAGTTCACCTGATCTGATATAATTTGATAACCGTAAGCAAAACAGAGAACTGCTATTAAATACAGAATTTTTCATCCAACCCCATCCGAATCCTCAATCTGTAAGGAGCCAACGCTATCCTCAAGCCTTATCACATGATACAAAAAAAACGATGGAGCTGGATATATTATGTCTTGCTGAACTTTTTTTTTCCTTTTAAACTTTTATGCACTGACAAGAAGCAGAACAAGCAAAAACGTACACACTTGTCACTATATCTGTAGTAGTGCTGCTGCTGGTTATTGCCTGTACTTCACACGACTACTTGTTTTCGGCTTTAAAAATTTCAACGGGAAAAACGACCATAAAACTCGAAGACGGACTCATTCACCCACTGGCAATCTGATTACAAGGTGGAAATCCACTTCCATTTTTTTTGCAAATCTGGGATAAAATCAACGAAATCTAAAACCCCCAGTGCCCCAGACTAAAACAGGAAGGCAAACTTAGGAAAGCTACTAAGTGTGTGATCTTGTCTGAAAGAAAGTCTGAAAGTTCTCTCAACCCATTGAGTAAAATAACACGCCACTTAGTCACTGAACTCGCAAAGTTGGTAACGGGAAACGAGAATAATCCGCACATATTTGCGTGACCTTGACAGAAAGAGACTGTCCTCGCCACATGGAACAGAAAGTGTCTGAGAAAGGCTTTCCAGGTGAAACGCGCAACGGTGGAGCTCTCACAGGGCGTAGAGGAGAAAACCAGAAAGAAAAAAAAAGTTCAGAGTTTGCCATGAGGCTCACGAAAAACCGTGTGGTTGAAAGCAAAGCCGTTTGTTTAAGTGTAAGCAAAGGAACTGCCATGGTTACTAATCTGCAGCAAAGAAAACTGTTTGGACAAACGCTGCCTTTTTTTATCCTCTCTTTTTCACAGGCGTCTGATATCTCTGAATTTGCAAAGAATAGAGCCTGGCATGAAGAGAGGCTGAGACGGAGGGAAAGGAACGCTGAAGCAGACAGGTCAGGAGCAGGACAGTGTGTGTGTGTGTGTGTGTGTGTGTGAATGTGAAGGGGAATCCATGTGACTGCAGAGACATAAAGCATGTTCTGTCACCCTGACTGTCTCAGTTTACAATATGGCTTTTGTTACGGAACATCTGAGCCGCTTTGATCTCGCTTAATGGAGTTTAGTAATGATCACAGCGAAGGCCAACCTCACACACACACACCCTCATGCATGAGCAAGGGTGAACGCGTGTACTCTCACACACACACACACACACACACACATACACATGCCTACAGACGAGAAGGCAGATCCGGGTAAATGTCACGTTCCACAGCTGACCCGAGTTAAAAACGAGGTTGAAACGAGGTTGAAACGAGGTTGTGATGGCAATTTATGCAACTTGACTCTACTCACTGACATGAAGGATTTGGATTTGTGAGCTGAAAACTGTGTGCGCCATAAACGCAGACTCTCCCCCTCCAATGACACACAAAATTAGATTAAGCAAATAAACTTAGTCAAGCTGACCATCATTCCTACAGCGGAAACCCAATCTTTAAGCACTTCTCGACTGCAGATTAGAGAGACTATGCATGGAATAAAATATTTATTGAAGAGTAATCCTATGTTTTTAAGACTCACTTACCGACTTCATAACAAAGCAGACGACGTCGGAGACTCCTTCCATAAATATTAATCAAACATCTCTTTCGAGAAAACCTCACCCGATCAATGGTGACATTTCTTTTTGGAATATGACAACACATTTTCTGAATTCATTTATTATTATTTCTGGAAAGGACTAAGTTGTTAACTTTGAATGTCTTGTTACTCTAGAACCTATAGCATATAAGAACGAGCAAATATATAAACATTACAGAAAATTCCAGAACTCTACGGCATTGTCAAATAAATTGCTTTATTACACACATTATTATTATTATTATTATTATTATTATTATTATTGGCAGTAGAAATGATGTGCAGGATTTCATCCTAAAATGTGTGAGTTGTAATGTGCGAGTGGTGCATTTCATACATTTTTTTTCCATCCTGCCTTTGGAAACCAAATTGTCATTTGACTTTTAACCTTTTTTCAATGTACGTATAAGTGTGTGACATTGTTAAGCAGAACGACTATGAATTTGGTATTTACACTAAGCTAAAGAAGATGTTTATAGCCTGATGATTCACCGATCAATACGAGACTTGACATGAAGACTTTATATAAAAAAAAAAAAAAATCATAAACTATCGTATAAAAAGAAGAGGAATCGAATATCAGTACTTGTCATTCATGAATTTCCATGGCCATATATACAGAAATCGCAGCTTAAAAGCAGCCATGAAGTGGAAATTTTCAGTTGCACAGATAATTCAGATGAAGATAATAAATAAATAAATTAGTTGGGTTTTTTTTTTTAATAAAAATGAACTCTCGTCAAAACCAGGGAATCATTTAGAAGGCATTAAAATGGATAAAGTGCCACTTGATTATTAATTGGTTTGAATGAAACAGTGAAAGTACAGATTGAGATAGCTATGTCGTATAGCCTAAAAGTGTACAAGTAATGTGTGTATTAAGTGTACTGTGGCCACCTGGGGCATATACATCTGGAAAATTAGCCTTGTCACCATAGTCCTGTTTAACGTGTTGAATTTATTTCTTAGATGAGAGAAGATGGATGCGTTATATCTTTCCATGAATTCTGGGAGAAAAGGACATATTTGGCAACACTGCCTATAAAGCCCCAAGAAACATGCATGACTTTAGCGTACACCTAGTACTGCCCAATTTGTAGGACGTCAAATGGAATACGTAATCAGCCACACGTTCTCTTTGCAGGCCGCCATCTCCCTTAAATGCATTTAGGCTGGGACAGCAATACTGTACATAACATGCAAAGTTCTTTTTTCCCCATGTGCACACATTGCGTCTTTAAAACAGCTGCATGTACTGTAAAGGCTGAAGGCTTGGCGGAAAAGTGACTTCATGGAGATATTTACATTACCATAAAATTCCTAATGTCATAGTTTTGTTTAGTGAACCATGTGACAGAGGAAGTCATGGGACAGAAGAATCACAAGACAGGAGACATCTGTGTGTACCAGGCAAACATTCATGTTGAGCAGAAATGTAAGTGTTTCGTAGCCCACTCTCAAGTCATGTTTCACTTGTTAAACCTACACAGAAACAGGACGAGTGCCTAAAAACACACATTACAGGTTTAGGGTTAAAAGAAAATATTTTTACATTTTCGAAAAAAAAAAGAAAAAAAAAGATCATTCATAGTAATATTGCGTTACTGGAGTCCAGTCGTTTACTTTGTCATCAGGAGATTGTGAGTTTGAATTCCGGCAATGCTGGGAGCCGAGGGAGCAAAATTATTTGCCACTAGAGGGTAGATAGCGCTTCCCTGTGAGTTTGTTGCACAGCCCTGTGACGCAGCACAAGCAGCAGCATTTCACGTACACTACCGGTCCAAAGTTTTAGAACGCCCCACTTTTTCCCAGTTTTTTATTGAAAATGATGCAGTTTAGAATCAAGTCATTGTAAGTAATCAAGAAACGTTAGAACACCTGGAGGAAATAGTAGCGCCAGCTTAAAAGGCTTGATGAACCTCCATTGCAGCAGAACAGCTTTAAATTGTTAACCCATTTTGTGTTCCCTGAAAAATACCTTTTTGTATGATTCTGTAATGTACATTATTTTTCAGTTTTGGGTAACCTTACCTTTTTTTTTTTTTTTAACCTCTGGCAGTTCACCACTTACCTTTGTACCATTTCAAGCTATTCACTGGACTTGAATGACTTGAATTGCAAGAAATAACTGGAAAAATTGGGGTGTTCTAAAACTTTTGACCAGAAGTGTGTTGGAGGAAGAGCTGGATGGTGGATGGCAGGAGAACAAAAATTGGGGGGAAATGAAAAAAAAAAATTCTTAATTAGTTCTAATTCTTAACTAATATCTGTTGTTCTTAATATCCTTATAAAAGTCCCACATAAATCATGTCAAACCACCATCTCAACAAGGACACACCTTTAAACTGGTGCCTTGCCTTTATTTTTGTTGTCATATAGATTTGAGACCTGTTGCCGCTGTTTTACTGCGTGGTGTCTGAAGGGGATGTGTGATTTATGATTGATGGAGCCGCCCTGGTGTTATGAACTGCATGTTCGAAATGATGTAATCATGGCTGATGCGCACTGAGGCTTTTGAACTTTTTGATAACCGGCTTCAACATGTTGGAGCTAATAGGAAAAACAAACCTGTTGGCAAATTTGTTCTGGAGTCTCATTTACACTGTATATGACTCAAATATACGTTTGAGCTGAATCATTGAATTTTATAGCTCAGCCTAAGTCTGACTCAAACAGCTTTAAAAAGAAATTGGAGCAGTTAACCACATTCATACCGACCATTCAATTTTCAGTTTTATGTTTTCATTAATAAAGCTGAAAGGGCATTCAGTTGACATTAAAGTCGTACATAAAGATCTGGGAGACAAATAAACAAAACAAACCAAAAATGCACATAAGCAGGAGGTTTTTACTTTCATGTGAAAAAGCGAGCAGTTGGATATGAAGCGCCAATAAATACCAGGTTCTTTAAAAATGATCGTGTAATGTGTGGTGGTTCAAGTTAGGCTACTAGTTGGTTTATATTTTGGGAAATAGAACGAACTAAATTTGGTTACAAATTCCACAGACGGGTGCAAACAATAATAATACACCCGTACATGCGTCTAGATAAGAACAGTTGTGATGTAGACAACTCGAATGATGTAGCTGAGGATGAGGTACAGTCAGAATCCTTAGACCTCGAATCCTCAGACTATATTGGCAGTGCTGGCATTTATACCTTTGTCAGGGTTTTGTCAGTGTATCACATTTTTTTCCAGGATGGAAGAGTTTATTAAAAAAAAAAAAAAAAAAAAAAAAAAAACCAAAAAAAAAAAAAAAAAACTTCTGGTTTAGGCCACGCCCACTTCAGATTTAAGGAAAAGCCAAGTGTGGTTAATGCACCATTAAGGCTTTACTGTTCTCCCCAGCACACAAACATACTTACATTATATTTCATCAGGATTAGTTCATACTTTGTGGCTTTTATGTTTGATTTTTCATTTCTGTGGATACCTAAATCACACCTACACTGGTGTCATCACACCTACACTGGTGTCATGGAGTTCATAGTTACTTCAGCAGCCAAGATTAAAATGACTAAAGTGATTAAAGTGCTTCTTCAACTGTAAGCGTTACTCATATAGTGCCCTATAAATATTCTATTCTTATTTCACTTTCTTGTCGTGTCATGCAGCTTTGTGTCCCATTTTACTTTTTATGTGGAGCCAAAAACTTCAACGACTCTGCCCGCCACTTCCTCGCTTCGAGCAGGGACATGTAATTCCACTATAATGCCAAAAAGCTTTAAAGTGGAGTTAACTGTGATTATGCCTTTTTGGACACCTAACAGTACAAGCATTCAGAATCTTAAACACTATACGAGTATGAGAAATTTCTTTGAATAATGGGCTTGGCACTGTAAAAAAAAAAAAAAAAGATAGTGAAGAAAAAAAAGGAAAGAAAAAACATTAATCACGTGCTAATAGGTTTTCACAACTAAACTAGTGTTTACATGTTCGGTGTTTATTAAGAGAGGAGTATGAAATTCAGTTTGGTGCTGAAAATAACCATACTGAGACTAGGGTGTGACAATCTATCTACATGATGTCACTTAGTTTTAAAGAAATATGACGTATAATATATATATATATATATATATATATATATA
>JAQMCW010000017.1:6141746-6160011 GCA_030068335.1 Chrysichthys cranchii | reverse complement strand
AACGAACAACTTGGTTATTAAAGGTTGATCAGAAACTAAAGTGATATCATAGACATAATGAATTAATATACAGAGAGGCCTCGATTTACAGCAGAGTTACGTTCCTACGGCTCGTCGTAACAGGATTTTCACCGTTAGTCGGATCTCACACACTGTACAACACTGTTTTATGGTAAAACAGGCTAATACAGCATCCGGGCCTCCAACTAGGTAACGAAAAGAAAAAAGAAAAACAATCACGCTTGATTGGCTGACATGGCGGAGGACTCGGTTCTGATTGGTCCATACGTTTGTGCTCAGGGTTTGTATGAACTCTGTTAGGATTGGATGAGAAGTCGATCCTGAGTGCCGCATTCATTTAAATATCAATGGCGAATGTAAACAAAGCCTCTTTCTAAGATTTTTTTAATAAATTTATGGGAGATGGACACCGACGTAATCACGAAAATGCCCTAGGTCGATGACGCCGGAAACTGAGGACTACCTGTATACCGGTGGCAGTTTCCTCAGTATGTGGCTCTGTGTGAGGTGAGATGCCGTGCCCTGGAGGAGTTCACTGTAGTTGACCTTGGTGGGCAGGTTCCTGGGCTTTGGCTGCTTGGTCATCTCCCCCCCAACACCCCAAAATAAAAAAGAGAAGAATGAATAAACAAAGTGTATAACTGTAGTCTGGGGAAAATGATCGATTGAACCATAATGAGTTCTGTGGCTGCACCTGAGGTGTCGTTCTAGCCTTAAATAGAGCTTCCAAAGTTGTTGAAGATGACCAACATCCTGGGCCTCTTTCTCTCTAGATCAAAGAGGCTGCCATTTGAAAGCTACTAAAAAGCTTTTCTTTTTTTTCTTTTTTTTTTTTTTTAAATAATCGTTATAATGTGGTGTGTATCGATCATCACAATTTGGAGTCATCAGGCTCTCGGTCAGTTCACAAAGTGCCGATTCCAATTTTCCTAACGCCACATTTGCACTCTCTTTGTCTCTTACGAACGTCCCACTGCTCTGGGGTCTCTTCCAGGATGACCCTGTCACCGTCCACCACGCAAGAGGGCTGATTAAAAGGTTCAACGAGAATGTAAATTATATAAATCATATGCCGTTGCCTTAGCAGTCACCAGGTCGCAGCCTTGTTTAACACCTATGGGTGATTTTAGAGTGACGTGTTGGACAACGTTCTCCATCACCATCGTCAGAAACCCAACTGAGGAAATATCTCCTGGAAGAACATTGTTCATCGCTCCAGTACAATAACATAGACTTACAGAATAGCAAGGAACATTGAAGCTGCTTTGGCAGCTTGTAGGTGCCCAACACCTTACTAACACACCTTATGTCGTTTTCTATCTTTTCATTTGTCAGCTTTCTGCATAAGTGGAGTTGTTGGTGTGTCTCACACCTTCATCTGTCTGTTTGTAGTAAAGGGTATTTATTTAACGCCCGGGTCTCTATCTGAGTCTAAACAGACGTTTTAAACTTACAGCAGAGTTTGACTGTCTGTGAGCTCATGATATCTTCACACACACACAAACACATACACATCAGAAACCTAAGAAGAGCATCTGATTATTTTTACTATTGAAGTGAAAGCTATAGGGTTGGAAAGGAATACTGATGCGGTTCAGACTTTGCATGTGTCTTCTTAAGACCTGCTCTTCTTCCTGTTCACTTTTAAAACTTGTCAAATGTGACTGCGAGATGGAGCTGCCTGGAAACGATCGCATCTCGGGGTTTGCGGATTACTCGCGACAGTACCCTTCACAACACACAGCTGAGAATCTGACACCGCAGCAGTTGAGAGAATTTCTATATGTCAAACCTCAGCTCCAGTTTCTAGTGTCAGTTTTGATGTGTGAAGATTCATGGTTAAGCCTCTGAGCTGCTCAGTGGAATATAGTTTGGCTGAGATATATTCAATCTGACTCATATTCACAGTGGAACATCACCTTCATATCACCTCTGCTTCCTTCTTAATAAAGTTTGAAGTTTTACTTTCGGAAATTCACCAACACTTCATTGCTCCTTTGCCCTCTTTGTAAAAGGATGAAGGTACCGACCGTTTTCTGTCTGTTTTCTGTCCATCAATGCCTCTGGAGCTCTAGCGCACAGTTGTGTAGCCATGTTTTGTGTGTGTACGGGTGTGTGATGAATTTTGGGATTCATTTGTTGTTTTATTGGGCAATGGGGTCATGGTAGCATATGATAGGCAAATCTGAAATAGCTATTGGTTTAATCTAATTTAATATAATAGTATGATACCATGTTATATTTTCAGAATAATGTCACCCAATACATACATCTACCTTTTGGGAACAAGCACAGACATTTGATGAGATCGGTTTTACTGTCATACTTTATGCCAGCATTATTAAAAGCGAAATAAAGTCTGGATACTTTTATTCACTCAAACAAATAAGCCAAAAAAAAAAACAATTAAAAGAAGATTATTATTATTTATATTTTAACTTGGTATATTAAGTATAATAACTGTTAACACAAGAACAGTTTTACAGCTTTATGTGTAAGACCTTAGTGTGTTAACATTTATTTTAATTAGCATACCAAGTATCTCAAATGGTAACTATAAATGCATGTTTTGTTTTGTTTTTTCATTATTTTTGACGACTTTTTCATTGGGTTGAAATTGCATTCATCACATTAAATTAAACAACACTTAAATAAATTTCTGAAATTAACATTTCATTAAAGTATTAAGTCACGACAGTTTCAAGCTAAATTTGATCCTTTTATTCTTATTATTTTTCAAACATTTTTTTTCATTTTTGGAATATGCCTCAAGTATTGTCTTTTTTTTTTTTTTTTTGAAAGTATTAACTCAATGGACAGTCGTAATCGTATTTCTGTTTGGTTTTTACTAAAGCAGTCATTTGCAGACTTCCTTTAAACATAGATAACTGGATAATTGGATTTTTACATGTTGCAACATTTCATGTCATCTTGAAGGAAATAAAATGAAATTATGAGGACATATCATGATATTGATAAGCTGTCATAATAAAAAACAACCGCACTGAGCTGTATTTTTGTCCCAGCATGAATCTTTCATGCTTTTGGAGCTCTGCTGCGGATGGTCCATCGCGTTTGACTTTGTGCTCGGCTCTCTGTGTGTATTGTGTATTGCGTATTATGTGCTGTCATCATTCCTGTGCTGATCATCATTAACACTCGCTGTGATTGTGCAGGACTCTGGGGCTGCTGGTGAAGAGGCTGGAAAGGGGAGGAAAGGCCGAGCGCGAGGCTCTCTTTCAGGAAAACGACTGCATCGTACGCATTAATAACGACGACCTGCGCAACATCCGATTCGAACAGTAAGCCTTGACTCCTCCAGTGTTGGTGGGTGGGTTGGGTGAAGTTCCCTCTCTTCTCTCCTTCAGAGCTGTTCTCTCTGACCTCTCTCTCTACTCTTTCCTCTGTAACACCCTCTGCTGTGTTTACTTTCAGGCTCTTATGCCTCCTCAGTCCAGCCCTCAGTGTCAGAGATGCTCTTCTACTCCTCTCTCTCTCTCTCTCTGTCTGTGTTCTTTCTCTCTGTCCATGCGCAATGATTTAGAGACAGTGGACGGGCAATACCGTCACTGAGGTATCAGATTTTAATTGTGAGAAGTACAGGTACATCTCAAAAAATTTGAGTACCAGCAAACTCACCTGACCTGAACCCCATAGAGAATCTATGAGGTATTGTCGAGAGGAAGATGAGAGACACCAGACCCAACAATGCAGATCCCTGCTGATGGCCGCTATCAAAGCAACCTGGGCTTCCATTCCACCTCAGCTGTGCCACAGGCTGATCGCCTCCATGCCACGCCACATCGATGCACTAATTCATGCGAAAGGAGCCCAACCAAGTATTGCGTGCATAGAAATGAACATACTTTTCAGAAGCCTGACATTTCTGATTAAAATATCCTTTTTTTTGTTGGTCTTATGTAATATTCTAATTTTCTGAGACACTGAATTTTTGGTTTTCGTTATCTGTAGGCCATAATCACCAAAGTATATGAAATAAAGGCTTGAAATATTTCACTCTATGTGTACCGAATCTATAATTATATGAGTTTCACTTTCTGAAATGAGTGACAGAAAATATTGCACTTTTTCACGATATTCTAATTTTTTGAGATGTACCTGTATGTTTAGGTTCCCTGCTCTGTTACTCTTCAGTAATCACACAGTGGGAGGATTGAGCCTGGCTTTTTGCCCCAACACACACACTACAAGGGCCACACCTTGCGCTATTGATTTACTGCTAGCGCTTGTTCTTCACATGTAGTAGACATGCGAACACCCACGCTGAGTTTTCTCCAGCGCGTGATACAGTATGTCTGCCCCATCCTATTCTCAGTTTCTTTTATACCCATACAAAAACACATGCACATATATGAGCATGACATGAACATCCACAGGCCATGCACCATATGACGATGTAATTCTACACACACACACACACACACACACACACACACACACACACACACACACACACACACACTGAAAAAACTCCCCAGCTTAACATACACCTTGTCAGGGCAGTGCATCCATGGTTACGGGAGAGATTGTTCTCAGATGGAAGGGGGAATTGAAACCATGTTTGGCTTTGTTTCAGATTCAAAGCAAGAGATTGAAAATTAAACAACGACAAAAAAAAAAAAAAACTCTTTGAGGAACAGAATAGAAATGGACGAATCGGTTATTGTATTTTGATGTTATTTTGTAAAAATATGCTAGGCCCTTCAAACGTAGCCTGAGAAGGCCCTGCGGAACTGCAGCACTCTTTAAATACGTCAGCTTCTATGCTATAAATGCCAAGAAACGATTAGCTTTTCTTCTGAAATCCAGTAAGGACGGTAATTAGCTTTTGTTTTATGCAGTGATCCATTACATATGGTTTTTTTCATGTGCTGTTTTTGAGCTTGCAGCGACTAAAAGACCGAAAAGGTTTTTCTGTGTGAATTTCCCCGCTGCACTTTTTGTGGTTGACCCATCCCCCACTTCCCCCTGCACTCACTCGCTCGCTCTGTCTTTTTCTCTCTCATGGTGTCTCTTAGGGTCGAGGCCTGCTAAGATTAAGAGGAAAGATGAAGAAAGCCTCAGTTACAGTCATATATTTTCTGAGTATGGTGTCATAATCATTCCACGTCTAAACCCGAATCGGAGACGTAATAACACGTCGGAACTTCTGAACTTCTGACAGCAGTCCAGTCTGTGCAGAGACTGAAACATTCGTTGCTCCAAAACCCAAATCAACAGCACCGCAGAAGATTTACTGACACCGCAGAAGATTTACTGACACCGCCTTAACTGACCCGAATGAAAAAAGTGAGAAATGTAACGATATGAAATGAGGCATTTCCTTCTGCTGAGTCATCTTTCGATCCATCTGATTTAGAACCCAACAAGAGGAAAATCGATCACGGTATACCTTGGAACCATGGTTACAAGTCTATTTGTGCCTTATTTGAAACGCAGTGAAGCACTCTGGTAGATAAGGAACTGTGATATTTGATGTCAGTGCAGCGCCTTGCACAGGAAATCACACAGTCGAGTGAGTTGTTCTGCAGCAGGGTACTTCCTGTGCTAGATCTGATCATGTTCACGACTTTTATGTGTACACGATGCACTACTTTGAGAGAACATTACGTTTATAGACACTATAGGCTTACAGAAGTTTATAGACCTTCATGCAGACAATAGTTTTGTTTTTTGTTTTTTTTATTTTAGAGTTGATAGCAATAAGCAGGTTGTACTCTCAGGTTATAGGTGGGCGAGATATGAACGAAAAGAAAAACAGGTGTGGCTCATCACAAGCCTTAATGCTTTATTAAAGCACTCGGGCATAGATTCTACACAACACTTTAACAGTGGTAGACAGCGCTAGCTCTAAAATCACCCAAGAAGTGTTCAGCCGGTCGAGATATGATGGCTCTGAAGGCAATAGTTAAAGATTTACATCATTTTCATCCACATTAAACCGTTCAGTGAGCCCTTTGCCACACTGATGGAAAAGTTTCAACACCGGGTAAAGATGATCAGTCCAAATAACTTTGTAATCAGTTGCAGTGATGTTTCTCTGTGTGCACAAGTGGAAAAATAATGAGCCTCCTACAACATTCTTTTAATTTGTCACCAATCTGCATAGTATATATGTTCACAAAAAAGGTTGCTACTTTGACTAGCTTCTTATCTTTTCAAGCAAGCCTATTAAGATGATAGGGGGAACTTTTTCCTGTGTAGATGTATAGTTGGATAGTCTTCAGTTGGTTAAAGCCTGCATTTGTTGTACCCCCAAACCTTTAGGAGTACCCCCTCTAAGGTGCTTAAGGGTGTTATGTATATTTTTGAAAAAATAAGCTTTCTTTAAAAAAAAAAAAAAAGGTAATACACTGTATGTAAAATATTTACACAACCCCGTTAAAATTGCAAGTTTTTGTGATATAAAAAACTGAAACCATGTCAGAGAAATAACGTCAGCGCTTTTTCCACCTTTAACCCATTAGCTTCCGTGGTCCCCATTTGGGGATCATATACTGAATGGCATAAAAAACAGACGGCATGTGCCATGATCCCCATTTGGGACTTTGACTAAAAATTGAAATTTCAGAAAAACTAATATATTATATAATAATATCAAGAAAAAATAGTTTTTTTTAATGAAAAAACCTAACAACAACAACAACAACAACAACAAAAAACAAAAAGGAAAAACTTGCAATAACCTGGTTGCACAAGTGGGCACATCCCTTTACTATAAAGTAATTATTAATAAGTTACTAGCAATGCAGGCATTTTAGTTCTGCATTTGGCAGTTTTCTGCCACCGTTCCCTTTAAAAATGTTTCAGGTCTGTCAAATTGCAAGATGATCTAGGATTAGGGTTAGGGTTATGTCCTGTGTGCACCCCTTTTCAAGTCATTTCACAGATTTGTGATAGGGTTTAGACCTTGGTCTTTCCAAAACTTTGATCGTCTTCTGAAGCCATTCTTTTTTTTTTTTACATGAGTTTGTGCTTTGGCTCATTATCATGCTGGAAGGTCACATCTTCACAACTTCGCTGCCTAAAAGAGGCCTGCAGGTTTTGTGCAAAAACAATTTAGTGTTTGGGGCTAATCCATGAATCTTGATTAGAGCTCGAGGCAAAAAGAGCGAAGCAAAAGAGAAGCAGCCCCATAACATTATGCTGCCACCACCATTCCCCACTGTTGCTATGGTGTTCTTTGGGCGATTTAATGTCTTTTTTTTTTTGCATCAAACATATCTTTAAGAATGATGAAAAATTTAAATTTTTACTTTGGTCTCATCAGACCGTAACACATTTTGTTTGATTTATAAAGACTTTTTTTTTTTTTAATGAGAAAGGGCACCTGAAGAAAAACGGGAGTGACCAGTACTTTGCCAGACATTCCAGCACCTTTAATGTTGCTGTAGGTCTCTTGGAAGAGTTTCTGATAAGTGACCCTCTTGCATTTTCATCAACTTTTGAGGGACGTCCTGTTCTTGATAATATCTCTGCGGTGCCGTATTTTCTTCCTGATTTTGGCCTACAGAGTGCCTCCCTTTGAAAATTTAATTGATTTTGGCCTTCATAGTGTCTCCATTTGGCTATTTATTTGTAACCCTCTCCTGATGAATACCGATCCACACGATGAGATCCCATACATGCTTCAGGTCACAAGCTCTTTGTGGACCATGGTTTAAAAAAAATTCTCCAGAAGCAGCTGGTCTTTATTTGGGGTTGAGCAGAATCACTTCATTGATAAAAGGCGTACGATACTAATTTTGAACATGAGTTTGAAGGTGATTGGATAATTTTGAGCAAAGTCACATGCTCCATTATAAAAAGGGTGGTAACACTTATGCAAGCAGATTATTGTAATTTCCTTTTGTCCCCCCCCCCTCTTCTTTTTCACTTGGATTTATTTAGTTGCTAGAAAAAGATCTGACATTATATTGTAAAACCTGCGATTTTTTTGCATCAACTGCATATACAGCTGATAAAAGATAAAAAAAAAACGATACCAATAAAAAATATATTTCTTTAAAGGTTAGCGTTACACACCATAGACTTTTGAGTTTTGTAATCAAGAGGTTTAATCACACACAGAAAAAAGAAATACTAAAAATTGAGTTGTTGAAGATTACTTGAGCTGTCCTTCATATCTTCTCAGCAAAAATCTCAGGGAACTATTTATCTTAGTAGCTATTTGGTCCTGACCTTTCAAATACATAGTTTATAATTTCCTATATCTGTGCACTAAGATACTGCTGCTCTGTACGCATTTCTGCAGGTGGATACACAACCATGGTGCAAGCACTGTCCAAATTCCCACGTACTTCCTACAAACACATCAGCATTGGCTGACTTATCACTTCCCACTGACCATTTCAGAGGCTTACTTCAACATTTCCTTCGTGTTGCAAGTGTTAAGCAATGGCCAGGCAAAGTGAAACAGCATGTAAAGAGAACAGAGAACAAAAGAATTGTGTGCAAAGATAACTACAGGGTGAGATGGCTAGGAAATTAAACGTTAGTAACAAAGGGGGTTAAAAGTGACTTTAAAGTTGTTTCATTCATTATTCCACAACCTGCACATCATATTAATACTAAGAATAATTATTACTTAGATTATCAAAAAGTTTGTCTTTGAACATGGGTATGTTCACATTTTAAAAATGATAGTTAGCATTAAACAGAGATGTAATAATGATTAGAATAATGCACGTTTACGCATGTTGAAAAGAAAGATACAAGAACTTTATATGGGTAACGTCCATGGGACGGAGGTATATTGCTTTTATCTAAAATTCACCCGGCAGTTTTTGATGCAACGATTAGCACACTAGAAAGCACCATGAAGCACAATATTAAACTTGTATAAGTATCGATATTAGCATTTTGCATAGGCGAAGATGAGAAAAAGTGAAAGAAGGAATGAGAGAAGAACGACAGCAAGGCTGTGACTGTTAAACCTCTTCCTGTGTGGTTAAGACACCACGTGGCCAAGATGTTTAAAAGGAGCGCGTCTGCTCACCCAGGTCCATTCCAACTCGGGCCGAAGACAACGAAGACCCTGGTAAGACCGAGGGACGAGAAGACGCTGAGAAGAAAAAGAAAAAGAGGCTCCATTGGGTATTGCTTGTACAGGTATTGTATATAATTGACTGAGCAAATTATTTCATTGACTTACTTGGAGCAAATTGACATAATTTGGCGCTAAAATGTGACATGATTTTTATAAATGCATACAAATGCGTATAGTATTCCCTTGGTAATGGTATTACAATTTTTAAATAATATTTATATATACACACATCAGACTTTAATGCATTTTTCTAAGCAAAAATATAGTAAAATGTAGTTATGCGTTTGACATTCCCATTTCATGCGCATTTAAAGAATTACACCTTAAAATCAAATTCTTCAATTCATAGAAACAGTTTTACTAATTTATTCTTTGTAATTTTTACTAACTTACTAATAATCTTTGCAATGTTTTGTTATTCATATGACAATATTTACAGTGATCATCATCGTTGGCAAATCTTATGTAACATAAAACACCAGCTACTTCCTGTTAACTCATAATGCAGTAAATTATTACCTTTTTATTTTTGCACCATCACAGTATTTTTCTCCATAATATAAAAAAAGTTGTGTACTTACAGCTGTGTCGTAAAATCTTACCGTACTCTGTTTAAAAAAAAAAAAAAAAAAAAAATTCAAAATTTGATGTTGGTTTGCTAGAAACAGCTTACTCATTCTGATAAAGATGGCCGCCATTCTCGAGCTTTAGCATGGAGTAAAAGAAAGAAGTAACAGGTTACACTTGTGGGTAGTTTTATTTTTTATTTAAAGACGTGAACTTGAAGTAAAATTTTCAGTGTTTAACAAGATGTTTGTTTCAGTTGGTGAATCTGTTTGTATGTTGAAAAGTACTTTCTTTGAACTTTGACTGATTTTTTTCTGCGTCGTCCTCAATAGAGGTCCGAAAAAGTCTTTGTACAAGTACTCAGACAAAACAATACTAAAAAAAAAAAAAAGAAAGAAAGAAATCAGTCAAAACAGTCAGCAAATATTTTTCTGTCAAGACATAACATTAATTCAAGTGTAACAGTTTGGGTGTGGTTTACGCCGACAGCTGTAAACGAGCTGGAAGAGTGTTTGTGTGTATGCGTGTCTGTGTTCGTGCGTGTGTCTGTGAGGGGGAGGGGACTTTAACCACTAAGTCTACAGGTGTGACATATCGTGGACGAGCTGAGGACCTGGAGACGGCCGCGCTTGGGAAGTACAGTGCAGTCATCCATAAAGTAGAAAGCACTACTAAACCCCTCGCCACAGTGTAGTGTTTCCTACTTTATGGATGAGTGTACTGTTGGCTACTGGGAGCACATTCTCACACTTTTAAACGACTCAACATGGTGGACAGAGAAAAAGAGGAACTGGCTTTGTTTCATAAGACCGTGCACAGCTCACTGTGTAAATTTCAGACCACATGAGCTGCTGCACATGAAGAAACAAAGCCAAACTAGTTGCTGCTAACATGTTTGATTATTTCTGGATAGAACCTTGAACAAGAAGTGTGCAACATTGTTAAATCTGCTTTCACTTTCCATTTTCATTAATAAAACAATAAAAAAAAATTAAAAAAGAATACTCTTTGTTGTCTGTTGCATTTTGGTTTGTCTACATGCATTCACTATGTTTAGTTTTTTTTTTTTTTTAAAGATACAACTTTTCCATATACCACAAAATCACCGCAAAACACACATTTTTAACAGTTCTCTATAAAAATAGATTTTATTTCTGTAAAAAGGTCAAACTAAATGACAATGGCCCCTCCAACAAGCAACACCAATCATACTAATCACTCAAAAACTTGCTTCAACATGCAAAAAAGAAAGAAAGAAAGAAAGAAAGAAAGAAAAGTAAAATGTGAAAAAAGACCCATTTACAAGTTTCAAAAATTGATTACAAAACCTCAGATTTACAAAACAGGTTCCTGTTCTCCACGTGACACTTGCAGAAATTCTGAGACATTTGACGCGAGAATAAAGCTTCTCGTACTGGTTGAAAATACCGTACGTCAAAATCACAAAGTGCAAACCGGTGACCTGAACACTGTACATCATACACAGACCAAAGTATCGGCTGAACGCTTCCAGCTTGGCCTCCACTGTATCCAGTGATAAGTCCTACAAATACATTGTAGAAATAAAGTAATACAAGGTACTATTATAAATACTTAAATATCGATAAATAAGGCCGTGTTTGGGTGCGACACCTTCCATGCATGCAGTCAGTAGAAGTACAGTAAAAGTAAACATCGAAGTAAGACTAAACAAGGTCTCGTAAGGCTAGTAGGTTACTGTGGTCTAGCCAGGGGTGCAGATTAGCAGAGTGTAGCTTAACGCTAGCGACAGCACTTTGATTAATGTGGTATAAGCCTGCGAGCTATAGTAGATAGATGAAAAGCAAGTCTTAGGATTATAGCACAGCTTCGGGATCATTGCTTGTCTAAGAAACAGAATTACCTACAGAGGCTACAGAGAGAGAAACTGTTGGACTGTACAGTGCAGTGCCTCCATTAGGGCTGCGTTTTTTTCTTTTTCTTTATTTTTGAAACATTTAAGATTAATACAGTCAATATGTAATTAAAATATATCTTTCGGTTCAGCACAGAACCAAACTCAGCTTGAACGGAGACCTAGACCTGGACTTCTTGTGCTTGGACCCTGCTCTGTAATCAGCTCTTTACCGTCATCGGAACACAAAGAGCACCAAAAGGTTTGGCAAGAGCGTGTGAAGTTTGACTTTGGAACATCCACCATGTCCTAGAAGCTGATACACTGCCAGTTAAATCACTTTTACTTTAGTTTGAGATGATCCAAATAAAACATTGGCAGAAATCAAGACCAGATTCTGTAATAATGCAGATCCTCTAATGATAGACCCCCGATTACTGAGATCTACTAGTCATTAATGGGCAGAGTCTGGGCTTGTGTAGAAAATCGTTGCATAAACAGAAACAAGCCCTTGTAAGTTGTAATAGTTATGATGTAATGCTATGAGTAAAAGAATACAACATTCTTCAAAGTGAGCTTGAGGTAAAAAAAAAAAAAAAAAAAAAAAACTGTAAGAGGCCCTAAGCGTGTACCTTTATATCAGTTAATCTAAGCAAGCCGGCTTTTTTTTCTTTAAATGTCATCATTGCCGCTACCTTATTTGTAGGGATCTATGAGTTTCATGTAAATCTGTGATGTTTAGATGAACGTTCTAGCACAGGAAATAAAAAAAAATCCTGACAGATAATAATAATAAGAAGAAGAAAATCATACGTCAAAAATCCGGCCACACCAACATGGGACAGGTCACACATACAGAACCAGATGAGCTTCATACTGCTTTACACAGGGTAAGTTATCAAAGTACAGGTGAATGATTGCGGCATATTGGACAGGACTCACCCTGCGTACTGTTAATGTATTTTTCTACTCACTTTCACTCCATATGCAGGAATGATGAAATTCCTTTTGGTGCTGCTTGGGTCTCATGAGCAAGGCAAAGACACACCAGAGGAAACCTCCAGAAGTTTTTCCTTACACACTGAAGGAACTTAATACGCTTACTCCACACAGCAGCTGAGCAAATTCTACTCTTTCCCAGGACCCAAAATGTTACATAACACATGCCTGCGTACAACAGGCCTGACCCTTATTGCCATATAATACACAAATAGCAAAGAGACAACCGTAAAGGCTGAAAGTACATAAACCACATCCACCTGATCAAATCTGATCTTATGTTTTCACCATTTAAGTCACTACCTGTAGTCTTCTAGTGCCTTCACTGGAATCGCAATAATTACGAGATGACTGCTCTGACATTCTACTCTGTGAGCACTTTATCTCTTTTCGGACACGGAATATGACACCGGCCCAATTTTACTGTCTTGCAGATAACTATTTATCATCTGGTCAATATCAGAAATCGACAGGGAATGTGTAATAGACATTTAAGTCTGTCAAAGTAGGAAGGCTTGAGCAATGTAGAGCGTCTCGTCCGTTTCATGGATTTGGGTTAATGCTTATGCAATTGGAGGCATTTTTACCTAAAGGTTATACAAAATGCAGATCAATTCATTTTGTGCCTGCAATGTGATTTACTAAACCTGAAAGTCAGTTAAGGGACACCGTTGGTGTATGCAAACGAATACACTTGAAGGGCATGTGTTAAATTTGTGCATTTTCCCCCCTATTCATCACCTTACTGCGTTTTATTGTTTTAATCTACTATTAAGCTGAACCATTCAGTGAACACAAAAGCTATATTGCTTCCTCCCGCTACTTTGCAAATGATGTAATTCACACAATTATTCTGTGTAAATCTCTGGCTCATCTCTGCACACAATTATTTACCGCACATTGAACTTAGTGCATGTTATTTTGAATCTTTACATGATATCACAATTACCTTTACTGTAAAAGCCAGCACTGTAGGTTCAGGGTTTGTTTGTAATTTGATATTACCCACTGTTAAGTTGTCGCTTTCGGAATACTCTGTGTATTTATTTGTCTGATGAAGATGTGAAAGGTTTTTTTTTTACAAGTCAGACTCTATATTGTTTAAATTAAAGCAAGAAGAACACACATTTGTTATGGTGGCAAATGGAGACCAAACAAACCAGAAAAAAAAAAAAAAAAAAAAATTCAAGCACCAGTTGGTCACAGAAAGTGACGTCTGTGTTTAGGTCATATCCTAAATTGAAATCGCAAAGACATGCAGACAAATTAACATCAACATGGAGAAAGTGCAATCAGCGAGTCAGTCAGTGTAACAGTCTTTAGATTTTTATTCCTTCTTGCTGGAGCCCAGCTTCTTGAAGAGCTTCTTTCCTTTAGAGAAGAAGCCTTTTTTCTTCTTGCCAGGTGGAGAGGTGTCCGTGACAGCATGGTCCTCTGGAGGATGGAGGACAGGAGGAGGATGGCCTGAGAACGCAGATGGACCAGGATGGTGTTCAGGTTGCTGGTCTGGAATGAGGTCCTGGTGCGACTCAGGATGAGAACTGGCTTCAGTCCGGGTCTGGTCTGGGGGACTTGACGTTAGCGGCTCTGTTTGCTCGACAGACGCAGCGTGACTCACCTTTTTTTTAACAAAAAAAGATGCAAGTGTCTGTCACTGGGGTTGTCATTGACCTAGATGAATGAAATATCTAGAAGACAGAGCCACTGGATTTGTGCAATAAAGCTGAAGAGGTTTTTTTTTTTTAACACTTATTTCAGTGTGGTTTTGTAGCTCAGGTCACTCCCACTCAAATGGAATCGAGGTCAAGGAGAAAGCATGCATGATCAAGTAGTTACTAGGGGTCCTGACTGGGGGCTTTAGGTGGGGAAACAGCACAAGGGTGAGATGTGGGGCAATAGGGAAACCAAAGACAGGTTCAGCACGAGACTTACTGTTCACTGTTTAAAGTGCACACCTCTCCTGGGCCTCTGCACGTCATCATGCAAGAATAAGGTCACACAAAACAAAACAGAACAAAAAAAAACAACTAAGCCACGCACATGCACAAATAAAGACCGGCAGAACAGAAATCATGGGATGTTTATACCAAGACGTGAATAACTGTTAAGATGGTACAGAATGGAGAACAGCATGCTGCTGGGTAGTTTCCTGTGCTGTGAGGTTGTGTAGAGAAAAACACTTGTCATGTGATACTGCCTGATGGTCACACATATTCAAGTGCATGCAGTCACATGTACATTTTGCCAATCCATTGTTTTGGCATACACACATACACACTCTCTGAGCAGATAACCATCATGATTTAGCTTTTTAGGTCCCATTATTTACAGTACTGTTGTGCCACGTACACACACACACACACACACACACACACGCATACACACTCACCTGCGAGTCTCTCCGGCTGTTGGCTATAGTGTGCTCGGGTTCTGCTGACTCATCTCCGTTTTCTGGAAATGCCTGAAGGAAGTTGGAAGGTACCAGCCCTTTCTGCCCATTCAAATCCCCCTAAAGAGGCAAAAATAACAAATCCCAACAG
This sequence comes from Chrysichthys cranchii, assembly GCA_030068335.1. Taxonomy (NCBI): domain Eukaryota; kingdom Metazoa; phylum Chordata; class Actinopteri; order Siluriformes; family Claroteidae; genus Chrysichthys; species Chrysichthys cranchii. Next base: position 6,144,941 of record JAQMCW010000017.1, on the reverse strand, counting down.
AAAGTTCAGAAAATCAATCTTGCAGCTCTGGAAATGACATGTGATCTTGTATATGAATAAAAATAAGAATGACTAGATTCAAAAACACCTAGGAACCCACTTAAAATTATATCTGAATATCTATACATGTTCAACCTCATTACAAATGCCAGCATTTATGAATATGCATGATTATGCAAAACCGAAACACCCTCATATTCTCTTGTCATCCTAACCAGCTGGTTACCCAACACTCCTAAACCAGCTGACACTTGTAAGTGGTATCTAAGTCTCGATGTACACTGTTATATTGTCAGCCATTTATTTATCAATAGTCAAACCTGGGCAGATAATTACCCAACCCTGACCATTAGCTGACTCATCAAACCTGACTCATACACCCACCTGAATCAGTATTCTAAGAATCTGAATCATTTAAAAAGCATGGCATTGAGTTCAGGGCTACTGAAATAACAGGGAGAAAAAAGAGAAGTCTGCACCAATGAAACCTTTTAGATCACAATCATTACTCATTTGTCCAGTCCTAAAGGCTTCATGAATTACAGATATTGGCTCGATCCTTTCTAAAGCTGACTACTCACATAAAAGAAGCCGTCGTCATCCATGTCTCCAAACACATAGATGATGTCGCCGGCATTAAAAGTCAGCTCAGCCTGTAGAAGACAACATGGAGCGATATAAACAGGAATCTGTGTGCTTACATAACACAGTGGGACTCATTTATCAAGTTGCATATGATTTATTTATTTATTTTGGCGTTCACGATAATCCTTTAAGTTCGATGTAAATTTACGTACGAGGAGGTTCACTAAAATAAATTTTGGCTGATCTGTTATGATCCATAGGCTATTTATTTCAGTTTTAAACACAGCATTGAGGAGGGAAGCGATATTTTGGAGACTGGCATGGAGAATAAAAGCTGGCTTATAAAGCTGTTCTGTGTATCTTCTTTCAATGCACCACTTCAGAGCCAGCAGTGATTTGACCGCCAGAATCACCTTGTGCCGTTTTTGTCCATATAAAAGTTTCATCAGTGTTTGAATTTCTTGTAATGGCCACCTTTGAAAGAGAGATAATGTACATGTCTGATCTGGAATGTCTCAGTCAACAGCAAAACTCATATTCCCTACTGCGCTGAGTGCCATCTCATCAGGCTTCTTCTCGAATACACCAGGTTTCCTTATGACACATGCCATCCTGTTTTGCAACGCGGCCTCGAGGAGGGCGCACTGGTGCGTGAGAGCATGTTGGCATGAAAGGCTTCTAGCTTACGGTCACGGAAACATGTAAAACATACAAATGCAGCAGTTTCCCTGTGTTCGATGTGCCTCGTGTCCAAACAACTTCCACTTCCAACCGGGAGAAATTTGTTTTCTCTTCATGCTTTGTCCTCGTTTTGTGCTTTGGAATTTCTTTTTGTGGGCATCAAGAAATGCAAATCGGCCGTAGTGCAAACAAGTTCACACACTATAAGAAGTGATACTAGTGACTTATCACACGTGAAACACACCACAGCACAGTATAGCGTGACACAGTGTATTACTTCTCTGAATTTAACCCAATCACCTAGTGAAGCAGGGGGCAGCCAAACAACACAGCGCCCAGGGATGAGGGAACAGTGCCTTGCTCAGGGTACCTCAGTGTACCTTGTTGGTCCTGGGCCTTGAACCCACAACCTTCCAATTGAAGGGCCAATGCCCTGACTGCTAGGCTACCACTGCCCCAAACTTCATGCGTTGATTGGAATTTATGAACATGCTCTCGTGAGTACAAAGTTAAATCTGCGTCATCAAAATATTGTAAACTAGGAATTTGGCATGATGTAGCCTACAGACCATTTACACAGAGATTAAGAGGAAAGACAGGGTGGATATGGTGTATTGTTACCTCAATGTCAGCATTAGGGGAGCTTTCTCTTGGGTCATAATCAAAGATGGCCACCATCCTGCGAGGTACAGGGTTTCCCATGGCAATGGCTGAGTGCCTGGTATTATCTGTCAGTTAAATAACAGCAATGTAACCAGGTATGGATAAATATATTCAAAGTGCCACACTTTTTCATACTATTGCTCCAAACTGACATGATAAAGACACTGGCAGCAAACAGACAGCCTAGGTGATGGAAAAGAAACTGTAAAAATGAATGCATGCGATACACAGAATGTCTTATGAAAGTCATGACCACTGTGATAGACAGACATAAGGCAGAAAACGTTAAATCATTATAAAAAAAAAATAAAAAATACAGCAAACAAAAATTCTCAGTTCCAGTTTCAGTGATCCCATAGCAAATTTTTTCCTAAAATGATGGTGCTTAATGGAGAAAGCAGCAATGTACTATTCAGGGAAAAGGCACAAGGCAGAGAAACATGCCTACATTTTTACACCTAACAGTAAATCCTAATCCAGATTCTATGAATACGCGAATCAGACCTGCCCGCGTCTTATAGACTCCATAACACTTCTTGGTAAGCTAGTGCTGAGATGAATTTGTCGGGATTTTATTCTAATTCTACTTCATGATGCAATAGCACTCACTTTCGAACACAAAGAGATTCAAATGCAGCAAATCCACATCGCTCATTGTCCTCAAAAGTGGAACTGAGAACTGTTGTTTTAAAATCCTAAATTCGTGACTGGGAAATTATTAAAATCATACGGTTAGCATGCCAGTTCCTCTCCACCTTCCTCAATGCGTCTGTGCAGCATGCAAAGCTCAAGTCAGTGATGTGGACGCAGAAAGAAGAACGGACGAAAGATGCACAACATGCACATAGAGTACACAGACATATAGGAAGCTGGTTTAAAAAAAAATACTGGTTAATATTCTTTCCCATGCTGCTGCGAAAAGACAAAAAAAATAAAATAAAACTGGAAACAGACTGAGAGAGACTGCACACCTTGGTTGGAGGACTGAGTGTTGGAACTGTCATCCAAAACTCCTGCAGATTCCACTGAGCAAGAAGAAGAAATAGAGGGTTAGAGTTCATCTGCTGGAGCCTTCATTATCTTAACTCAAGCAAAGAGTGGGTTAGGACACAGGGTGAACAAATCCACCTTAAACGGAACTAAAATGGTTAAAAGAAAATGATTAGTAAAGCGCTAGGATTGTGTGCGTGCACACACACACACACACACACACGCATACACACACACACACACACACACACACACACACACACACACACACACACA
>JAQMCW010000017.1:6050515-6062473 GCA_030068335.1 Chrysichthys cranchii | reverse complement strand
AACATGCCCCTGTCCCAACTATTTTGAGACCTGTAGCAAGCATCAAATTTGAAATGAGCTCATTTTGTGCATAAAATAGTAAAAATTTCTCAGTTTAAACATTTATGTTATCTATGTTCTGTTGTGAATAAAATATTGGCTCATGTGATTAGACAGTCTTTTAATTTTCATTTTATTCAAGTCCCAACTTGCCTGGAATTCGGGTTGTAGATGGAAAGACAGTTTTGACGAGAAAAGTGAAACAAAAACTAGGCTGTTTCCCCATTGAAACACATGGGGATGGGCGGGGCTAAAGATTGAAATGCAGCCAGCCAGCAGAGGTGCTAGTGGAGTCTTCAATTTCTCAATTTCTACATTGCAATGTTTTCTATCTATCTATCTATTTAACAGTCGATGGGTTGACAAAAGAGTTCCTTTTATTGGAGTAGAAATTTGTTTGCTGGGTGTGAAATTGTGCATTCACACTGAATTTACTATTTTCACGTTTGGTTAAACTTGCTACCTCAAATAAATCTAGCATAATTATTGCTGAATCTACTGTTATACATTAAGCATTTTAGAGGGTTTTTTTCCATGTATTCTGTCTGCAAATAAATGTCTGCACTGCACATCTGCTCATTATGAACCCTTATAATGTAATTTATAATCAGGTTGTACAACACAAGATCCCAAAGCATGTGGGTGCACTTTGGCTGTCATGGTGCTTTGGCTGAAAGATCTAACATCTACACAGATGCTAAAGTCAACTGTACCCATCAGCTCATCAGCCCCTCATCGCTGACCCATGAAACAGATGTGGATTATCTGAGACAAAACCCAGGAGCTCCTTAAAGCTTAAAATAATAGACAGAATTCCTCACACAGGACATGATTATGCTTTTAGTTCAAACCTACTTAAGCATCTTATAGCGCTTTTTCATTAACGTATGAGGGGAAGCCACACTAGGAATTCATGGATTATTAACAAAAAGAGCATATTAAGACTGCTGTGAGTGAGAGATCATTACACCATCATGAATTAACGTCTATAGCAGATGCTCTAATGAGAAAGGCTGAAGTGTTAATATAACCGAATAGTAAAACCTTCCACTGGAAAAAAAAAAAAAACATGAAAAACATGCATGTTTACTGTGCAGTGCTGGAATATTAAATATGCATTACTGGAACGTTGAAACGATGGGATAGGGAGCGTTACCAAGAGGGTCTGATTTGATTAGAAGGACATGCAGGGTAGGGTATAAAGTTCTCCCACATTTGGAGTGGGCACTGTGCGGGCTGTAGTGGTGGTAGAGAGGCAGGACAGGTCTCATTCGGTAGGCTAGGCTCCATCGTTTTCATTTTCTTCATCGATTATTATAACAATTGCTCTATCTTTTTCAGAATCCATCATGAGTTTGACTGGTGAACATCATGGCTATGTTGTTTAACCCTGTATAAGGTGCTAACTGAAATATTTCGAAATTCAGAATTTCAACCCTAGAGTGTTTTCGGCGGAAATCACAAGACTTTATTATTATTATTTTTTTTTTTAATCAACAGCCCTTTATTAAAGGTTAATAAAGTTATCATATACGGTTTCTCCAGTATAGGGTAATGGGCTGCGGGAGAGAGTGAGGCATCATGCAAGGTGAGTGATGCGTACTTCCGGGCATCGTCCACGTACTTTTGAGTGTCGTCCGAACGTATCGCACATCGCGCGCTGTTACGCTGGCCTGCCAGTGATGCCTGCCCACGAATTTTAAGTATTTTCTAAATATTTTACAATTTTAAGTGTATCGCAGTCGTCATCGTAACGTCGAAAAATTGTAAGTCGGGCCATCGTAACTAGGGGAGCACCTGTACAAAAAAGTTGATCTGACCACACCCAGCATCACTTGGAAAAGTTCATGATGCTAAATGGTTAATAATTTCAGCGAGGTGGTAGCCAGTTAAATAAGAGCATAAGACTATATCATACGAAATATGCACAAAATGCACCAACACACTATACAACGTTCAGAGTGTTTTTTTTCACACTATTCAACGTTCAGAGGACTATAAAATGAAAGCTCTGAGAGTTGTTTATGTTGCTGTGTAGACACTACTCTCAGTCACTGTGATCTAAAATGCCCATAGGACTTTTTTTTTTTAAATAAATTGTAGAAATGCAGTATGTATCGTGTTTCTTCAGTCTGCAACTGGTAAATGCTAATTTCATGATGCATCTTTAGCATAAAGTTTCCTGAACATTTAAACAAACTTTTTTTTTGCACATGCAGCTCACTATTCAGTTGTTTATTTATGCTCTCTTTTCCTCTTGATTTTCAGTCTCTGCCGTCTGTTAAACGAATAAAAGGCATCTGATTTGGTGTACGAGAGCCTGCATGCTGCATTACTGTATGACTGTGTTTCAGGCCATGTGCGTCTACTTCTGAAAGTAAAAATGACAAACGTCACGAAGGGCTTTATCTGCTATCTGAGCGAGCGTGAAAGCTCGCTTCATTAGCTTCAGACAATATCTGTTACATCGGAGCTGGACTGAGTATAAAAAAGCCAATAAAGCCAATAAAATAGCTTCAGCGTTTAATAATCCAGATGAGTGCAGGGAATAATATTCACCTGCTCGTAAAAGTAGACATTTCCTCGTAGTCTGCGATTATGCTCCTCATAGGAGACAACATAATAAAGGAGGATAGCTGAAAGAAAAGTTTTTGAGCGCATATCTGATGAAGACGAGAAAATAAATTAAAAAAAGAGAGAGACTAGAAACATAACGGGTGAAGCGCAGTGAGGGTCGTCGGTTACCACAAACTCTAAAACGAACAGAGTTCCTGAGACGGAGCTTCAACTGTCGTGATACTTCTCACTGCCCATAAACACACTTGACTCACACAGTCCCCATTTCGGCATAACACACACATGTAGATTTCATTATACAAAATTCCGCAAACGGCAAAGCAACAGCTTATTTACCACCGGTGTTCCCGCAGGAGAGGTGCCACGTCTTCCAGCTTTGCGGGTTTCATTATGTTAAGTGTAGTCTTGGCAGAGCTTTAGCACTGCAGAGTCTTAATTGAGGAAAAGGCTTCGCCACATCAGTCACGCTTCCGTCAAAATGGCTTTGGTGCAACAACATGACATGAATTAAAAAAAGAGCACGTACAGACACGGGTTAAGGTGGAACTTTTTTTTTAATTTCCTCTGTATATTTATATAAATAATTAATAATATTATGTTTCATAAGCTGAGGGGAAGCTGGAGCCAATCCCAGCTGACATCGGGCAAGAGGCGGGGTACACCCTGAGCAGGTCGCCAATCCACTGCAGGGCGACAACACAGAGACAGACAACCGTACACACTCACATTCACACGTACAGCCAATTTAGAGTAGCCAATTAGCCTAATCCTCTCTGTGCATGTCTTTGGACTGTAGGAGGAAACCGGAGTACCCGGAGGAAACCCAGACGGACATGGGGAGAACATACAAACTCCACACAGAAAGGCACCCAGGTCAACCCCGGGGATTGAACCCAGGACCTTCTTGCTGTGCGGTGACAGTGCTAACCCTAATTTTCCTAGACTTTCCAAGTTGCTGTAACAAGTTGCTGAGTTTTCCCAGTTCAATTTTCTGATTTTCATGAATGCACCAATATTATTATTATTATTACTATTATTATAGGATACAGCCATTTCTTCAACACAACACACAGATTAAACTTTCATGCTAATACAGTACCACCATTGACATGATAACTACCTGACCTGAGTCTCTGGGGTGTCAGAGAGACAAGCATCCATTATTTTTTTTTACAGAAATAACAAAGATGCAGCACCAACCAACATATTAGCACTAGATCCTTATTACAGTATCAGCAGTGTGCTTCACGGTGAAGTTGTCTTTAAGGACACCATAGAAACTCCACCAATGTGTTAGTCAGCATTAATTCTGGACCGATCTTGGCGCTGAGTTAGTTTCATGCCATTAATGTACGGTCGTCCTGGATGATTTTGTTTTTTTGCCACTTTGAATTAGCTCTGATAGTACCACTACTTCACGATTAGCTGAAAAAATATTGGCGCCCAAACACCACCAGCACCAGCATCACCCTGTAAGATGTTTTACCTGTTACTCGTGCTCGTTCATCAGCATTGGATCAGTATCAGCATTCAGGATTGGAGAACAATACTCCACTGAATGGAAAAAAAAAAAAAAAAGGAAAAAAAAATAAAAGGTTGGGTGCCACCCTACTCATTACTGCTCCCGAAGCCATATAAATAACACTGCCAGCCCCACATCTCAACAGCCCCCAAACCCCAAACACATTAAACCACACACATGACAGCAGTATTAGGATGTGCTTTGCTTCCATTTTCATGAAAACTCATTATTTCTTATTACTCCTTGGAGGGTTCACATGCACACACGCACAAACGCACTTCACTCTCTGCTTCCTGCTGAGACTATCGCACTATATGATCATCTCTAATGCATCATATAACGCTTTCCCTTCTTTCCCTTCCCTAATATGCTCGAACTAACACTGATTTCTTTTTTACATCAGAGAAAGGGTTAAGGCATTAACACGCATTAAGACCTTCTTTCCTGAGCAAACTGCCAAAGAATATCTATTAATGGTTAACCCCAAGCAGAAGTGTGAGCAACCCAGCCAATGGACCAATGAGCAAGCTATTGATATTAGCATCAACATGACAACACATCCAAAACAAATTACCCAATAAACAACTAACGGTGCGGTCATGTATGTGAAGCAAATCATTAATGGGGTCCAGTGTTCTTGAGCAGAGTAAACCCCTGGCAATGGTTAAATCTTCTCTATAAAGTGAGCAATTAGATAAAGGCCTGAGCATACTTAATGCCGCGTTGCACATGAACGCTCAAATGCAGCCTCATGGTGAAGATGGCAGCTTTTCGCCCTGTATTTGGGTTCGACTACAGGTCTCACCATTCTTCACGGGGAGATGCCATTCATCTGGATTTATTTAATGGTCTCGCGTACCATCTGTGTCTTATTTGTCTTTTCTTTTTCTCTTTGGAAATAGAAAATAAAATAAGCGGTTCTTCCTTGGTGCATGCATAGGATCAGCGTAGTTCATGCAGTTAGATAAAAAAATAAAAATTCGCAAGTCGGAAATCTAACTCGTAAATAAATCATAGAACCACCCCCACCCCAACACTCGGAATTCCTACTCAGAAAGCCAGAAAGGTCACCACAAGCATGAGTTCGGCATATGACGTTGAATCAACATGGCCACTCGAAGCGTCAACTGCTAACAAAGCGGCATACATTATTATATATATTTTATATTTATTTTGCATGCTTTATATGACCATATGCTAATATTTGCGATATCTGCGATAGATCAATGAGCATACAGACCCGTTATCTTGTAAAATCTGTAACACTGACTAAACAGTTCGCTGTTTTCTGGAGGGTTAATATACATCACTCATTGCAGTTAGCATGCAGGGTTTTCTTTAAAACCAAAACGGTGGGTCTTTCTGTCACTGAGGCCAAAACATGACATCAATCAACTTTCGACCGTTTCCAACTTCCCACTTGCGAGTTGATTTGAACACAGCCTTTTCCCCTGCAGTCATTCAAAGTCATGAATATTAAACAGGTCCACCTACAGTACAGGAGCACTCATATGTGACGGCCAACAAGAAATTGTAAGCTCGCGAATGTGGCATTAACACGAGGCCCTAAAACATGAGAATGTGGATGGCATGTACAGGCTATTTTGGAGGACAGGTGCCAGGCGAAATCTATTCTGCTCTGCCCCTTTTTCTTTTCCTTTTTTATTCAACCTCCAACCCCTTGTCTATCATTGCACTGCACTGGCTGTAATATCTGTGTTTGCACAGGTATGCACGCATGCACTTTATGTAGTCCTGTGTTATGCACCTTTCTGTAATTCTATGTTGTCTTGTATGTAGCACCACGGTCCTGGAGGAACGCTGACTCGTACTGTCCCACCCGTATATGGTTGAAATGATTTATATGTGCGCTGTCTAATCAATGGTAAATGATAAATGATCTCATGTTAGAATCTATCACTGGACTCACTAATATCCTGGAGCATAAGACGTCAAAACAATCAGGATGCTAATCTGACTTGCTGGACGATGGCGCAGGTTTCCAATTGATTTGTGGAGAAGTCATACTAGATATTTGACACATGGCAAGATATTTGGTATGCATGTTTATCGTTCAACCTGAAAAGTGTACAACTTTGAAACATGCTTCAGGTCAGGCCACATCATGCATAAACACTTAAGATGTGTCTTGTAGGTGCTGCATGTGTTGTGGGGTGTGTGTGTGTCCTGCCGAATCTCATCACCTCCAGCATATACATGTCACAGAAGTGTGAAGTGACATTGATTTAGAATGACACAGAATGATGTGACTCCCCCACTGTCGATTTTCTTTTCTGAAGCAGTAAAATATGGGTTGAGGTCACCCTATGTGTCTGAATATAGCTCCTGCTAAATACATTACCCCTGTGCTACCGCTAACTGGCCCACATACGGCTCGTCTGGGAGACAGACAGGCTGGTCAGCACTATTTTAGAACGCACACGTGTGTGTTAACATGGCAATGAAGGACAAAATAGGGGCCAAAAACACACGGGAAAGCCAAAACCTCCAAAGCATAACAGACAAACCACAAGGCAAGTTAGTGCTGTATTGTATTTAAAGCATAACTGAGTACATGCACATGTGTACAGGATTAAAAACTCTGTCCACTAGAAGTCTGAACCACTGGCTGGCAGGTTTCGATGCCAGGCCATAAAATATATGTCAGAAGCTTCACGAAAACTGTTCTAGGACACGTATTTGTGAGGAGGCATTTATGTATATATATATATATATATATACACACACACACACACACACACACACACACCGCGGGGGTTATGTTCCAGAGCCCCCCCACGATAGGTGAAATCCGCGAAGAAGCGACCTTATATTTATTTTATATATATATATATAATTTTTTTTAAGGCTTTATAAACCCTTCCCACTCTCTTATTAACCTTTTCCCCCACTCTTATAAACACTTCCTATGCTCTTAAACACTTTCTATACTCTTAAACCTACGTCATTTTAACAACATATAAAATTCGATATGGGTACTCACCTGTGAAGTATACTACAACCTGAATGATCAAGATGATGAATTAGCTATACAGTACTGATGATGATGAAGGTGATGACGATGAGATGAACGGTCACTGAGCCAATCAGCACCCAGGATACAGAACACAGCGCTCTGGTTGGTCGTCTCCCATCCATCAGCCAATAGTGTGCCGTGTACAATCTCACGTGGGCAAACTAGCTCAAGCGGTAGTGGCGTACACTGCGTTTTCATTGTGTATTCATCAGCGATGAAAATACATACTGTATTTTATTTCGATGTAATATTCTTTTAATATGTTTGAATTAACATTTTTATATTTTTTTATATTGCATATCAAAACCGCGATACAGTGAAGCCGAGATAGGTGAACCACGATATGGCGAGGGACGACTGTATATATGCTCCCCTACTTATGATGGCCCGACTTACGATTGTATACAGCGTATAGCGTAACAGCATATGACGTACGAAACGTTCAGTCAATGCCCGGATGTGTGGATGATGCCCGCCTTGCTCTCGCCTCTTGCTCACTTGGCTTGCGTGATGCCTCAGTCTCTCCCGCAACTCACGGAGTTAACTTGTCTATCGGTGTACTGTACAGTGCATTACCATGTGTTTTTTGTGTGCTTCAAGAGCTAATTTTAATTCAAAAGGAAGTGCTGATTAATTTTTTCAGACAGTCATTTGGCTGCAAGATTTATATTGTAATAATAATAGGCTCATTGTAATACATTTCCCTAGTTGTTTCTATGGTAACAACTTACACAGTAATTTGTATGGCAGATGCTCCACATGACCTGTTTTGTTTTTTGGGGGGGGGGTTATAAAAATGGTTGAGCTTTGAGAGAAATAACATTTATTTAACATTTCTGGAAGGAATCTCCAGTGTCAGTGTCAGCGACTTGTATGAGTGAGAGGCAAAGTTTTAGGACACTGAAAAGCCTAAAAGTCACAAAAAGGATGGAAAGATTGGCCTTTTCTCTGTAACACACCAAGCTTCATTTTAAGTTCATTTGTTAACATCAAGTGAGCAATCCAATGAAATGCTGGTGTGAGAATGACTCTTTGTAGCTGCTATAACAAGAACTACCTCTTAAATGAATAAACTAATGTAATTACTGGCAAACCGCCATGGGGTAAGATGAATAAATCCCTTTGAGACATGCTGTTGCTGTCTTGGGGTCTGTTGGTGATTATTTTCCTGTGACGGCACACCCTGATACGGTTTATTCTTTACTTACTTTAGAAAATTCTCGAAAGAATAGAAACACAGCTCTGGTTGGTTCAGCCTGTCACTGGGGTGGAGTCACATTATGCCAGACTGCCCCCAGTGTTTTTATGTTGGTGTTGCGTCGTTGAGATGCTGAGCGTTAATTTCTAAGCGATCAGCTTACCTTTATGAATCCTCGCGCCTCATGGTTTGCAAAATCCTCATATAGAGAATGGTGACGTTTCCCCAGCATGCTGCTGTTTCCGATGGTTATGGTACTGTGGCCCAGGTTTGCCATGTTCACAGTGTCCGGTGTTCCCTTCTCCTTTTCTGGCTTCTCTTGCTCTGGATGCTCTGGTCCAGCTGGTGGTTCAGGTTCACTCGCACTGGAGGCAGTTACGGGGGAGAAGTGCTGCAAGGGTTCAAGGGTTTCCGGTCTGGTGCATAGGTCATGCATCGCTCCCTCTGACTGCACGCTGAGCAAAGCAGGGGGGTCAACACTGCCACATTAAACAGCAAGGCAACAGGAGGGTCGTGTCGGAGCTTCATTCAAGGCTTAGTCTGAGATGATTAAGACGAGCAATGCTGTAATGTAGACTAAAGTAATGTCAACCCTGACGCTTTCTTTTTCTGTGAACGCCAGTCGACGGGGCAGAACAGAACAACATGAAAAGCAATGGGGTTCTTTTTTAAAACACGAGTGACCTAGCACAGGCTGACTTTGGAGTTTGATCTATAAAAGCAATGCACATGTACAGCTTAGTAGTTAGAGAGTAACCTCCAGGAGTCACGTAGAGAAGCAAAAAATGCACAGTCACAGTATGCAAGCGGTCAAGCTGGTGATTATTCATACAAAAGCAAAGATTGCATCACGTCAGAGTGTAACAGCTCTTCTCTTATACACTAATAACAAACAGCAGAGGGTTAGCAGTCAATCAACTGTGCAGGATGTCCTTCAGAAACATGCTCACGTGAAAACCGAGGTGATGTTACGTTGCCTCCTGCGTTGCGGAAAAGATTCAGCCCAAAAGATGCAGCTCTAAAGCTGTCTGAAACATCACAACATCCCTATGTACACGTTCCCGTTAGAGGAGGGTTCCTACTTCTTCACAGGATCGGCACAGAATCTGTCAGAAGACACCGAATGCTTATTTCAAGCGCTTACTAAATAAGCTCCTCTAGATTAATGTACATGATGTATCCTCCTTCTTCTCCTCTCTCCCTCTTCCGCAATCATGCCACTTGGAGGATGAGACGGAGCTGTCCTCTGCTGCTTCACTGCTGCCTAATCCGTCCTCTCTGAGAGGACATTATATCCGAAAGGATCCAAAAGCAAGAAAGCTCGCTGAAAACTGCCCGACTGAAAAAGCCAGTGCGTGTTTGTGTGTATCTATATGATAAAGAGAGAGAATGGGGGTGGGATGGCTGCTTTCAGCTCACCAATCGCAAGCAGGCAGGCTCGGAGTCAGAGCCAATCACAACTGCCGAGAGAGCTGGTTTCCATGGAGATGACGCTGGAATGATGTTGGTGCCTATTGATTGCTGAAGAGGCAGTGCGGTGGGCTGTGGGACAGGCACACACATGAGTGGGGACACACAAACACACACACACACTCCGCAGACATTACCAGAGACAGACAGTGTTGCCAATGACGTACGGAGACGTGCTGGTCGAATACGCCGGGATATAGACATAACAGGAAATTACATCATGTTATCAACCCCCGACAGACACGCTGCATCTCTTCATCAGTGTGTATACACACAAATAGACCTGCTACACAATATTCCCGATAAAACACTGTTAAACGAACATGACAGGCAACGGTGTGTGTGTGTGTCTAATAAAGGAAGTTTATTAGATCCCGACCCTCTCTCAGAGATTCTACCGAATCCAAGACACCGTCCTGTTAATTAGTTTCCCAAACAGACTCCAAGAGTTTCATTTCAGAGATATTAACTCCGTCTTGGTGCCTGTGTGTTTATTTTTGTCTCTAGTGTGCACTGTGTGCGAGCAGTCAGTGGAATATTATGGGACGTACCACATAATCACACATTTATTTCTCTAGAGGCTGAGAATCTTACAAGCAGCGGTGTAAAACGAGCTTTTAGCTAATACATGTTACTCATACGAGGACGTAAATGTATCATTATGTAAATTATTCGGCATTTTTGAGGACATAAAGGTTCATAGCTACAAAATAAGCATAAACGTGATCTGAGATGAAAAAAGCATACAGTGTGGTATTTTAAAAAAAATACTCAGCCACATTCATTATTAGGGCTGACTGTGTCAATTAAATTCAATGAATTGATTTGTATAAGGTGGTTTCAAAACACGCAAGAGTGACTTACTCGGCATTAAAGTGTAACCAAATATAATATAATATAATATAATAAGTGGTTGGCTTGCTAAGTGAACGAAATGCACAGAACGGCTTGATCCAGATGGGTGATTTGATTCAGCTCAGGTTTCAATCAAAGCGCAGCTCCTGGTAGACTTTCATCCATCCACCCACTCCTCAGTGATGCACAAGAACGGTGTACGAGGCCACTTTCTTTTTATTATTATTTTTTTTAAACCACACACCATGTACAGGCAGGGTTAAAATAAAATGGGACCCTAGCAGTGGATGCAAGAAAACATACTCAAGACTGATCAGCCGTTGGACAACACATTTACAATTATAATCACAATCATCAGATCCTAAATTCATTTTATCGGTTTTTTGTTCATCAATGCAAGAAAGCAAGGTCTTCAATCAACATTGCATGGTTATACGTGATGCATCCAGTTCATTTCTCATATATGAAAATATATATACGGCTGCTCCTTTGCAGGAAAGAGAAAACGAGATGCGGAAATCATATTTATAGCACCTACCGGCCGTGTCACAGAAAGCAATCTGGGCTGAAGTTAAGGCCGCTTCCTTTACCGTACTGAGCAAAAGGACTGGCCTGTAATGTGGGTAGACCGGGGGAACTAGATAAGACCTTAAGAACAAAGTCATTCCCGAGGATGAGGTGAGAGAACCTGAGAGGTATATCACCTGGATGAGAGGGATTATTACACAGGCAGTTCAATTCATACTTATACAGAATTAAGGGCAGGTCACAATGTTAACACGAAGCGTTACGAGAACCAAAGCAACAGAGAAGGTACAAAAGAAAGGTGAAGGACAAAGAAAAAGACATGTGTCTCAGACTGCCTGGACAGACTGGTTTCAGGCTTACCTCTATATTCAGTGTTAAACGCCTTTATATCTTGCGCGAAAGTACACGGATGGATGCAGCTCCAAATAGCTAAACATCACCCCCGCCATGTCGCTAACTGGAAATTTGGTGAATTTTGCTTCAATGAGTCTTTCTTCTTTTTCCTTACTTCTTTCTACATGGTAATCCCACATTCTTTACTAAATGGGTGAATTTTTTCCTCAGCTACTTGAGGTCTCATTTATCAAAGCACGCATAAAACAAGTACCGTATTTTCCGGACTATAAGCCGCTACTTTTTTCCCATACTTTGGACCCTGCGGCTTATATACCGATGCGGCTTTTCTATGGACTTTTTCCCCACTAAATACCATCAATAAATATATGCATACTA
>JAQMCW010000017.1:6028265-6043898 GCA_030068335.1 Chrysichthys cranchii | reverse complement strand
TGCCTCTCTAAGACATCCCTTTTATAGCTAATCATGTTACACACCTGATATCAATTAACTTAATTAGTTGCTAGATTGTTCTCCCAGCTGAATCTTTCTAAACTTTCTTGCTTTTTCAGCCATTTGTTGCCCCCGTGCCACAAATACTTTTTTGGGACCTGTAGCAGGCAGCAAATTTGAAATTTTGCTCATTCAGTGGTCAAAGGTGTCCAATTTCCCAGTTTGAACATTTATTATGTTATCTATGTTCTGTTGTGAATAAAATATTGGCTCATGTGATTTGAAAGTCTTTCAGTTTTCATTTTATTCAACTATAAAGGACATCCCAACTTTTATTGAATTCAGGTTGTATTTAAGGTACATAATTGCATCATAAGACCATTGTCAGATCATAAATGAGTTTTAAATGCTTGCTACATTGACTTTTCTAGGTGAAAGTTATATTTAGGACATGCCTTTATGGGTTTTAACTCAGTGAAAAGCAATGGTGCCAGTCATTTTAGTACCTAGTTTCCTCAGACTGTATATGCCATTAGCATAGGTATGTAAAAACTACAGAATACCAACCCACACCAACAAGATCATATCAAATGACACAAAGTTCAACATCCATCTGCTTGTTTTTCTTACCGTGCATTCACACGTTTGCACGCACATTAGCCATTATCATCCTACAAATAAATAGAACAGCACTTTCTGAGAGCTGAGCTTGAAACTAGAGATGCTCAGGTACCAGTGAAGGGCTGGCTTTCAGCTCTCGCTCTTTCTCTTTTTCTCCCTTCCTTGCTCCTCTTCATTCTTTGAGCTGACGGCGGCGGGGACCAGGTGTCAGGGCATGCATTAATATACAACAGCGATGCCTCTCTCAGGTGTTATATAAACTGTAGGAGAAAAGCCAAATACTTACAGCCTCGGAGATGAAAGACCCTGTATCTGTGCAGCCGGACGCTGTTGTTTTCCCCCTCCTTGTCTTGCACAAAGTTCTTATGTGTAACTCCAACAGGTGGAAAACTGTCCCATGAGTTACCAGCTATCTGAAATCACAGGACAAAAAAACAAACAAACAAAAAAACAAACAAACTCATATTTTGTCGGGATTATATTATTTGTCTTGTGAGGGCAAGAAAACGCCTGCAATTATCTAAGGTATGTTTCTCATCTTAATGATCTCGTCATAGATATTGTAATTTTTATGCATTTATACATGTTTTTGTATGAATGAAGGAAGCAGCTTTTTGGATTCATCAAAAACGGACATTTAGCGAACTGCTGCGTGATTTCTGATTAAAACCTTGGCTGATGTGGAAGCTTAAATTTGGAAATGATGGAAAGTTCTCTGGGGAATTGTTTTTGTTGCATCACTAATAGTATTCATACGCTTTGTTAAATACTTCCTATTTGCAGTCTGGGTTTAACTGATCGTAAATTAAACCTTTATTATAATGAATTGATGCTGGGAGACACAAGGAACTAGAAGGCATTTATAAATTCTAGCAAGCTTCCAAAATCTTGACGGAAAGGAAAACAAAAACCAAAGGCCAAGGGACAGAAAGTATTGCTCTTTTTCCAGTACTTTATTTCTGATTTGTTTTAATGGGCAATTTTTGTGTGCACCTGAAATCTTTCAGCTCGGAGTTGGGAAGAAGAGGAAAGGAAAGGGAGGGGAAGCATGAGCGACACAAAAGGCAACATTATTCCCCAGCGAATCCATGAATGGCGTATTGAAAAACATAACACTGGAGACTAGATTATTTTTCATGCTTCATAACTAGAGCGTTTGTCCGCTGACTTAGAGTGCTCTGCGAGAGCAGTGATAAAAAAAAAAAAAAAAACGTTGAAAATTAGTGCGTGGCAGTGTTAAAAAATCAGCAGGCCCTAATTACAGGGAAGAGAAGCCATGTGTTTTGGATTTTTCAAGCAGCTTAAAATGTTCACGGTCAAGTAGCAATGAAGAGAAGTGAGATTCACCAGGAGTAGGATTCAAAAAAGGAGAGGAGCTTGGGTTTCAATGAGAGACGCATGCACCTTAAAGCTAAAAGCACAGGCTCATCTCCTGTTTCTTCATTTTGCATTTATGTTGAACAGTTCATCACCTAATCACAGTGCTGTATGAGCTGGTCACTTAGTAGCTAATGGTAGTGATTTGAATGGTGATTTTTCAAATCACCGGACTGTCCGAGAAACAAATGGAGCTAAGGAGGAGCAGTTAGTAGAACACTACTTCACAAAACTACACAGTAAAATCTGGTGAAATCAAGTCATTTATCCATCCATTATCCATACAGCTTATCTGTTAAGGGTCTCAAGGAAGCTGGAACCAGTCCCACATGACTTTGGGCAAGAGGTGGGGTACAACCTGGACAGGTCAGCAATCTAGCGCAGGGATATAATGTAATGTACTTTATAACTTGTAGTGAACTCTTATTTTTTCCAGTCATGTTGGTTTTGGCATTCATCAGCTTTTGAGCCAGTGGAAATTCCTTTTAATCCTTCATTCATCTTTACTAATCGCTTTATCCTCATCATGGATCTGGAGCCTACTCCAGGAACACTAGGAATGGGGTAGGAATACGCCCTGGGAGGAGGCCTGTTAATTCACACACTCATTCACAAACAGGGGGTTAGGGTTAGAAATCCCCTAAATCCCCAATTTAGAAACACCAGTACACCTATCCAAAATCATATTTTTGAGAGGTGGAAGGAAACCAAATAACCCAGAGAAACCCAAGGGAGAACACAGAAAACACCACATAGACAGTACCCCAAGCTCAGAAACGAAGTGGGGACCCTGGAGCTATTGCTGCGTCACCATGCCACCAATTTTTTTAATACAGCATGTAAAGACTGTGGTGAGTAAGTAACAGCCTTACTACCATGAGCGAAGTACTTTAGGGTTTAGATACTGTGCTATGCTTAGTTTGTTGCATTGCAAAATAGCCTTTGTGTGCCTTGAACCCTACCTAATAATTGTTATTATTATTATCATTATTATTATTATTATTAGTAGTAGTAGTAGTAGTAGTAGTAGTATTTTTAAATGTATTTATTTATTTTTATTCTTTTATTATTATCATAGCTGTCCTGGAGTAGAAGTCTAAAAACAACATCTACAAACCAGCTGTGGACCAGATTGGTATTTAAAAGTGCAGGATCGAAACTTTTCTTGTTGAGTAACATAATTATTCAAGAAAAGCATAAGAACAATTTCATAAATCACCAGACAGTTTTAAAATGCATACTAAAAACAAAATAATGAGTTGTAGTGAATTGCATGTAATGAGCATGCATGTACAGAGCACAGCATTTGTGTATTTGCCCCACACTGACTATTGTGCAGCCTTTTATGGTTTCTTTGAGCACTCCCCCCCTTCAAATTATTCCGCCTTGATTACCTCCGTCATTGGACAGAGGGAGACGAGAGGCGCCCGGCTGGTGTCATCGGCTGCCTAAGCATTCTGGAGAGCCCCAGTGAAAGATTCGCAGGAAGCAGCCCTTAGGTCCCAGAAACAGGCAGCAGAAACAGCTTTTTGTGCCCTCGGCCCCGGAATGTCCACTATCTGCCTGGGCCCAATATCAAATTCTCTGCTCGTCCTGGGATCCTGTGCCCCAGCTTGCTGCTTGCTCAAATTCCAGTGGAAGGTCAGGAGGGATTTGGGAAAAACAAAACGGAAAAATGAAAGGGGGGGGGGGGGAAGTCACGTGGATTTGTCTTCAGTACGACTGATACACATACGTGTGTTGTGTAACAGCAGGGTTAGAGGGGGTTCTTTACAAGAGCTTTCAGTGTCAAGTTGCTTCCAGAAATGCATGCTTTATACAGTAAAATATCCAGTATTTTGGGCAAGTATACAATTAACATTTGTGCCCATTGTTGTCCATGAGTGTGTGAGTTTTCAGGTTGCTAACAGAACCGATCTACGTAGAACCACTTAGTACCAACCTTACTCTTAATTAGGTATATGCATAGGCATAGCATGTGAAGCTTAGTTTCTCTAGTGCACCACATGCTTCTGAAGAACCCTAAACATGGAGAACTTCTATGAATACTTCTTACAAAAGGAATAAATCATCTATTCAAGCAAATATATTGTCATCGATATCTTTTACCTAGACCGCACAGTGATGCAGTGGTTAGCACTGTCAGCTCACAGCAAGAAGGTTCTGGGTTTGAACCTGCTGGTTGACTGGAGCCTTTGTGTGGAGTTTGGATGTTCTCCCCATGTTTGCTTAGGTTTCCTCTGGGTGGTCTAATCTCCTCCCATAGTTCACAGACATCCAGATTAGATCAACTGGCTACTCTAAATTGCCCATAGGTGTGAATGTGAATGTTTTGTTTTTTTGTCTCTGCGTTAGATCTGAGATCTGTCCAGGGTGTACCCTGCTTCTCACCCCTCAGCAGGGATCTTCCCCTCAACCATGGCAGACAATGGATGGATCTTTTCCTTAATTTTTCTGCTGAAATGATCTAACAGAACATGGGCTCTCAGAATGATTTATTAAGTTATTGTTTATTTAATAGTTCACCATAAAACTAATACCCTCAGCCTCCCTGAGGGTGGCATTTTTCTTTTTTACTTTGCATAAATATAAAATGGCAGCATGGTGACAAAGGGTGTAGTGCTCTCACCTCAGAGCCCCATAGTTCCTGGTTTGATCCACAGCACTGGTTAAAGTCTGTGTGGAGTTTTGCATGTCACTGAATATGATAAAATGCATTGTATACCTATTGCATAACCGCTAATAATCACTGTCCAATTAGAGCAGACAGAGCAGCGCTGAGGACCAGAAGTATTCAGAGACAGGAGGAACACTGAGTTCACAAAAAAAATAATAAAGTGTTACTGTTCTAACCGATGCATACATACATATTTGTTTGTGTGTGTGTGTGTGTGTGTGTGTGTGTGTGTGTGTGTGTGTGTGTGTGTAGGTATCCTGGTGGCTCCTTTCTCAGACTGCCATGCGAGGCCAGGGTGTGTTCAATGGTGTGTGCAGGCGCTGGAAAGCCTCAACATGTGTCTTCATCTCTCTGCTGGCCTCACTGCTGCTGCTGGCTTTTAACATGCGCCTACCACTCAGTAAATACACTGGACATGAATATCTATCTGTGTGTGTGTGTGTGTGTGTGTGTGTGTGTGGTTTGAATATAAACTGAGAAGTATCCTATGACATGCTTAACAAATGAGAATTGAGAAGGGACAGACCGTTTCACCATGATTATGTCTTTAAAAAAAAAGGTGGTGTGTTTTGCGTTAATCCCACCTGAGGCAAGCTGAAGGTAGAGGTTCTTGAACAGTGGAGACATCCTCAGCATCTTTCACAGATCTTCACTTGTGAACCTTAGGTTTGGAGCTTAAACCTTTAGTCATCTTTGTCTTCAGGTTTATTGTTGATGCTACTCCACGTGTGGCTCCCTGTAAAGTGCTGGAAACATTAAGCTGTGCTTAAAACACTCAGTACCAGTACTTCAGCATTGTCTTAAAATGAGATGGATCTCAAACAAAAGTGCTTGATGAAGTGAATGCTGAGAGTTGTTGAGAGTGTGTGTGTGGATGTGCGTGTGTGTATTCAAAAGTTGAGCTTCAAAGTATATTTCTACACCAAGTTTATGGGCTTTGACTAAAGGGTCTCATTTTTCCTCTTGCAGATCACAAAGTGATGAGACGATCAGTTCTTAGTAAGTAATTCACAAAACCATCTCATCACTGTTCAATGCACATTAACGGACTTCACCCCTATTTCAAATAATTGTTCTGTTTTGGATATTTCATTAACGTGACCTAGGTTTAATCTAGCTTCATATACATAGCTTTGTACAAAAGCGATTCCAGTTTCATTAAGAAGTAGAGCTGACCAATAAACTGACATAAATGACCTAAGGCTGTGATATAAAAGCTTTCTGAAATTAAACACCAAGGACAGAGTGTCTCTTTGGGGAGATGTGAATGTCTTGTCCTTGCACGACAGCATGAAAACAAGGTCTTAAATATAGCCAGCAGTGTTAACTGAAATTGGTCACACAGGGAGCAGAGGCAAAACCAGAGATCTTTATGATTGCAGCACAGAATATTGTATAAACAGAAAACTAAACATTCAAATACTTGCTGTATTCGGTAAACGTGTACCATTTTAATTTTACATCCACACAACCCAAACCAGTTACACGGAGTTGATTTGAAGCGTCTTCATACGCACCATGTAGACAGCACCTTTCCTAGTTTTACCAAAACCGCAGATATATTTTGTCATTATTGATAAAAATGACAGACTTTGGATTTAATCCAACTGAATTTATGTGGCTCAATCAATAATTTCAATATAACTCAGACCCCTAATACCCCAATAATAATAATTTCGAATTTTGTGGCCTCTTTGCCATTGCTTCCTGCCTCCATGGTGTAACACATGGCTTTGAAACACATACAGAAAAGATTGTTAAAGACCCAATACAGAGTAGGAAACAGGTAAATACCTGCATATAACCAGTTAAATGTTTTGGAAAAACAGAAAAAAACAGTACCAGTTTTGATTTTTCATTACATTTGCAGTTCTGTAGTCCACATAACAGCATAAATCGTTTTGTTTTTTTTAATGTCATACTTCACAGATGTATATTTTAATATAATCATACTTTGCTGATGTCACGGATTGCATTGCTATGTATATGTCTGTTCTGTACTGAGTCTAGATGCTAATACAGACTGAGCTAAATTGGCTTCCTGTTTCATCGGGTCTAAGATTACAGGAAAATAGATATAGTAGATAGCGAGTACTGTAACTACTGTATGGAGGGCCAAGAACCTCCTTTCAACAAATAATTTGACTAAAATCTCTCTCTCTCTCTCTCTCTCTCTCTCTCCCCCTCTCTCTCTCACAGGCAATAACAACAGGACAATCTACACCCAGAGTCTATGTGAGCCTATTCTCACACCTTAATTTCCTCTTCTCGAACACACCTCTGGGCAAAGAATACATCTATTAAAAAACAAAGACACACATACACACACAAGAAAATGAAAGGGAGGCAGAGAAAGACAGGGAGGAAGGCTCACATAAAGATCCAAGGCACAAAAAACAGGTCACTTCCCCTTGTTCTCAATTTACATAATCCCCTTTTCCATCACTATGCCACCTCTCTCTCTCTCTCTCTCTCTCTCTCTCTCTCTCTCTACAGCTCCATCTTTTTCATTTCTCGGAGTTATATTTCATATTTAGCCTTATTTTGTGCCTTAAATCATTGAGGATTAGAAGCATTCTTGTGATGAGCTATCATTGTATCAGATGCACATAGCTGCTCTCTTGTGTTATTAGTAGCAGACAGAAAGGCACTAGAGCATTCATGCCTGTAGCATGTGGAGTTCATGCATAGCTGCACGGAAGACACAATCGGGATTATATGATTGATGAGCAGTCTGAGCAGTTTATCTCAAAGATCCCCCAGGTTGTGTGTGAGAGAGTAGTAGCAGGTATAAGCAGGTCAAGGCAGGCCCTAGCTGGAGTTGGAGAGGAATATGACCTATACAGAATCTATTCAGTATCTATTGAGTAACAAGTTGGCAGAACATAGCAATTTTCTGTAGCAGGTCTCCTCTGTGGAGAAAGAGAGCAAAACGCCCTGTTAATAAAAACAATACTAGTTAAACGTGGGGGCGGCATGGTGACTAAGTGGTTAGCACTGTCGCCTCACAGCGAGAAGGTCCTGGGTTCGAGCACGGGTGCCTTTCTGTGTGGAGTTTGCATGTTCTCCTCGTGTCCGTGTGGGTTTCCTCCGGGTACTCCGGTTTCCTCCCACAGTCCAAAGACATGCACATTAGATGGATTGGCTACCCTAAATTGCCCGTAGGTGTGAATGTGAGTGTGGATGGTTGTCTGTCTCTGTGTGTTGCGTGATCCCGCCCCCACGTTAGGAGTGGGACTGGCGACCTCGCCCTGTAAAATGCGTCCCGCCAAGAGATGTCAGAAATGACGCACCTACGTATCGCTGAAGGTACAGATAGGACTAGAGAGAGAGTTAAACATGGGCGTCTGAATGCTCATGTATGCGTATGAGCCTGAGTAATGCTTTCCTCTGAGTGTGATGCTACAGTTTGAACAGTTGAAATGTTGCTCTTGGCTAGTTTCACATTTCTCAGAAGAAGCACATGGTAGTCTTCACCCACGGCCAAGAATAAATTAGGAAGAAAATGAGTGAAAATGGAACAAACGGAAAGATCTGAGTATTCAGGCGGAAAGAAATCTGTACTAATATTTTCCCCGGAAATTAATTTCATATAATTAAACCTACCAATTTGATTCAACAGATACAATAAGCAACTAAACAACAAAACTATGCATTTTGTTTCTGTAGGGTAGAATGTAAACACGAACGGACCACCTTCTTGTACAAATGGCAGTGTAGGACCTGCTAAAAAGTAAAGCAAAAAAAAAAAAAAAACACCCTCAAAACTCAGACTCTATGGCATAATGGCATTGAATTTTTTTCAAGGGGAAAGAAAATTGTTAAGGAAAGCCCCATGCTTTTTTGGGGGAAATCCCCACATTTTTTAAAAACTGAATCGAGAAACACAACAAAAATGAAAATTCAAGTACGTTGTATTCACTTTCACAAGCATGAAAACACACCGGTAATGTTTCTGTCTCTGAAAAGGATTCTTTTTTTTTCTAAAGAAAGCAATAGAAAAAAACACCATCTCCTCCTCCAAGTTAGCTTTCTCCTTTTAATAATGAATACATTTAATAATTAATTCAGCTCACTTTTTGTTTTTATCTCACCTGTCCTTACCGCACACCACTTCGTTCTCCCCATCCTCCCCCTCCTCCTCCTTCAGTGCGGCTGGTGAACGGCAGGAGTCTGTGTGAGGGCCGTGTTGAGGTTCAGCACAATGGCACCTGGGGCACGGTGTGTGATGACGACTGGGACATGGTGGATGCAAACGTGGTGTGCCGACAGCTGGATTGCGGTCTGGCTGTGGCGGTGGGCACAAGCTCCCGTTTCGGACAGGGCTCCGGGCCCATCCTACTCGATAACGTTGACTGCAAAGGGGGAGAGACGGACCTGAGCCAGTGTGGCAATCAAGGCTGGGGCATCCACAACTGCTACCATTATGAGGATGTGGCCGTCACCTGCAAAGGTAAAGCCAAATCAATGTAGCGGTTACTTTTAAAAAATTAACAAAAAAATACAGTTTAAATAGTGAACTAAATCATGTGACAAGATTTTCAACCAATTTTTTTTTAAACGTGAAAGGTATTGTCTATCTATCCATCCATCCATCCATCCATCCATCACTACAGGTAACACTGTCTTAGGGCCTCAAGGACTGTCTGAGGAGCCCAGCACTCCAGCTCGCAGGAACTCTGGTTTATGTAAGTCACTGTTAGTCAAAGAATCTTCATGTTGTGACACTAAAGCTCCAGAAAGGATGTGAATCAGCTTACATTTTCTTGTTATGGCATTGTGCAGTCACATAGTATCAAAAGGCAGACCAACTGCTGAGTCATGGAAAGAACTTCCATTTTTATATGACGAGTTCAGAGATTTCCATATTAAAAATGACTATCATGCTTATTCAGTGTGTCCATTATCTGATCTAGGCCCAAGTACTAAAGCCATTCCACCAGCCTTAATCCCTTTATAGGGCTCTAACTGAAATACCTGGAAATTCAAATTTTTTTAACCCTAGAGTGTTTTTGGAGGATATTACAAGACTTCATATTACAAGGATATTTTTCATTTTTGTCTTGCAAATCAAGGTACCAAATATAGCCAGTGTAGGGTAAAAGGGTAAAAGTGTATATAGAGAAACTTAAAGGAACGTTTATTCAGGATGGGAGAAATCCATGTGGTTCTACGACCTCATGGAGAGGCATGGGGAGCCATTTTGATGTTTGCTGAAGTTACTAAATATGGTCCATCACCCGATAAAAGGTTAAGATTATAACGTACATTTGCACATTGTCTTGAATTACCGGTACTGCTTTTTGACACTCATCAAGTTTTAGAAACGAACCACTGGCTAACAAACCCTTTTCAACAGTCATAAAGCCAAGCTCTCTAACTTCTGACAGCAGGGGACGGTTCCGTCCGATTGGTCGGCAGCTTGGACCGCTGCCAGGGCCGGGTGGAAATCTACTACCGGGGCAGCTGGGGAACAGTGTGTGACGATGACTGGGATATGCGAGATGCTGCTGTGGTGTGCCAGCAGGTTGGCTGTGGCCTTGTCGTCACCCACACCACCAACGCCTACTTTGGCTATGGCAAGGGTCTCATCCTGCTGGACAACGTACACTGCAGTGGCAAAGAAAGCCAACTGGCTGCATGCTACAGCCTTGGATGGGGGATTCATAACTGTGGCCATCATGAGGATGCTGGAGTCATCTGTACAAGTAGGTTTAAGTATGCAGCCCACAAGGGCTGGGCTATCTAAAATTCCCAACTATTGCTTCACATAGAAAACAAATGTTATTGATCAAGGAAAGGGGGGAAAGGTTGGACCCAAACATATTCAAAAAAGTTTGGGGACTTTTACAAGCTTATACCAAAAGAATTAAGCAAAAGTTGCAACACTGAAACACAAAAGAATGTCTTTTGTAGCATCGATGTCTGTCTCCTTACCTCTCTCTCTCTCTCTTTGTTTGTCTGCAGAACTGACCACCACCACTGCTCCTCCTATGAACACAGAGACCATAGACAATGCATTCTCCCATACTGAGATCCCAGCAGGTATAAATGGCATTTACATGTCTATATTAGCTTTACCTGCTGCCACATTCACTGGAGTCCAAAAGTCTGCGATTGCACGTGACATTTTTTACGATTTTGGAAAATGGGGGGAAAAAGAGAAACATTCAGTATGCACATATATACAATACAGTATAATATTACAAATTCTGCACTATGTATAGGTCACTGTTTCAAGTGAAGAAAATTTTTGATATTGAGATTCCTTCAGTCTTATCTCTTCCACTGAAGTCCGTGCTCAGGCAGCACTCTGATGGATTTGACCCGGCATGGATTACCTGGTTTTATACAAACTTGTGGAGTCTGTGCCGCTCACATTAAAGCAAAAATGGTGACATACCAAAGCTGAAGAAATTCTGAAATTCATGTGACTATTCCTGTAATATAATTTGTGATTAAAATGTTGTACAGGATTGAAATATTCGGCAAAATAGAAGTGCTTTTTAATGATCTCAGACTTTTGGATTTTGCTGTATATCAGTGTACAGAGTGGCAGGTTACTGTATAGCTTGCATTTTCAGTGCCTTGAAATATATATTCCATATGCTAGCATTCACACATACAAATATATTCTGTACTATCATAAATGCTCATGGACACATACACAGTGCATGTGCGGTCACAAACCAGCAGGAGTCAGTAAGAGGAGTGCTCGTTTGCAGTACCTCTATTAGGTCACAAGCGGGCAATATTTTGCAGATTAGATGTGAGACTGTTATCAATACACTACTTTGTGGCATTTTTTTTTTTTTTTTTTTTTGCTTTCTATCTTTGGAATACGCTTTTATTTCATCTGCTTTCTTCAGAGACAGGAATGACTATTCCGGTTACAGAGACAACACCGGCTAATCCAACCACATCCTTTACCACAAAAGGTAACGAACTGCACTGTCACAGTATCAGAGTCCTCTATATTTAATGCTTTAGCGGCGGTCCAGCCTGATCAAAATGACCGTCCTCGGTGATGACTCAACATTGTTTCATGAAATTTGCTACCATTTGGATTTGGATTTTGCTTCCATACTGAGGTTTTGCTGAAACGTGTCATCGAAACACTACAAATGTCTTAACGATAAAGATGACAGATTTTTGTATGGTAAAAGAACAGGCAGAAATCTCTCATCGTGTCTCCATTCCTCCATCCAGAGCAGCCCAGCGTCCGTGTGGTGAATGGAAACAGCAGCTGTCAGGGCCGTGTGGAGGTCTTCTATGAAAACATCTGGGGAACAGTGTGTGATGATGAGTGGGATATGGAGAACGCTCAGGTGGTGTGCAGGCAGCTGGGGTGTGGCCCGGCCATGGCGGCCATCCCGCTGGCGTACTTTGGCTACGGCTCTGGTCCCATCCTGCTCGACAACGTGGACTGTGAGGGCAATGAGAGGCTGCTGGCTGACTGCTTCAACCTGGGCTGGGGACAGCACAACTGTGGACATCATGAAGATGCTGGAGTCATCTGCTCAAGTAAGTGAGAGACAAAATATAGATGTCACCTGTAACCAATCGACCACAAAGGTGTTACATTTGAAATCTGAAAGGAAACAATGCAAAATTTGAGTTCAATATTTGAACTTTGACTCAAGGAGGCTATGTTGGCCCAAGCTCACCAAAACAGGAACAGCTGAAGGACAGTTGAAAAAACTTTTTCCCGATCTTCTGGCGCCCAGTTTCAGTGAGGCTGTGCCTACTATTCTTGGCTGACAGGAGTGGCTCTTTTTTTTATGGCAGCCCATCTGCCTCTAGGGTCACCGTATTGGGTATTTTGAGATGCTTTTCTGCTCACCACTGTTGTTAAAATGGTTATTTGAGTTACTGAAAACAGTCTGACCTCTGACCTCTGTCATCAACAAGGTGTATCGACATGCAGAACTGCTGCTGAGTGGATTTTTTTGTTGTTGTTTTCACACCATCCTGTGTATACCATTGAGAGTGCTGTGCCTGCAAACCCCCGGAGATTAGCAGTTTCTGAAATATTCAATCAGACCTGTCTGGCACAAACAACCATGCTGCAGTCAAAATCACGGAGATCACGTTTTTCTTCATTCTGTTTGCTGTGAACCATATCTAAAGCTGTTGACCTGTATTTGGAATGATGTCATTCACTCACTATTCACTAGCAGATCCACACACACACACACACACACACACCTTTCTTTTACCATTCAGTTTCAGTTTCATTTTCAAACTAAAACACTTCCACAGAATCCCTCCCCTCACACGACCACGGCAATCTCTGCTCAGTTCATAATTCTGCCCTTCCTCTCTTTCTCCCATACCTACTTTATTTCTTACGAGTTTATACAGACTGATTCCAAGAAACAAAATGCTCTTTATATACACACAACACAAACAGACACGTATTCTCTATTTTAATCCTACAACTCAGGACAGCGTCAGGAACATGCATCACTTCTGCAATCCATGACTAATGACTAAGCAGTGTGCCAAGGCATGCAAAATACAGAGGCCAGTCAGGGAACATCAGAGTCAGCTGAAGCCCACAGCGAAAGAATATTCAGCCGGTTCAGCCACGTGCAGCCGCAAAACCCAAAAATATATACAAGCATGGGCCTAATATACACACATTCAAGTCAACCAAGCTGAATAAGGATGAAGAAGAGGGGAAAAAAGCATAGCAGAACAAGGTTTTAGGTTATTGTCACAGCCCACGTGGGAGTAGAAGGAAAAATGAAACACTGAACTCACATTAAGAAGTTCTAGAGTCAGATTTACAGTTCTATATTGAGCCTGGTATTATTATTATTAAGTGATGTATGTGTTTTAGGTATCCATGAGATTGTATTTTTAATTCCAGGAGATTGAGACTAGTTACCGGAGTATCCTGGCTTAGAGACTTGGTAACCTGATTGGAATTTTTCATTTTAACTCACTAACTCTCTGTGTTATACAACCTTAGTGTACTTAGCACTATCCACAGGTAGGTAGCAGGTGGCCCAACGTTGAAATATACGTATATAATTGTAATCAAATATTTTCAAAATATTTTCCTTTTTCCCCACTAATGTTACTCTGATGGAGTACACACAGCAACACCTGCTAATGTACTCTAATGTCGTCTCGGTTCTAGAGATGGAAAATCAGTTCGGAAATTCATTTAGTGAATGCACTCTAAACGTGCACTCAGACCAAACACACTGTGAACTCAAAGCGCACAAGATGGTCGTGTAACCTTTGCATTTTTTTCCTCTGTTCAGCTTCCCCAGTCTGGGCAGGAACGTCAAGAAGCTTCGGGGTGACTGATAGGATCATCACCACTCCTCCACCAGTGGAGGGTAAGGATGGAAAGACATTATGCACATTAGGGCAATTGTTCATCTGTGAGCACGTTATTCAGTAACTACTACGAAATGTTTAGTAACTCCAGTGAAACCATTAGGAAAGGTACTGCATGTAGTTACCCAGAAAGACCTAGGGGCATAAATCTGGACCTGGAGGTTAAGATGTGGCTCAAAATATATTTTTTTGTTTATGTCACAGTTTTATAACCAGTATTTCTTTAATATTTAGCTTTAGTTTAATTATTTTCTCTTTTATTCATTCACTCATGTTATTTTGCTTTACTTATTTTATTTGTAGTCATTTTAGATTTTGGTTTCACTTTATTTCACCCGTCTTCTTTTACTATTACGTAAAGCACTTTGAGTTGCCTCCTCCCCTTCGCTCTCAGTAATTTGATGTTTTGATGTGGACTTTCATCCTGTTGCGTTTTGAGCCTGGAGTGTCTTAAGTTAATCTTTAAAGCTTCCACTGATTACCACAGCATTCATTTTGTTTTTCCCTTTTCTTCAGGAAAAAGCCTTTCCAAATTAAGCACTAATACCTCTTGAATTCCCTAATGTACACAATGTTTTCCAGTTTTTTTTAAATATATATTTGCATTTCATGAACTTAGTGCTTTGTACCAACACCTGTATCTCGCTGTAGGTGCGATGAGGCTATCGGGTGGACAGCACCGGTGCGAGGGCCGAGTAGAGCTGTATCAAAGGGGTGCATGGGGGACCGTGTGTGACGACGCCTGGGACCTTCCAGATGCCCAGGTGGTGTGCAGGCTGCTGGGATGCGGCGATGCTGTAGCCGCACAGATGGAGTCCTTCTTTGGACCAGGCGCTGGCACCATTCTCCTGGACAATGTGAAGTGCACAGGCACAGAGCTGTCCCTCCAGGAGTGCTCCCACATACCATGGGACGTGCACAACTGTGACCACTCAGAGGATGCTGGTGTGACTTGCTCTCTCACATGACTCCGCCCACCATCAAAAGCCCCTCCCCTTCCACCTGTGGTCTATAGAGCACCAGGGAATGGAGTGTGTAGGCGACAGGACATGTACATTTTGTAAATTTCCACTCACGTTGATACACTGAAGATATAAATGGCTTCCTGATCTGAAACCAAAAGATATGACAAATTATGCTTATATACAGAAATTGGTCGATTTTATTTTATTTATGCACTTTATGAATGTATTAATACCAAATACGTACAAACGTACAAATATGAAACACAGAATTTTGCCAGATTTGTCATTGAAAAGTAATTGATACACAGTGGAAAAATCTGTTATTCCCTAATTTTTTTTCCTAGATACAATATTAAGATTTTTGGTATGCAAGCATGTTATGCTAGTCATGCTTGCCACTGCATTGTGGAACTGCTGGGACATTTATTAAAATGTAAAATACACTAAATATGAGTAAAACAAATGGGTCATTAGAAAGGGTTTGTATATTCTATTGAATAAAAAGCTATAAATATTACACTGAAGGTCATCTGTGAATGGATAACCTGAAAACATATGTCATCTATATACAGGTCCTTCTCAAAAAA
Organism: Chrysichthys cranchii; assembly: GCA_030068335.1. Classification (NCBI taxonomy): domain Eukaryota; kingdom Metazoa; phylum Chordata; class Actinopteri; order Siluriformes; family Claroteidae; genus Chrysichthys; species Chrysichthys cranchii. Next base: position 6,028,317 of record JAQMCW010000017.1, on the reverse strand, counting down.
TTAGCATATTGTGATAAAGTTCATTATTTTCTGTAATGTACTGATAAACATT
>JAQMCW010000017.1:6006828-6017416 GCA_030068335.1 Chrysichthys cranchii | reverse complement strand
CACACACACACACACACACACACACACACACACACACACAGACACACACACACACACACACACACACACACACACATGCACACACAATGTGCATCGCTGCAAACGCCCTGTCAGTATATCCAAGGCTGCAGCAGAGAGAGTCCACTGCAGCCAAACAAAGACGATCGACTTGTTTCTATGGCAACTGAAGATTGTGTGCGATATAGTGCTTTGTGCTTACATTTGCAGTCTGAATAAGAAAGAAGTCTGTGCGGGTCTCAGGAATAGGCAAAGGGCACCGCGATGTGCCTCCTGTGTTGAGGTAATTGTTAATTTTATTAAAGACTAACGGGGGGGGGCTGCTTTGTGCTTAGGTCATCTAAATACATTTGTAGAAAATGTAAATGGTTTGATCTGCTAGATAATTTTTGTTACCTGGTAAATTTCTCACTCCGTTGTATCATAGATCCATTTTTAATTCATTACCTTCTTTAACGAATTACAGTTCAGGCTCCCCCCCCCCCTGGTGAATCACACCAGAGTCGTCATCAGTATGTCCTACTCAGAAGTGTGAAATATTGCAGGTGTGCCGTGAACTCCAGGATTACGCGCACCCTTAAAAGGCGCAAAATGATTGCGTAAACACTCTGAATAAAATTTTCCACTCAAACGGTTTTGAAAATTTTAATGAAACTGCAATATTTTTTAACAAAATAATTGGTTTTTGCTGTAGAAACATATGCACATAATCTTGTTAATACCTCTTGTTAACATTTTGAATAAATGCAAACGGTCTCGAGGTCTTCTGTTGCCTTTGAGTATGATGTGTTTCCCTGAGGTATAAACATGAGTTTGCACATGTGAACTCCCTTTATCATCAACATTACACGAAAAACTAAAGCCCTTTCGACTCAAGAGGTGGATGATCATGAAAATTGATCTAAAAATACAAATGGAGTTCTACATGGCAACAAGCACAATTAGTGTAAAAAAGTATTTTTTTGTCTGTTTGTTTTTTATATGCAAAAAGTTTTGCTTGGATTAACAATCTGACATTGTTACAAGTCACCCCAAGTCAAAAACCATTAATTGTGCCTTTTTAAAAAAAAAAAAAAAAAAAAAAAATTTTGATTTTATATATTCCTTTATGCTCATTTTCATGATGTGCCAATAATTCTGGAGCTGGCAATACATTATCAGCTCTGCTAAAAGCAAAATAGTGATTAGTGTCTTCCTACTGCCTTTTTTTTTTTTTTTTTTAAATAATGTGCAACGCTGACCAACGTTTCAAGGCTATAACACTGGGCTGAGAGTGTTATTCTCTTGCTTGTAATAATCATCAAGAGAAGGAAAAAACCACGAGAAAGCAAAGAGCTGCAAGTCATTTGTCTCTTATTGGTGATAACAGCTGATCTCCTGCCATTCTGCATATTAGTTTTGCAAACAACTTGATATCAATCTGCCAAGCTTTTCCTAAATGCACCACAGGAGACGACTGTCGTCACAGTGACCGATCCTCCTACTCGAAATAAAGCACAATAACTTACTGGCATAGTAGTGGTAGTTAATCATGACTGACCAATATGCAAGCATCACTTTTTGATCTTTCCCAATCCTTCATCTGTAATGTAGCGTTCACATGTACATGGTTCCATATCCTCACCGTTTCGGAAGCAGACATTGAAACGATCCTCATGAGAGGATCATCATTTCAGAAACCAACCAGAACCAATCGTAATACGGGCCCCGGAAATTGCTAGATCAACTGCTAACAAATCACCATGCATGAAAGAAACAATATTTGGACTCAAATAAATGGACAAATAATAAGAACTCTCTCGGCATAAGAAGTGGGGAAAATAAAAGACGATGATGAGATTATTTGGATTAATAAGATAAATAAGAAGTGTAATGATTAAGACCTCAGCTTAACACTGTATCCACCACTGCATGCGTGGCATTAATTTACTCTAAAATTGTCTTATTATTATACAGCTTCTATATTATGTCTATATTATATATCTAATGTAGAATATTATGGAGATGTACATTATTTGAAACGGATATTAACTCGGATGTGACCTAACCATAGAAACGTATGGTTCCATGCACTTTAGACAACATAAAACCATTGGGTCTATAAATACCCAGTTTACAAATCCTTGCAGCAAAAATTATTAGTAGCTTTCATCCGTAAAAGCTGCCCAGGCTCTATGTGCAAAAAAAAAAAAAAAAGCCGAACAAAAAACAGTAGCTTCATTCACAATGATTCTATTTATCCCTTTATTCCCCTCTCTTCCTTCATGTGATTTTCAGTCCGATCCAGGAACAGTGTGTACTATGTTTAATTCTTATAGTTTGCATTAAACAAGTCGGAACAAAATTGCTCTCGGGTCAGCGTATGAGGTCAGATAACCATTCAGAGTTTTTCATTAGTCGCAAGAGCAAAGGCACAGGAGATTACACAGGAGATGACCCTAATGCGTTAGCGTTGCCTGCACGGCTCAGACCCCGCATCGTGAGGTGAAGTGAGGTTAGCATGCCTTTGGGATTTCTCCCAAACTCAGGGTAGCATGAATGGTGAATATTCCTGACACAATTTTTTTCCTCTCAGCAAATATCAGATTAAAGAAATACTTCATGCTAATGTTGCACATAATAAATAGAACCTAGGGTTGGTTAACCTAATGGTTTACTTAAGTCTACGTCAAAGGAGGGTTAATTTTTTTTTCTGGAAGCAAAACACTGGAAATATAATGTGTATTTGCATATTCATGTACATTTTTTATTTACTCAAGTTCTTTGCCCATGGTGATTAAAACTACCATATGAATTCTGTTCTCGGGACTGTTCTTACATTACCATCCATTAGTAGTGGAAGAACTATTGACTGCAATTAGCTGTTAGGTGATTTTGAAGAGCAGGAAGAAATGAAAACTTTTTGAATGAAAACCGCTGGAGAAAACATGATGGACATTATATCTGAAAAACCTTCTCCCGTTCTTCTGTCCTACAGGTGACCGAGCTGAATGAGGCACTGTCCAACGAAGAGCGCAACCTGCTCTCGGTGGCCTACAAGAACGTGGTGGGTGCACGGCGCTCGTCATGGCGTGTCGTCTCCAGCATTGAGCAGAAGACTTCAGCCGATGGCAATGAGAAGAAGATTGAAATGGTGCGTGCCTACCGTGAGAAGATCGAGAAGGAGCTGGAGGCCGTGTGCCAAGATGTGCTCAACCTGCTCGACAACTTCTTGATCAAGAACTGCAGCGAGGCACAGCACGAGAGCAAGGTCTTCTACCTGAAGATGAAGGGCGACTACTACCGCTACCTGGCTGAAGTAGCTACCGGCGAGAAACGTGCCGCCGTAGTCGAGTCGTCCGAGAAGGCGTACAGCGAGGCACATGAGATCAGCAAGGAGCACATGCAGCCCACGCACCCCATCCGTCTCGGCCTGGCGCTCAACTACTCCGTGTTCTACTACGAGATCCAGAACGCACCCGAGCAGGCATGCCATCTGGCCAAGACGGCTTTCGACGACGCCATCGCCGAGCTGGACACGCTCAACGAGGACTCCTACAAAGACTCAACCCTCATCATGCAGCTGCTGCGAGACAACTTGACACTCTGGACAAGCGACCAGCAGGACGACGAAGGCGGCGAGGGCAACAATTAAAAACGGAGACAGAGGGAGAAAGATGGAGAGGCAGAAGAGGAGAAGACCCTCAAGAATTACCCGTTTCCTAGCCGTAACACACAAGAAAACACGCGTGCTCACAAAATAAAAGAAAAATAAACAAGAAAAATAAGCGTTAAGTGAAACATTTTACGAAAAAGGGGGGCCTGGTGGAATGCTGGCAGCCGCGTTCACTGATGGTACAACCGCAACTGCAGTTCTCTTTGATTTTCTGAAAATTAAACAGATCAATATAGTATTCAAAAATCTGAATAGAAAACTTAACAAGCTTAACAAGAGGAATGCCTCCGATTAAAGATGTGGTTTGAATTGAAATAATCAAAATTAAAGGTAAAAATTCCCTCTTCTTTGGTTGCCTCTGCAACATTTGTCAAAACTTTGAGGATACATTGAGGAAGAAAATCTTGTCAGTAAGTCAGTACGTTCAAGATGACTAGGGTTGACTAGGGTGGACATACACCCCAAACACTGGCATAGGGACTGTTCTTGTAGTGAAACGTGACGTCAAGCTGCTTATTTAAGTGTGCAGTAAGGGTTTAGGAACTGTCAGGGGAAGACATGTTTAAAGCTTGAGCAAGGAAAAAATAAAAGACAAAAAAAAAAATACATGGAGTAAAAAACTTGAATGTCGTAGCCACGCAAAAGTAAGAGTTTGCAAACAGGCTCCAGAGAGTGTGAAAGGATTTTTTTTGGGTATCTGTTTAACATATTGTGGATCCTGATGTGCGCTCAACAGTCAGTCAGCCATTTCTTTACAGCCGACACGGCGATTCAAAACACTCCACGATAATCGAAACATCACTGTGGTTACAGGCTGCAGGTCTATGATCAAGGAATAGTAGTTTAGGTATACAGTAACCAAGTCCAGTTTTTCCACCCATTAAATATGACGCTATTTCCATTGATGGCTAAAACCAATTGTCCTTTCAGTGAAAATTGTTCTTATTATCATTATTATTATTATTATTGATCTAGTTTGGACATTTAGGGTGTCAAGGGTGACCCTCACTATAAAAAAAACATAGAATTTAATATAATTACAATATAGTACCATAAACCACAACCTTCATATATATATATATATATATATTTAAAATAAAAAAAAAACCCTCGTAATGATATTACTCAAAAATGCAGTCTGTCCTAGCAAAGTAATGTAGAAAAATTACCCAAAAAAGATATAAATAAATAAATCCCTGCGCTTTAATCCTGAAATTTTTAATTCTCTAAAGTAATCCTTAATCATTTGGATCCCTGTCGTGATACACTGAATGGAATCAACTGGAACCATTGGCTGTTTTTCCTTTGTCCATGGACTGAAAGTACAATTAGAGACAGAGCACTGGCAATGTCAAAACGGGAGATGATCTTAAAGCAGCTTTGAGGTTTGTGGTATTCTTTTCTTCTTTTTTTTTTTTTTTTGGTTTACTTTTTTAATTTTCAAAAAAAAAATGCACTTGCTTATTATACTGTTTCTCAGTGTAAGATGATTACTGCTCCAATATTCTCGATAATACAATATTGTGCATGCTGGTGATGTATTTATATACCGTAGCTTGACTTTATTAACTTAAAAACTGTAGATGTTATGTATTCATAGGAACAAGAAATGACTAGAATTCAATCTGATTATTATTTTCTATTTATTACTTTATATTGGATCGTTTAAATTAATTATGATTTTTTTTCATCTATATTTGTTTTTTTTTCTCTTCTTGCTGACGTATGCGACGGCAAAATGGTGAACCATAAACTGATGCTATAGTGACATGCAATTCTTGTATTTGGGTTTTATTAAGCATAGACGTGGAAAGACTAAAAGGACAAACACCACTGTTGGCTTAACAAGCTCTCTGTCTGGTGTTTTGTCGTGGTCGGGGAAAAGAAAAAAAATCAAAGATCACATTGTAAATCTATTCGTTGTTCTTACAATGGCCTTTCCTTTTGTGCTTTTTCTGTCGCATTATACAGTGAGATGTTTAAAAAAAAAAAAAATCCACAGTGTTCTATCAGTTCTTCAGGAAAACTGCATTTCTGTAAGGAATTCATTCAAGGACCATAATTTCCTCTCTTTTTTTTCCTTTTTTTTTTTTTTACACTTCTAGCTGTCTCTCCTGATATCGTAAATGTGAGTCATGTAGCGGATGCACACGAGAAAAATAACTAATAATAATGATGATAATAAAAATGAATTAAAACATCACAACATCCTGCTAACCACATTTCAGTGCCGCTGCAGTTGTTGTATTGTGGTCACGTCCATATGATCATTAATGGAAACATGTCTATGAATGTGTTGCTGCTTTGTGAAAATTTTCACTGTTTCGTGCTGACATAAAAATATCTACAAAATGGTGGCACAGTGTTGAAAATTGTTATGATCTGATCAAATTAAAATGCACTAATGTGATGAATGTATAGTATTGTATAGTATAATATAGATGGAATGAAAGCCACTAATGACCAGAAAACATGAGATGTGTTCAGGCTGGCCAGCTGTAATTAATGACTTGGATAGAGGCACACTGTTCGATTCCCAGTGTCTCATTCTGTGCCATCCTGTGCCATCTTCCAGGCTGCTAAGAACCTCGTTTGCTGAAGCTGAATGTAATGCTACCATCTGGCTCTTAGTTTCTGCCAATAGTTTCGGTTTGGTTTGTGGTTTGCTCTAGAGAGAACCCGATGCTTTTGCACAAAATAATATATGAGGTAAACATTTTAAGAATCTTTAAATAGGAAAAAAAAAAAGCGAGGAACAAAGTCAAGGATCATAGTTAAGGGTCGTCCTTGGTCCAGCATTAAAACCTCCTGTTACATATCCATGTGCATGCATATACATCATTGTTAGCTTCCAAACTACAGCACGGATGACCGATGTCTAAGTGTCATAACTGACATTATGCTCATTAGGTCTCTTTAGTGAATGTATACTGATTTATTGGACATCTTTCCTGTGCTGTGTACACTATATGGGCAAAAGTTTGTGGTCACCTGATCATCACGCGTGTATGATTTTGAACGTCCCATTCCAGATTTTAATCCCTGTTTTACTGCTATAACAGCCACCTCTTCTCTGGGAAGGCTTTCCACAAGATTTTGGAGTGTGGCTGTGGGGATTTTGGTCGTTCAGCCACAAGAGCATTAGTGAGATCAGGCACTGATGTTGAGCAACAAGGCCTGGGGTGCAGTCAGCGTTCCAGTTCATCCCAAAGTTGTGGTCAGGGCTCTATGCAGGCCACTCAAATTCTTCCACTCCACCCTTGACAAATCAAGTCTTCATGGAGCTGGCTTTGTGCACGGGGCACTGTCATGCTGGAACAGGTTTGGGGATCTTCGGTCCAGTGAAGGGAAACTGTAATGCTACAGCATACAAAGACGTTATATACAATTGTGTGCTTCTAACTTTGTCACAACTGTTTGAAGAAGGACAACATGTGGGTGTGAAGGTCAGGTGTCCACATACTTTTGGCCAAATAGTGTGTTTTAACCTCATATATAAGGAATAAAACTCTTGGGGTATGGTGTTTATAGGAAAATAATCAATGATGAGGAGGTGTCGTGTCACCCAGTGTGAAGTTATCATCCAAAACTTGATTACTTTGTTTATTATTAGTCTACTCAGAGTATGTTGAGTTTCTTCCATACATGACCCTATGAATGACCAATTATTATAGAAATGATAGCGTAACTTATTAGAATGAATTGATAAAAGTCTAAAAGCACTCTGAATATGGCAGTGATGTTTCAGTGTCAGTAAAATATAATTGTGCACAGGTCCATTATACACAGACACTTAAAAATACGCATACAGAGCTAGCAGTGCTTGCTGATTTTTAGCTTCAGGGATAAGCCTTCCCATTTGCCCTCCTGTTTACGAAAAGTCATGCAGGGGTCTCATTAAAAAAGATTAAATATTCCTAAATACGTTTCAGGTACATGATGTAACTCTTTATTCATTTAAAGGTGTTGACCCAGAAATAGTTTATATCTACACACAATAGTGACGCTTCAGTGAAATGTATTTCATTTGTACGTCCACTTTACGTTCAGCATAGCAGATATGAGATGATAACTGGTCACAGGTGGCAAATATTTTGCCGTTCGTAATAATTTTGATAGCAGCATTGAATGTTTATCTTATAGGTGTAACAGGGGAAAGCATCAATCAAACAGATGACCATTTCATTGGCAATCATGATTGGTGAAATGTGATAAGTTTCTATAGAACATTAACAAGCAAGCGATGGGTAATATATAGACTTTCCTTGCTGCAATGGGTGGTGTTATTTGTCGGTTCAGGTTTTTTTCAGTTTTTTTTTTTTATTTAAGAAAACTGATATTAAGGGTCAAACCATGCTCTCATGCTGATTCAGAGGCCTCCCTTGTGTTCCCTTGAGGCTTGCAAAATGGCAGAATCTTCCAGTGTTCAGCCATCTGAAGTCAAACATGCAATTTCCCTGAGAGGAAGAGAGTCAGTAGGGCAGGTGTAAGCAAATTAAGTTTTTCTAAGAGCAGCAGCAGATTTTAGCCCAATCAAGATGATGGGTGTGTTAAAAAAAAAAAAAATCCTTGAATAAGCACGAGATGAATAAAGCATGCACCCAATGATGGGCTCAGTTTATTATAAAGCGATTTTTAGTCAGCCTAACCATCCAAGTTATGTTTTCTACAAACAACTTAATGTGAAGAATACATTTATAATCAGGTTGGGTGATGATCATAGTTCACCAAGACATTTCATTCATTCATTCATTCATTTATTTATTTATGTATTTTAAAAAAAAATCAATTAAAAAAAAAAAAGGTGTCACAATGGCTCCAAGGTCCCCAGTTCGGTTCTGAGGTCTGGGTTCCCTTGTTTCTTCCCACCACCCAAAAACACGTCAGTAAGTGGACTGACCCTAGGTGTGACTGTGAATGTGTGTGAATTATGCCCAGCATTGGCATCCCATTCAGGGCAGGAATACCTGCCACGCAACCAGTGAGCTCAATTAGGGTCAGGATCCACCACAACCCTGACCAGGAAAAAGTGGACACTTATGATGAATGAAAGAATGAATGAATTTATGGGACACACACAGTGTTATAAATAGTTGCAGCTGCACAGCTATTGTTCACGTTTCTTGAAAACCAGATCAAGCTAGGGTACAAAAACACACAATGAGATTTGGTTAAGCCTGGCAAGAGGTGAACATAGAAAAAATAAAATAATTATATGAGCCTGGACTAGGAGGTTTTGCCAAATAACTTTAAACTGTTTGCTCAGGCAAGGCTAGAGTATTTTGCATTTCCATTGGCTAAATCTCCAGGATGCTAATAAATATACTTTAATATAGTCTGGTGTTTAATAAAGTTCATATTGTAAGTTTGATATTTAATTAGTTTAGTTAAAGCTTTAATTGAATATCTAATTGAGTCACGTTTATTAGCCACACCTAAGCAAGAGTTCTGTTGATAAAAAAAATGGTAATGTCCTGAAACTTTAGAGCAGTACTGTATTATTATACCATGAAAAAAATGCACATTTACTCAATAACATTATCACACAAATACAGTAACTGTGTGGGAGAATAATTTACCTGCCACAACTTCATTTCTCAATAGTGTGTGTGTGTGTGTGTTGCGCGCGTGCGTGCGCTTTGTCGTACTTAACGTGAAATAGAAAATCTGTTCCAGGCCGCGTGCCACAGCAATCTGTTTGGAAGTCCATCCGGTTCGCGTCTGTCTCATCGCGGTGACCAATAGGAACGGCGCACGTGCAGCCGCACCATCCAATAAAATCTCTGTATCTAAGGCTGCGGGGAAGATTTAATATGCTCAATATCTTATCATTACTCAGTGGGCTTGTGCTCAGGTAGGATGCAGGAGACGTTTGTGTATGTAGAGAGGAAGAAAGCCAGACCTGCTGTTACATAACGAGTCTGCTGGAGTAATGTACTTTAAATCACCCTGCTTCATACTAAAACACACACACACAAGCACAAAAAACAAGGAAGAATAAAGGAGATATATATATATATATTTACAGTATGACAATATGTCATATCAAAATGCAGGTTGTGGTGGTTAGCGCTGTCGCCTCACAGCAAGAGGGCCTGGGTTCAATCCCCAGGGTCGACCTGGGTGCCTCTCTGTGTGGAGTTTGCATGTTCTCCCCGTGTCCGCTTGGGTTTCCTCTGGGTATGCCGGTTTCCTCCCACATGCACAGAGGGGATTAGGCTAATTGGCTTCTCTAAATTGGCCGTCGGTGTGCGTGTGAGTGTGAATGGTTGTCTGTTTCTGTGTGTCGCCCTGTGGTGGATTGGTGACCTGCCCAGGGTGTACCCCGCCTCTCTCTCTCCCGAAGTCAGCTGGAATTGGTTCTAGCTTCCCCCCGTGACCCTAAACAGGATTAAGCAGCAGTAGAAGATGAGTGAGTGAAGATGAACGAATGAATGAATGTTTTGTCATGTTAAGAAGATCACATTTCTATGTAAATATGTTATATCAGGGATAAAACAGTGATCAGGCTGGGCTGAGAATGCTCCACTGTCTAAATAATATGTGAGTAACGGTGGCCCTTACTCGTCACTTTCCCCTGACATATTACCGGTAAAAAAGGAACACCAACGAAACCCTGGTGTACTTGATAAAATTGCCCCTGAGTAAACACAATAGCTATACCTAATAAACTGACAGCTGAGTGTATGTACAGTGTGTCATGTTTTGTGTACACACATGCATCGAAGAAGGAATGAATTTAAAATCTTCAATGGAGACATGCAGGAACTGTTCAATGGGCCAAGCTGAGTGCATGCGCACACACACACACACACACACACACACACACACACACAGAGACACACGCTCGCTCTCTCTCTCTCTCTCTCTCTCTCTCTCTCTCTCTCTCTCTCTCTCTCTCTCTCTCTCTCTCTC
>JAQMCW010000017.1:5990501-6001247 GCA_030068335.1 Chrysichthys cranchii | reverse complement strand
CCAACTATTTTGAGACCTGTAGCAAGCACCAAATTTGAGATGAGCTCATTTTGTGCATAAAATTGTAAAATTTTTCAGTTTAAACATTTGTTATCTGTTCTGTTGTGAATATAATATTTGCTCATTTGATTTGAACGTCTTTTAGTTTAATATATTTTTAATTTATTAATTTTATATATATTTTAATATAGGTATGTCAACTGTGAAAGGTCTTGTTACTCTGCTGATGAGTTCGCTCAGGATACAGGGGGTAGAGGAGGAAAAATGGGAAAATGTGTGGTGTATGAAGACACTGGGATCAAAACTGTGACTTTCTGGGGTAAATTAACAGAGATAGGACATGATTGTTATCTCACTGTATTTTGTAGTGTTCTCACCTTTAATATAAATCCAATATTACATAAAATGGTGTAAAAGAATTATTTTAAGAATTATGATGTGTGCATAATCTTATTTTGGCTATTTTTTTTTACGTTGTAAAATGATACTGAAGACATCAAATCCATGAAATAACATATATGGAATTATGTGGTTAACAAAAGAGTATTAAAAAAAACCCCAACAAATATGTTTCATATTTTAAATTCTTCAAGGCAGCCATGTTTTCCCTTGACAGCTTTGCACACTTTTGGTATTATCTTAACCAGTTCCATGAGGTCATCACCTGGAATGCCTGAATTATTTCTCCTTGCTTTATACAATTCGGTGACAAACATGGCTCGTCCTCTATGCATTATCCTTCATACAAAATAATTTTACATCCCCTTACTAGGCAAAAAAACAGAAGGTGACATGCATGCTAATTTAGTCTTTGTACATGATACTCTGAATCTGTATAATTCAGACTTTGTATTATTTGTGGTTATGTGTTGCCAGCCCAGTAGGTTGAGCCTTGTTACGTGGATATCACAAAATATTCAGGAAAGTGTACCCTAATTACTTCATAATGTATTGCTCCCATGGTCAGGGAAAATAGGAGAAACATGCACAGGAAGAACTTAGCTAAGACTTTTCCCACATTTCTGCCAGTCTTCATAAGATCTTGGTTGCTGTAGTATGACTGCAAGTTCCTTCATTCATCTTTAGTAACCAATATATCTTGGTCAGGGTGGCTCTGGTGGCTCTCCCAGGAAATCTGACTGTGGGACGGGAATACACCCTGGATAGGATACACACATTCACTCTCTAGAGTAGCCAGTCTATGCAGTGGGGTGCTTTGGGGAGGTGTAAGTTATCTGCAGTACCCTGGGAAACCAAAGTGGACATGGGGAGATCCTGATAAACTGTTCAGATTGTAAGCTAAGCTTATTATTATTCCTGACTGCCTTGCAAATTTCTTTTGTCTCTTGCCTTGTTTCTTGCCTTTGATTTGCCCTTTTACCTAAAGTTGCTGTTGACTGTGTGTACTCACTACTGCCTGCTGATTTTACTGAGTTGTTTGAGTATTCTTTCAATAAACCAATAATACAGCAGTGCTATGTCTTGTTTTACCACCCCCCTTCCCCAACCCCAGGCCAAAAAAATCAAAATAAAAATCAAGATCCTGTTTCACTTATTAAGACTTCACGTTGCAGGAGGAAAAGGTGCTGTGATTTCCATTTTTATTTGTCACTAGTGAAACTGTCATACATGTGATACGTGTCTTGAGTTACGCCATTCACATTTTGCTTCATTAGACGTCATGATGTATGGATTTGATGTAGTTTCAAATTCAACATACAACAACGTAAAGAAGTGCGTGAAATACTACAACTCAGAAGACACTGAAATTTGAAGTATGAATTCAAAAACTATAGAGAAACATTTCATAGCTTTGTGTTCTGCTAAATTACCTTCCGAAATTTCTCTCCTTAAATCATTACAAGAACGTTACACAACTTAATACCCCATGGAGCCTTTTCATACTGTTTGTTCTCTTATACCAGAGGGAGGGAAATAACTACTCTGTTGGGGAACAGAGGTGTGTGTGAGTGGTGTCAAGACTGCCTCGCTGTGGGTAGTGCTACTTTTTTGTGTGTCAAAGAAACCAACACCCCTCTATTAGCAAGTGTGCAAACTGATTTCAGTTCTCGCAAGCAAACGGTATGTATGTGTGTTTGCGTGAGTGTCCATTATTCAAAGGAAGTATGTAATTACACTAGAGCTAACATATGGTTGCAGTGTACATGGTAATGATGACACACACACAAAAAAAAACAAAGTAAAGAGGAAAACAACACACATATCAATCCCACACCATACGTTAAAGTGTCAAGAAAAGGCTGAGGCTTGAGCATGCAGGATGTAAAAGGGTGTCTTGCTCGAAAACGTTTCTTCTCCTCTTCATCACTTTTTTCCGCCTTCCTTTTGCACAGCACTGCTGGTTGTGTTTACAGGGATGGTGATCTCCGAGGACTGGATGGCGGGTTTGGGGAGCAGTGCCTCCACGGTCAGGACGCCCTCGGGGGAGAGTGAGGAGGTGATTTTCTCTTCATCGGCACCAGGGGGCAGGCTGAAGAAAACAAGAGGACAAGCAGCCAAAGTGCGTAAGTGGCAGTATGTTTAAACTGTGTTTCTACAGGGCAAGAAGTCAGCATAAAGGAATGGTGCTGCTTTATAAGCTTTTGTATTTTGTGAGCTGAATCAGAAGCTAGTGAACCATGGACCCAGGATTTTCCCTATATGTGGGTAAAATAAGGTGTGATGGCATGTGAAGCAGCAAACACTAAGGCTCTGATACGCAAAAAGTGTGAACTGCCAAAGAAGGACATCTTACCAAGTTAAATATAGTTTAAAGCATCAAGTGTTTCCTGTTAAAACGTCACAACAACCTAAATATATGATCACCAAACCTATTCCTGGACATTTTTTATTCATTTCAAGCTTCCAAAATTTATTCTTTTGGGTTTTTTTTTTTTTAAATAAAGAATTGGAGCAATTGTTGATATAGTGAAGTTTCTAGTGCCAGCGCTAACATTCAGAGGTAACGTTTTAAGGATGGAGAGCTGTGCATTGTGGTTTCCACATTGTGGTTGCCTTCCTAAGAGCAAGACATTAAAATAAGAGAGGGTTGGAGAGGGAGCCAATTAGAGTGATAACAGGAACTAATGTTTTATCTATGAGGTGTTGTTCTTTAATAAATAATCATTTGTTATTCCTCTTAACAAATTACTGTAGTTTAAGAGGAATAAGACGCTTCAGGATGTGCTGTTCTAGGGTCGTAATATTTGCCTTGTCATACCAGTCTGCATTCATGCCACCCGAATGTTGATGATTTTCCTATAACAGCATTCCCCAGTCATTTTTCTTTTTATGCACCAATTTTATTCCTTAAGTCTGTATTTTATGTTTTTTTTCTTTCTTACCGTGTATGATTAGCAAGTTAGCAAATTTGTCCAGTGTACAAAACAGGGGGTGGGGGTAGGGGGTGGGGGTAGGGGGTGGGGGTGGGGCTGGGGCTGAGGGTTAAGATGTTGGACTACTGATCAGAGGTCAGGAGTTCAAATCCAAGTACTGCCAAGCTGCCACTGCTGGGCCCTTGAACAAGGCCCTTAACTTCAAAATGCTCAGCTGTATAAATGAGATAAACGCAAGTCGCTCTGGATAAGGGCATCTACCAAATGACGGTAATGTAATATACATATGGCTTTTTTTCTGGGTCATGGTCAAATGCCAGCAAAAATTCCTAGTCTTAGAAATGTAGCATTATTAAAGCATTATTAGAGAATACAAAGCGAACGATGCATTAAGTGGTCTCCAGGGTGAAGACTTGAAGGATGCTGAATGTGGTAATAATGGGCTCGAGCAGAAAAATTGCTCTCCTTTCCCCCAATCCTGATTTCGAACAGCATTTCATCAACACTGCTAGAATCTCATTATATTTAAAGTAATAGAAATGACTTTGCGCAGTCACGGAGATGTCTTAAAATAATAATGGCCACTGTGTTCATATCTAACGCTGCTGGTGTCTTTTGGTGCATTCGTTTTTAATGCATCAACGCAGTGACAAAAAAAAATGGGAGAGAGAGGCTTCCTCTTGGTGGCGACAAAGCCGCATAGTGTGTGCGTGTGCGTGTGTGTTGTGTAAGAGAAAGAGAGAGAAGGGTGGGAGAGAATTAGAGAAAGACAAAGAGAAAGGCTATAATCTGGAAGTGGGAGACGCTACTATAGATGGTAGAGTGTATAGACATGGCTTGCTTTGTGGTCCGAGACGCTGTTTTGCCACTTCATGGGATTTACTGGGCTGAGACTGAGATAAGTGAGAACAGAGCTGTGGCATGCAGTGGAGAGCAGATGAGAAAAGCTTCTGGAATGTTCTGTACTGAATAAGGGCTTTAGTGGCCAGATTTAGTCCCAGACCAGGGAAACAACACATACCAAATAAACGAATGAAGAGAAGACAGAGAAACAGTGCTTCGATAGTGGTTTATGTGCTATGAGAACATATGAGAACGCTAATTCTTCCCCGATTCAAATCGATACCTGATGTTTAGTTCAGCTCTATTTTTACACATTGTTCAAAATAACTTATCTAACCCCATTATGCGAATGACGCCTTTGAATACCACATTGTGAATCGCCCATGGTTATGCCCCCAATCTAGTTTGCTATACAACCTGTATTTCACTATATGTGCCAAGAGCTGGTGTATAAGTACGCTCATATGCAAATGTTGACATAATTTACTAGTGAACATTTAAGCAAACTTACAAACACTAAGTGAAAAGACCACTAAAAAAAGAGCCTAGAGAAATGTACAATGTATGTCAGGTCATTTTAAATTTCAGTTTTAATCAGTGGATAATTATGGAATCAAACACAACAGGGTGTCTTATTATAGAAAAATAATCAGCAACAGGGTCGTGAATCGCAGCCTCAGGCAAAGCAGAGTTACTGGTCCCACCATGAAGCTGATTATTTTCCACGAACAGCGTGACACAAAGTGTTTTATTCGTCTTAAAGTCCTCTTATACCTCAAAATATCAATGGTCCCAAGAAAACAGATCAAGTCTGCTGAATAGAAAGCTTTCCCATGGTATAAAACGTACTGACCTTTCCAAAGCTGTAAATTATTGATATAAATTCACCAATTTGCAGCTTTTGTGACTCATAAATGAAAGCTTTGGCTCCTTTTTCCCCCTTTAAGTGCTCCATCATTCATGCCAGACTTCTTTCAGAACTAAGTATGACTTGTAATATTCAAGCTAATGATAATATTCACGTTCAAGTGAATAACATTTAATAATAATAACACTGAAGTGAATATTTTTGATCAGTAAGCGGCCTTAACCCTAACCCTAACCCTAAAGGTTGTTGAAGCATGTACGGGTATCTACTTTTCATTTAAAATAGTGCTTTCACACTCATTACGTCGTACACAAGGACAATAATAAGTTCCCATACTCACGTGTACTTCCTAGTGAAGGATCTAGATATGAAGCCATGCTCATCCCTCCTCTCCTCGTGTTTTGCTGTCAAGATAAAACACAACCGTGTTTCCTTTTTGCCCAAATCTTTACATTTGTTTTTTACTTTGCATTTGAATGCAAGCCCAATGCTACAAGAAGGATGTCTTTCCTGGACCGTAACAGTGTATTCAGTGTGTTTGCAATATAAAAAGGTTTTATCTCACACCTAATGGGTGTCGATGACTAGCATCTTCTTAATCTTTTTAAATTTGGTTCTTTGTGAAACATTACATACATAAAACTTCTCGGTGTTTTATGTGTCTACCAGTCTTCTCAGCCCTTCTTCATGAAATCAGGCAGGTGTTCCTGTGCTATGGGAACACGTTTGCCTGTTTTGACGACAACTCCAGTAATAGAAGGATGGCATAAGCACCATCACGGTCCTCCTTGAGCTGGGGGTTACTAGAGCGTTAGCGCAAAAGCTGGCATTAGTACACATTTCCATAAATGTGTATCAGTTACTGGAATGCAGCAATATCACTTTAAGTAATGAAAATTGTTATAAAAAAAAAAAAACTTGCACTAATGCAAACCTGAATGAACCCTCTTAATAAACGTGATCCAGGTTTTAAGGGTTCTGCAAGAATAAATGGTTCTCAGCTCATCACTTGTCCGAATAAAAGTTTGATTGAGTCTACGTAGTTTTAGGTGTAATCATGTGATGTTAAATCATGCTTAGATACAGAGTTAACTCCCAGTTATATCTTAAAATAATGCAGTTGAGAGTTTCCTCATGCTTTCCTTTCCTCGTGAAATCGCTCATAGGCTTTTTTTTTAAATCAAGTTTTGAAGAAAAACATGAAGCTACAGCTGAGTTTATGACCCTGTGCTTCATGAGTAAGGCATGCCGTAACCTATGAGTAATGAGAGAAAAGTCTAAGCACTTCCATGACCTCAGATTGTTTGAGCTCAGATTGTCCTACAGTGGTGTGGCTGTGTTCCAAACTGCTCTCCCAAAGGCTAGATTTGGGTGGTTCACTTCCTGAAGGGCAAAGTCTATTGTGTTAACTCTAACAGTTTAACCACTCTGTAACTCGTCCCATAACGAAGGACACAGAGAGTAATCCGTGAAAAATGTCTACCGGTACTTTCTCCTCTATTTCTTTTCCCAAGCAAGGCTCCCTTAAGTCACGGTAAATGAAGTTATAGCACAAGGGGAGCAGATTTATTAACTTTATTATCTTTCCATCTTCTCCAGATTGATCTAGAAAAAAAAAATCCAGTTTATTTCCCAAAGGCTGCAAATGATATGCGGATTGTTTTCAGGGTTACTTCGGCAATAACGCATTACCTGAGCTATATAAATGCATATTGGCAAAATTGAAAAACACTTCATCTCTGATTGACACTGGTCTCTGTGGGGTCCCCCCCCCCTTCTAAACCTGTTATTTGTCCGTAGATAGATCCCTTCTCTTGTCTTATTGTCTCGATCAGGATATAAATCACTATCTGGCCTGCAAGGAAACATAATCACTAAGAGTTGTCTTCTTTAATTCATCTTGAATTCAATAAAAAGTAGTATGTGCCACGTCAGGGTTGAACTCCTTATTCATATAAACTATGCTGCCTTATATGTGTCTCGGTGCATGTTTCATTTGGGGTTAGAGAACAAAAAGCCTACAGTGCGATGGAAAAACAATGCATCAGCCAAAAGCTAATGGGATGTTTGGATGACAGCTGAAGAAAGTGCTACACGACCCAGGAGAAGCACAGAACTGCAATGAACAGGTGGGAAAAAAATGATCTTGGTTAACACAGAGAAACCGAATCTTAAACATCTCAGCCGGTTTCTCATCTTTTCGTTTCGTTTTCATGCACAACTGTAATCGGCAATCCGAATACAATTGCTCATGGTTTTTTTTTTTCAATAGATTGATATAATGACAGTCAAACTTACCACTGATCTCCACCACACCATCCTTGGTCTTTACAGTGAGCTCCTCAGGAGCAAAATGGTTGACGTCCAAGCTCACTTTCCAGCCATCCTGCGTCTGCTTGATCTCAGACATCCCGGTGCTAAGCTGGCGTGAAAAGGCACGGGCGAACGCTGCTGGATGGGGCACCATTGGTGTGGGCACAGGGGGTGCAGCACTGTGCATCAGGGAGGCCATCTCAGCACCAATCGGTGGGCGTGTGTAGCCAGGCCAGTGGCTGCTGGGAAAGACGTGCATCTCCTCTGGAAGTGCTGGCATCCCGAATGCCTGGTCAAAGATCCTGCTGCCCTGGTACCAGTCACGGAACGGGTCCCAGGATGGAGTACGGAGGAAAGTGAAAGGGATGCGTCTCTCTGTCATGGCTGAAGAACGAGTACTTCTGTCGTCAGATGCTTGAAGCTGTTTATCAGAAACTTTTCTACAAGGTGCTGTCTGTTTGGAGGCTGCAGGCTTTTATAATAAGCTGGTTACTGCCCATCCTTGTGGGCACGCCCCCCTCTCCTTCTCACACTCTCTCCAACATTCTCTCACCAGTCATGTCCCCCCTCGCCGACCCAAATATTTATAGAAGTGACTAGAAGGTCTATTCACGGTAGACGTAGCAAGAGAATGGAATCCGAAGCAAAGCCTGACACAGTACAGCTGACTGAAGGTCTGTTTGTGTAATGACATACACTCACACATGCACATAACCCCTCCTCCCCTGCGTTACAGAATTACACAGGAATCTATGAAAAACCCCCAGGGACAGACAGCTGACGAAAACACAACACAACACACACACACACACACACACACACACACACACACACACACACACACACACACACACACACAAGGTCTGAACACAGCAATGATCCCACAAGCAGACACTGTTCAAAGCTCATGTCTTATTTGCTGGAATAATAATAATAATAATAATAATAATAATTTTTTTTTCTTTTGCATTTTTTTAACAGGCCCAGGAAAAAGTATATTTTTTCTACGATTTTTTTCATTCCTGTCTGTAAACTGTGCAATACTTACACGGGAGAGTGATTTCTAATGGCACTTTACACAAAAATTTGAACCAGATTTGCAGCAGTGACGCCAAATAGAAAACATTTTGCAGTAAAGAAAAATCTACAGAAATTACAACTACAGCGTGTTGCGTTGAAGTCACACGATCACCGTTTGCTTACAGAGATTTAGGCTTTAACCTGCGTATTCGCTCTTCTTCAGCCACTTTTGATTATTTTTAGATTTCCTATATCAGCACGTCTCTAAGTGCGCTGGCTAAATTTAAGTAACGTAACGTATATTACCTTGTCTCTTGCTAGTCTCTTGTTTGTGTCTGGACCCTGTTTGTTGTTTATGGGCGTGGTCTGTTTTGTTTCTGATAAGAAATCATTGTTTCGTTGTTTGCGTCTGTGGACGCAGTGTAGGAGTCACCTAAAAAGTTGAAAACGTTAAATTTAGGGAAATTTAGGCAAAACTCTTATTCAAGATCTTTCGTTTGTATAACTAATTAATGTGGAATTACAGCCAAACTGGTTCGTTTTTAAAATCACACACCCTAGAGTCAGCACAATGTCTGAATATGTGATCATTCTTGTTTATTTCTTTCTTTTTAACTTCCGAAATTCTTCATTTCGAAAGTTCAGAAGCAAATTTAAGATAACCTACAATATATATGCTGTCAGGTTAAACGTACAAATCCTACAAGACTACTTACTAAATGACTGTGTGTGTCACTTGGCCTGAAGGCACTCGAATATTCTGGAAGCTTCTCAAATGTCAAATACCCAGACCAAAATAGCACTCACAATGTACACAAGTGCCCCCTGTGGTTTAATATGAAAACTGCCCTATGATGGACTTTTCCCACCCCTACTTCTTCTAAAAAAAAATGGAAAAACTACATTTTATTCTCTCTGTACTCGGAATATTGGGACTCTTGGGAAACCACAGGCTCAAAATGTGCCTCGGTTGAACAAGTGCACATTCATAACCTACATTTAGTTTCATTTACTTGATATACCAACATGTATTAGTGAATATAATGTAGAAGACATAAAATAATGGTGTGTCCTGTGTTGTTATAGGACAATAATCAATGACAGGGTGATGTGATGCTATCCAGCGTGAAACAGTGTTACTGGTTCCATCCATCCCCCATACTGCTTATTTTCCTATAACAGCAAAAATATTTTCTTCATCTTATACTACAGCAATTTGCCAACGTCGTACTTGGGACGGCATGGTGGTACAATGGTTAGCACCGTCGCCTCACAGCAAGAAGGTTCTGGGTTCGACTGGGGCCTTTCGGTGTGGAGTTTGCATATTCTCCCTCCAGGAGCTCTGGTTTCCTCCCACAGCCCAAAGGCATGCAGGTTAGGTCAACTTCCAGCTTGAAATTGCCCATTCAGAATGTGAGTGTGAATGGCTGTTCGTCTCTGTGTTAGCCACGCGATAGACTGGCGACCTGCCCAGGGTGTACCACACCTCTGACCCCAAGTCAGCTGGGATTGGCTCCAGCTTCCCCACAGCCCTAACGGATAAACGGTATAGATGATGGATGGATGGACGTTATACTTGGATCCATTTACAGATACACTGAATGTTTTGAAACATTCATGAAACAAGTCACTTAGATGCAATTATAAACAGTTCTTCCCTAAGCAGCATCTCTTTCTTTCTTTTAAAGTTAATGAGAGAGCTTTTCATGCTATTGGGTAAACCATGACTCTCCCATGCCCCAAACAAACCTTTAGGAAAAGCTTTACTTCTGACACTGGAATAAAAAGAAAACTAATGCTAAATGAACATCTCCTTATGGGAAACATAACTATAGCAAAATTTAAAAAAAAATAAATAAAATTTCGTTGAGGAATTTCTGAAACTAGATCCGAACTTGATCAGAAACTATATTCAAGAAAACAACGTGAACTTAGATATACAATTAGTGCAGTTCCACCTGACATGCCAATAATCATCCAACACATCCTTTAAACATTATATTGTACCAAATTCAATAGTTGTATCAGTATTATAAAGTTTTGCTTACTTTATTAATTTATTAATAGATGCTTGTGCAAACAGGAAGTAAATAATCATGAAACTATGAAATGGCTCATATGAAACAAAGACACCTTATAATACTACAACCCAAGTTCCAGAAAAGTTGGGACGTTCTTTAAAGTTGAATAAAATGAAAACTAAAAGACTTTCAAATGACATGAGGCAACATTTTATTCACAACACATCATAGATAACATAATAACTGTTCAAACTGGGAAATTATACACTTTTATCCACTAAATGAGCACATTTCAAATTTGATGCCTGCTACAGGTCCCAAAAAAGTTGGCACGGGGGCAACAAAT
>JAQMCW010000017.1:5972147-5984132 GCA_030068335.1 Chrysichthys cranchii | reverse complement strand
TCTCATAGTTGAGGTATACCTATGATGAAAATTACACGCCTCTCTCATCTTTTTAAGTGGGAGAACTTGCACAATTGGTGGCTCACTAAATACTTTTTTGCCCCACTGAATGTCATTGTTTAGGACAGCACGACTGAAATTCAAGAGTCGGTATTGGTACATATCATTTGCCTGCTTGTGAATTTGTGAGATGTGATTCAGACTTTAAGGCACGCAGCTAAACTGTTTAGAAAATGACTGTGAGTGAGGAGGTACATACCTTGAGTTGTTCTGGCGAGTATATGGGGACTTGGTTTTGCTTTGTGTGTGTTCTCTCGATTTGGAGCGTGAAGAAGAGTGACCACTGCTCCATGAGCTGCTTCGTTGCTGTAGGCTTGATTTGCTCTTTTTGCGTCCCGACGTGCGCCGGTGTGGAGTTGGTGAGGCGGACACGCTGCGCTGGCGGTTCACAGCCCTACTGTGATGGTGCCTCTTAGATGAATGAGATGATTTTGGTCTGCAAAGAAATTAGATGGAAAAAATGTAGGTTCGGTCATCATGAGTACACAATATTACATACCAATTTGGCCACCATCTATCCATTTTTATTTAGTAATGGACAGATGATGGCCTCAATGACCATGTCTCACTTCTTCACATGTGTGCCCTTGGCTTTAGACTGGAGATCGAGTTGGGAGTCACTGCTATGGGCGGGAGAGTGGCAGCTCCTTCCTGCCCGCTTTCCTGATGACTCAGAGGACAACTTGCCACCCCGCTGCTGCCTCTCTTCTCCCTTTCCTGCCTCTCCCATCTGGGCATGTGTCTGCTGTCGTCCAGGGCTCCTACAGAGGGCGCTGTGGCTCTTTGCTTCCCGTACATTAGGCGACGTCTGTCTCTGCACTTCACACGGTGAGGATGAAACCAGTGACCGTAGCTTCTGTAGATGTATAATAACCCAAAAAAAAGAAAAAAAGAAAGAAAAAAATGACACAAATACACAGAAATTAGAATCTTTTTCACTCGGGTGAGCGTGATGGTGTACTTGCCAAAAAAAAGGGCAAATATCTAAAAGAAAAGAGCTAGGAGTTTTCTTGATATGGCTTATAGACAGTCCTCTATGGTGCAGCGCATGCAATACTTGGCATGCAAAACCATAATGAGCTGGAAATTATAATCCCGAAAGAAAAGAAGAGGAAAGAAGGGAAAAATATGCGAAAACTGTGAAACAAATCAAGATCAGGAGAACAGAGAGTGAAAAGAGAGAGCGAAAGAGACCAAAGAGCTGAGTGGAAAAGGAGGACTTTGTCGTGTTTTTTTTTTTTTTTTTTTTTTTTTTAAAGAAATGGCTACAAACGGAAAAAAGTGGAAAATAAAAACTAGAACAAAAACAAACAAAAAAAATCAGACAACTTGACAGAACATCACAGAAATGGAAGGAACAAAATTAAAGATTCACAATTATAGAGTCACTCGAATTAGAAAACAATTGGTCTTCTATTCAATTGTAAATTTCTGCGTGTGGATTGCTTTTTCCGGCAGACAATTGCTGAGATGTGAACAGCGCCCCATTTCCTTTTTTTTTTTTTTTTTTTTTTTTAAATGGCTACTCTGTTTTAACTCCCTTTTGGTTAACATCCACTTACCAATAAAGTGGTATTCCCTCCTTTAGTAGGTAAGGTATGAAGAGAAGGGAAAAGTGGGGCAACATAAGTGCATCATTAGATTCACAAAATGCAAGAGAAAAAGACACAACACCCTTCCCTGGTAGTGAGCATGAGACAATACATGAAATCAAACTCAAAACAACACACCAAATGAAATAAAAATAAATAAATTAATCAATAAAGAAAGAAAGAGAAGAAATCATTTCGACCCTAAAGGAAATAAATGACAGTATGGGATTGGACGCTTTTGTCAGAACCACTCACTTTCAAAACAGCAAATGATTCTGATGATCTGATGTACGCATATGCACTAAGAGTAAAATGAATCTATCAAAAGAAGAAAAGAAAGGAATCTCTCAGCTGACGTTCAGTTGATTTTAGTTAACATGCAACGTTTCAAAATAACATAGTTTCAACAGAACCACTTGACATTTTGACATTATTTATAGCTATATTATCATAACTGGCATTTTTCAGTTTCTTATATATATATTAATTAAAAAAAGACTTGACCTTTTCCTGCATGGCCTCAAATTTTGGGACATGACCACTGAAACCTGACACGTCTGACCTACCACCATGGAACCAGAGCTCATAGCAGTTTCTCGATTTCAGTAATTTTTTTCTATTTCCAGTTTATTCCATTATTATATTTAAAAAAAAGTACGGCTAAAGTGATATTTTTGACCATCACTATTCTTCGATCACACCAATAGAATTAAGTCGTTCCAGTGGCCCAAAATCATTACTTCGCAATATAAACTGGTGAACTACACACATAATCGGAGGCAGAGTGACCGTTCGTGACATGAAGTCACAATGAGGTGGGGACAATGAGGTGAATTCGGCACAGAATAACTGTTTTGGCAACTATGAATATGAGGGATATTTTCCTCTGTTGTAAAACGTTAGCCTTTTTTTTTTCAATCTGTACAATCCTGATTCCAAAAAGGCTGGGACACTGTGTAAAACATAAATAAAACCAGTATGCAATGATGTGCAAGTACTTTTTGACCTATATTCAATTGAATACAATGTACTGACAAGATATTTACTGTTCAGACTAATACACTATATTGTTTTTTTTTAATAAATATACACTCATTCTGAATTTGATGCCAGCAACATGTTCCAAAAAAGTTTGGACAGGGGCAACAAATGACTGGTAAATTTGTGAAATGCTCAAAAACGCCTGTTTGGACCATTCCACAGGTGAACAGGTTAACTTGTAGAAGGTGTTTGGGTATGAAAGAGACACCGTCCTTCACAAGCAAGAATGGGGAAAGGTTCACCAACATACAATTTCTTAACAGTTCAGTTTCTCAACATATAATTACAAGAAATTTATGGATTTCCCCTTTTACAATCCTAATCCTAATATCATCAAAATATTCAGAGAATCTGGAGAAATTTCTGCACGTAAGGCCAAAACCCATCACTGAATACCTGTGACCTTCGAGCCCTCAGACGGCACTTCATTAAAAACCGACATGCTCGCATAAAGGACGTAAGTACATAGGCTTGGGAAGATTTCAGAAAACCATTACTGGTAAACACAGTTCATTGCTGCATCAACAAATGAAAAAGAATACAAACGTACATCAACAACATCCAGAAACGCTGCCGACTTCTGTGGGCCTGAGCTCTTCTGAGATAGATTGATGCAAAGTTGAAAAGTGTGCTGTGGTCTGATGAGTCCACATTTCAAATTGTTTCTGAAGCAATTTTCAACGCAAACTTCAAAGGCTATCATCTGTGATGGTATGGAATATATTAGTGCCCATGGCATGGGTAACCTGCATGTCTGTGAAGGCATCATAAATACTGAAGGGTACAAACAGGGTTTGGGGCAACAAATACTGCCATCCAGATGATATCTTTTTATGGATGTCCCTGCTTATTCCCGCAAAACAATGCCAAGCCACATTCTGCACATGTTACAACAGCGTGGCTTCGTCGTAAAAGAGTACGGGTGCTAGATTCGCCTCCGTGCAGTCCAGACCTATGTGTGGCAAATCATGAAGTGCAAAATATGACAACATACACACCTGTTGAGCAGCTGAAGCCATATATCAAGAAACTTCAACAATCAGTGTCCTCAGTTCCCAAGTGTTGTCAAAAGAAAAGGTAATGAAACACAGTTGTAAACACGCAGCTGTCCCTGTCCCAACATTTTTGGAATGTGTTGTAGGCATCAAATTCAGAATGAGTGGATATTTGCAAAAAACAAAAACAGAGAACAACAACAACAAAAAAAACCCAATAAAGTTTATTTAAGAGTTTGAACATTAAATATCTTGTCTTCAGGTGAATACAGGTCAAAAAGGATTTGCAAATCATTGTATATTGTTTTTATTTATGTTTTACACAGCGTTTTTGGACTCCGGGTTGTATTTATTCGTCCTTGCAGTACCATGGTCATACCGTCCTGTGCTGTTATAAGCTTGGTATTTTGCCATTTGATTTGTCTACATCAAACACTTTAAACCAGCGGTGTCCAATCTTATCCACAAAGGGCCGGTGTGGGTGCAGGGTTTCATTCCAACCAAACAGGAGCTTCACCTGATTCCACCTGTTTATCCAGTTGATCTTAGCTTTCAATAGGTTCAGGTGAGGCTCCTGCTTGGTTGGAATGAAAACCTGCACCCACATCGGCCCTTTGCGGATAAGAATGCACATGTCTGCTTTAAGCTATTAAAATAGATGTTAGAAATTGTAAAGAGAAAAACATTTGTAGACAGTGATGAACTACACGGAAGTATGCTATACACAAGCCGAAGGCATTTGTTTGTGGTCACATGGGTGGCTTTATTTAAGCTCTGTAGCTAGCTTGTGTGAATGTCGTATCAGTAAAACCCTGGCAGAACAGACAGGAATGTCCTCTATTGACAAACGCAAAAGCTAGGTGGAAAATCGCTGCTGGTGTAAGGACAGCAGAACCCTTTTTTTGGTGGTAGCGGTGGGTGGGAATGAAAAATGAATTCAACTCTGGAAATTCAACTCTGCATCCGTTGTTTAACTACAAATCACACAGTTTCAGGATGTTACAAGATCTAAAGCTAAGTAACAAAATAATGAACATACACGCAGCGTTATATGATCACCTTCTGTCTTTTGAAGCAAAGGTTTCAGTTTAAGAAATAAAAGAATATGAACTAAAAAAGGAAGATAAATGTGTCAAACAATCATAAGACAAATGTACCGTATTACCAAGAGACAAAAGGGATGTGGCACAGACATGAATGCATTCTAGCCAAATGAAAGAAGAACAGAGAGACGAGAAATGGAGTTGAGGGGAGGGCAGTGTACTGACGACTTCAGCAATAGAGCAAAGCTAAATTTTAATGTTGGAAAACAAGGTTGAAAATACTGTAGAAATAATAGAGAACATGTTACTAAGAAAGAAAAACAAAAAAGGGGAAAAAAACAATGAAAAGTAATCCGCCAAAGTGTTTTTTTTTTTTAATTTTCATCATAGATAAAATGAGAAGAAAGAGAGAAACAGTCAAGCTAGGGTGCTTGTCACATTCTCATCTGCATAGAGACCACGTGCGTAGGCAGAGCATTACCTACCTTCCATTTCAATCAGAGACACGTATGCAATATTGACAGAACGAGAAAGGAAGAAAAAAAGGAGGAGGGGGGAAGGAAGGAGAAAGGAAAATTCTCCGCAGCGAAATGGGAAAAAGACAATGAGTTCTTTTTAGTATCCCAGCTAATTACTTGGTCCACAAACTCAAAAAGGAGACCAACCCAACCAAAACCAAAATGTCAGCCAAAATCAAATTTGACAAATAATTGAAAAAGTAATTTAACCAACTCCCCCCCACCCCCCCCACCCCACACACCCACAAAAAAAAATCCACATGATTTACAGTAATCTACATGAATATCTGTCTTAATCGCTTAGACACATGTACAGCCACGTTAAGGTTAAGACGATTAGGGCATCTAAATTACAGTTAAAATAAGAGACAAAAAAATCAAACCCATCGTAACAAATTGATCCTGCGAGAAGGAATGGAGAAGTCAATGAACATGCACACTGTGGTCCATGGGGCAGAAAGCATGTCAGGGCGACAGAAAAGAGAGCCACACACACACACACACCACGGATGGATAGGAGGAGATGGGGGGGTGGGGTGGGGTGTCGAGTGCTAGGATGGAGAACTAAATTCAGCACACTGAAAAGGGACCCCAGTCACATTTTTAGGATTTGTTTTAAATACTGTGTATTAGTACACCAGGGAAGTTGGTCAAGTTGAACTCTCTTTGCTCTTTTGCACTTTTTCAGAAAAGTATTTTGTAGTGAACATTTCTGATGTAAAAACATTGTGTGCATATAGATATATAGATATATATTATGGTTAGGTACATGGCTTGGGTCCCTTTAGTGAAACATCTTCACTAAAATATTGTCCTATTTAGTTCCACGTTTTCCATTAACTCCTAGACAGACTAAGATTTAGAAACCATCAGAAAGAAAACCCCCGGACATTTCCGAAGTTACTGAAACGTAAAATCATGTAGTGGAGCAGGAAATTCAGTATTAAGGATGGATAATGAATCTGCAAATAATGAATTTTAGAACATTTCACGTGTAACAATAAGTGTCAAATTTGCTGCTTTTTAGGGAAAACTCCAGAGTTTTCCAACCTAATAGTCATCTACTGCATCTGTACTGTACTGCGTTTCCTAGTACTGAGAAAACATCATCCAACCTGTTTAAAGTTCACTCTATGGGAAGCATTTTCTTGCAATAATTGCAAATTCTTCAGTGAAATATATTTCTCAAATTCTGGTCCAAATCTGAAGATTTCACCCTTTAAACATTTAAATATATATATATACACACACACACACACACACACACACACACACACACACACAGAAAAGTTATGGATATGCTTGTGCTTAATGCGATTATTTTTCCTGATGGTGATTTACCATTAAAAAATTTGAGATAAATAATTTAATTGTCCAGAACCTATAGGCTAAAAACAAGGATAGCCACCCTTTCAGGAGTTCAGAAGAGCACAAAAGGGTGTGGTAATAGATAATACAGTTGGGAACTACTTGGTGGCAGTGACTATCACTAGGTGATTCTACAGTAATGTGCAGTAAACAAAAACAGCAGTTCTTTTATGATATAATGCTTTCATAAATTGTCCAATTTCCACATGAGCAACATATTTAAATATATATATATATATACATGCAGTATGTATATATTTCATTAAAACATATATTAATATAGGCTGCATGTATGTAATATATACAAGATATTTATATGTATATATTACAGATTATATTATAATAATAATAATAATATATATAGTTATATAATCATTCAACACGATTCTGTTATAAACAGGTTTGCATTAAAGGTTTTCTTCTCTCAGTACGAAGAAACTTAAATGTAATAAAACATACACCCCAACCATAGCAGACAAAGTTTAGGTTGAAAACGCTGGAATATTCCTTTAACAATTACAGCACTCTCAACCGATCCACTGTACACCATGTTACAATGTACAGCCTGGTGGCTAAAAGTTGATAAAGGGTCAAGTAAATAATCACTAGCTTGTGACACTTTCCTTTAAGATGTAATATGTTTTTCATCTAAAGCAGAGAAGAAACGATTTAACAGAGGTGACGCTGCCTCCCAGAAGGTAACATGCAGGTCAGAGTGATAGTTCACAAGAAGCAAAAAAAGAAGCTCGTTCTGAAACACCAGCTGTCAGGTTTGTGATCAGTTCTGGAGAAAAAGGGGTCTACTGTGTTACGCAGAACATGAGCGTTCAAACTGTGTTGACAAGAAGAAACTAATACACGTACCCTGTTAACCTACTTGGTCCCGATCCAAAGCATATGAGTGCTTTTTACACAAACAAGACAGAAAAGTTCGGGAATTTATTTATTTATTTATTTTTGTGGGAAGATACCAACCTAAATTAAATAGAAGCAGAAATGAAAAGAAAAGAAAAAAGAATGAAGCAAGCAAGTGAAAAGAGAAAGAGACAGCACAAAAGACCTTCTCAAAAGAATGCATGCAGATCACTGTGAGGAAATCTGACTAGGGATATAGGTATCAGTAAAGTTCATAGTCACATGTTTTTGGTGGTAAAAAATGGTGGAAATCTAGATACACTGACCGTTTTCCCACTTGCACCTATAAGCTACTTGGTTGCATTTGATTTCAGGTTGAGAGAATAATGAAATAAAGAACTGAAAACTTAAGTGGGTTAAAACAGCAATATAAATAATACATGTACGGACCAATTTTTTTAAGCACTTTTTGAATCAAAGGAATCACAATCCATGGGCTAGCTGGCAGTGTTTAAACCTTTTATTTTTAAAGGCACTGAGTCTATCATTGCTTATCCACTTGATTGTGTCTGAAATGTTAATGTAGCAGATTTAATCTACTGTCCAACATGGTGTGTTGGGGCAAGTCTGTTAGAGATCAATAACTTGTGTCCCATGCTCCACTTTTTGTGCCACGCATGCATTTCGGTATCTAGTGTTTCCAATATTATTGAACAACAGTGCAGCATTGATTGAAAGTTTAGTTCTCTGGACTACATTGTACAATACCACACAGTAATCCATGTATAATACCATAGTATTTACTGCAGTTAAGCTGAGGAATGGTAAAATTGATCCATATTCCTCAGAAAACCTGAATACTGACCCAGTCAATTGTGCCCATTTTCTTCTTTGATTTATTTGCAGCCTGTGATGCTTGGATATTAATAAATAAATAAATAAATAAATAAATAAATAAATAATCAAGTTTGTTATCAATAGAAACTGCTGGTCGAGAAATTCTTACCCAACGAGTACAAAATCCATCTGGGAATGCAAACAGTCACAAAACGGAGCCAAAGAGGTGAAAGCGAGATACAAAAATAAACAACTAACCAAATTTAGAAGGAAAAAAAAAAAACCCTGAGAGTGAGAACGAACAGTCAGGTCAGTAATGGGGCAGTGAGAGACAGAGCAAGAGAAACCATTTTTGGGTGAGGGAATTCGAGTGAATGGTGCAAGCGTAGGGCACAGAGGCAAAATAGAGTAGACTACATACATCGCAGCTTTTCTCCCCTTCAAGCTGGCCGAGTCCGGAGTGTTTGCCGTTACGAACTCGCTCGCTGTGGTGGCCGTTCTCCAGACCCGGAGACACACTGGGACTAGATCTCTTCTGTCTCTCTGCCCTGTACTTCAGGTTGGACCTGTGTAAAGTGTATGAAATCCTGTCACTGATTAAATGTACTCTAAGGAAAATATGGCAAATATCTGCCAAAGATAACAATTTTTTAACTGACGTCATTCTTTTTTGGAGTTACTTTTAATGCTTTGGAACATCAGGGAATCAAGTTACAGCTGATATTCAATTAGTTTTTAACCACTCCACACGTTTCATGTTACTATACATTTCTTTCATAAGTAAGTAAGTAAGTAAGTAAGTAAGTAATTGAGTAAGTGAGTAAGTAAATAGAGCATCTACTTTGCTCACCTCAGAGGCAGTTTGAAACTTTTCAATTTATTTGATTTATTTCAGATTTACTTGACTATATCACAATTCCAGTGGTTCAAAAGGTCAAATACATCAATTTCTCTTTAAACATTCTGGAAGATTCCTGTTATTCATGTAATGACTTTTATTTCTGTTCATTTGCTATAATTAGGAATTAACTTGAAGTGCTCCTGGAAGTGATCCGAGCAACTCAGTCAAGTCCTTAGAAAAAGAATTCCTTTTTAAGGAGAAATTTTGCTGAAAGGTACCATGAGCATTTGAAGAAACAATTGTACGCACTCTTGGAACCACACAGACATTGCACTGTTCAGAAAGGAAGCACAAAGTAACTCCCAGAGATGAACAAATTCAGTCCAAATAAAAGTCAATTAAAGCGACGCCTACTAGAGTAAGTTCATCCACCATTAAAAGTGTCCTACGTCACCATGGCCTGACTAGCATTTGGTATTTTTGGGGTTTTGTTCTTAGCAAGACTAGCACAAAAAGGCCAGACTTAAGTTTTTGAGGTGTGTTCTTTGTCGGTTCAAACAAACACTGCTGCTGTAATTAGAGGAAAAAGTGCTAGGATTTTATTCTGAGGAATTGTAAAGCATGGGGGGTGGACGCATCGTGCTGTTGCGGGTGTTATGCTGAAAAGGTAACTGGTGCACTTCAGAAAATAGATTGCATCATCAGGAATAAAAGAGGGATTACCTAGAATAAATAAAGACATCAGCCAGAAATCTAAAATTTGGTCACAACTGGGTCTTTCAGCAGGACAATGATTGTATGCGTACTTGCAAAGTCGTAACAAATCACCAAAGATAACACCAAACAGGTGGCCATTAATCATGAAGCCCTGACCTGAATGCTGAAAAGCATGTCTGAACAAAGAGGATCACAAACCTGCCTGAGTTATACCAGTTCTCTCAAGAGGAATTTCTAGCAAAGCATCATGAGAAGCTTGTGGAAGACCTCAAGTGGTTGATTCGGGTTCAGGCAATTAAACTGCCAAGCCACCAAATACTAACAAAGTCTATGTAAACTTTCACCCACTGAAAATCTCATATAGTCAATTAAACTGTCTCAGGATTATTATTTTGAAACAATGTCTTATGGAATTACGTAATCTGACTGACTTAACACAGGAGATGTATGGTTTGCATGGATACAAATGTGAAAATTCCCTGATCAGCTTCTCTTGAACAGAATAATATGAAAAAACACAGTTTGTCATGTTACAGAGAAACTTTTTAGTGATGGATAACTTAAGGTTGCAGCTTTACCTTTGATTGTCACCTCTTAGAGAAAGCATCACAATATCAGTGATTATACACTTTCTTTGTTAAATAAAAAATTAGAATTTCAATGAAGAGCATCCATCCATCCATCCACTATAGAAACAATAACGTATTAAAATGAGCACATTAATATAAACCTGCAATCAAATTCAGCACTACAGTCAGAGTTGCTGATATAGAACGCAACAGCTTCTGACCAATCAGATTTGAAGTTTTAAATGTGTTGTGTTTTCAGTTTTTGAAGGTTTATTTAAGGTTTTCAGCTCATCTATTCATAAAGAACTGACCCTGGCATCGTGAAGGATAAACATTCCCCCCGCTCAGGCCCTTGTGCTGTAAAAGTGGACTAGTAACAGATGGACGATGTTAACAGGAGTGTGTGGAGTGGTCAGGAGTGTGTGTGTGGGCTTGGCATCACCTGCTGGGGGATCTGGAGATGGTGGCTGTGGATGAGACAGAGGCACTGCGCGAGCTGCAGCAGCTCCCTCTGCGCTGGGACCTCCTGCTGGTGCACTCTGCTGGAGATCTGTAATACACACGCACACACACACACACACGCACGCACGCACGCACGCACGCACGCACACACACACACACACACACACACATACGCATGCATGCACGCACACGCACACATACAACACACATACAACCAAACCAAAAGTGTGCACAAGCATGAACACAAACACACATGCACACAGTACAGATGTGCACAAAGATTCACACAAATGTGCAAACACACACTTACACAAACTAATTACCAAACCTGACAGTGCAGTTTCTGAACTCAAATACATGTGTTTGACGTCTCCTAGGCCAAGTTTAATTTTCGTCTCCTTAGACCATCTTTAATTTTTCACTTAATTAATCAGTAAATTTTCACATTTTAAGAACAAACAAACAAACCAAAAAAAAAAAAGCCAACAAGAGAAGCAGGCTGTCTGTCTTACGAGACAACTCCAAAACTTGCACTAAACATTTCATTCAAGTAGGACTTGGAAGAAAACACAGACTCACTTCTTTCTCAGTTTGCTCTTGTCTTTGTGTTTGTTCTTTGGAGTGCCTGATCTGAAAACAAAAGTGGAAACGACAAGCAGCTTGAACATGACGAGTGCTGAGCTCAGAGGCAGAAAATCTAAAACCTTTCCCTCTCAAATTAGTTAGAGATGGCTGCACATAATACCTGTGTCTCCTCTTCCTCCTAGACCCAGATGTGGACCTAGGAGAGATATAAAGATTTTTGTCAAGTTTGACACATATATAGACACATACATGAGAAATCAAGAGTCAGCTATGATTTATTTTTATCTTTATAATGTGCCTGCTAACTAACAGGTCAATGGATCTACTCAAAAACCTTATAAGTAACATTAGTACCTGAAATATCACTGATTACATGGAGTTTCATGACTCCATGTTATTCCCTGCCTTCTTCACATCAGGTCCGGTTAATATTTACAGTTTAAAATGAATAAATAACCCCCCCCCCCCCCCACACACACACACACACAAGAAACTGTTTTAA
>JAQMCW010000017.1:5939896-5950945 GCA_030068335.1 Chrysichthys cranchii | reverse complement strand
ACATGTTTTTGAGGTTGAAACACATTAATTGTATTTACATTCATTTCAATGGGAAAAACTGATTCGGGTCGCGAACAAATCGGGCCACAAACAGAGTCTCGGAACGGATCAAGTGTTCTTAGTAGTAGTAGGAGTTTTAACCCTTTAACTGTCTATGATGGACATACTTTGTGCACTTTACAGTTCTTTTTTTCCCCAAAAGTCCATAAGGAAGGAACCATAAGGAAGGTATGTCCATTGTAAGCTGCCTCAAGAACAATGCATTGTTCATTCATCGTCATCATCCTCACCTTTAGCCTGTTATGTCATGTGGCATTTTTACAACCGAAAGCACAATATAATTCTGTGCTCAATGCATTCAATTCAATAAGCTGTTTTTCCAGACTACACAACTGTACATAATTGTTTCCTCAGTATAACCCTATCATCCTTTTTTCCCCCCTTTTTATCCCGACAGGAAACCCCACAAAACGCCTTCTCACCCCTTCCATCGCTTTAATTATCATGTAGTACCTCCAGCTCCCCCGAGCTATATTTAGACTAAACACCATCCACTTGGAGGGAATTTCATTAGGAAATGCTTTTTCTGGTTGTGGGTTTGCAGGCAAGCACGGTATGCGACGAATTGATGAAGACAAAATGCTCCCACCCTGAGCGATTCCACCTGTTCCATGTCAGACATGCGAGCCCAAAACATCATCATGAATTTCATTTTTTAATACAGCAGCACCCATAGACCACCTCTAGCTCCTATTTAATTTTTTTAACCATCAAAATGTTCATGTCTTTACGTTGCCAGCTGTCTGATTGTTCCCAAGTGCAGCTGGGGCTTTTTTTTTTCCTTCAGATTGGTTCATTTCACCGAAAGCTCAGATTGGTTCATTTCACCAAAAGAACATTTAGAATGACTGGGGAGGGAAGCCAAAGCTATTTCAAGCTTTATTGAGCCTCCTGAAAGAGAAGGTAGTGGCCATTTTGCAGGATTAATTTCTCAGTCCTCGTGTGCCTGCCCCACTTCTTGGGAACTGGACAGAACCCTAAAGCAGGCGTTTCTGTGCCAAGAGCTGAGACAGAAATTGGAAAGTAGAGTTGTAGAGGGAGATTAAAAGCGTCCTCGTTTCCTCTTTCTCTTATCTCGCAGATGAAGGAGTGCCTCTCTTTTTTCGTTCCCTACACAGCCGCGGCGAGGTAAAGAAATGAATGAACTGTGATCAAAGCATAGTCCGGCGAAAAGTCTGTACATTGAGCCAGAGAGCAAAACTGCTATTCTACCAAATGTTGGAAAGTCTCTGTGATTCGAATTAATCAGATGGTGTATTGTTAAACGGGAATACCTATTGCTAATTTGGCTGAGCTTAAGCTCGTTTTCTACCAACTGCTATTTAGGAAGTGAGAAATGAATGCATCAGCAGTGACATACTGTAAGTGGAAGGACGCAGCAGGCAGTGAGACATTCAAAATCTGCCAGCGCAGTAGGACTGGTAGGAAGCGCACTTTTGGTCCAAAATTGTGCTTGCAGTACTCCCTGAAGAGACTCTCTTAAAGCAGATGCAACATCAATCCAGCATTTTGTTCACAAGAGCGAGACTTTAAAATTCTGCCCCCTGTCTACAATCTGGCATGGATGTTACTGAATATTTGGAACGAACAGATCGTCGTTCTGAACAAACACAGAGACAAATACAAATACATACTTTTTTTTTTTTTTAACAAGCTTAGCCAGAAAGTTTCAGGCTCTGAGCATCTGGATGAAACTAAAGATTTTGCATTTGCTTCATTATCATAAAAATTTTCTAGCATTACTTTGCTGTTTTCACTGTCCACCAAAAACACTCCAGAGTGGATGATTAATCCTGTAGGCACTGAGGCGCAAACTCCGGGTGTAGGAGAGAGCATGTTCGGTTCGTCAGACACACACACACACTCATTCATCATGCGCCAACCTTTTGCAGTCAGCAGGGCAAAATATAGTGACCTAACACATTAATCACACACATGCACACAAATAGGACATATAAAGGGACGTTTGCATATCTGCTCGACGGTGCAGAAATGCAGAGACAAATCCATTCATCATTGACCTCTGAAACAAAATAAATAAAGTAAAAGTGACACTGAGGTTAAAGAGAGAACGTCTGCATAAGTATTATTAATATGTAGGTCATTTTTTCCCCGAAGCACATCCCTATTTTACTTCTTACCTCTTTAATGCTTGTTCTTTCTGTTTCAACATGGATTACAAGGCTGAATGGTTATATCTGACACAGACTGATTGAGACTCAAACTGATATCAGTGAAGACAGGTCACTCAGTCCCAGTCACTAATCAAGTGCTGGCTCATCCTATCCATTCACATTCATGCTCTGGCTCTTCTGAATCACACTCCATGCTATTAAACTTCACCTATCCAATATGGGGCGTAATACCAAGGTGTCAAAACAGGCAAAGAGCACAGTGTTAGTTAAGTACAAGTCAAATCACCCAAATTAAAAGGTGATCTTCGAATTCTGGGACAAAAAAACGAACTAACTGAATGGCGACAGATGATTTCTTTCTATAGTATGTTAATGTCATTGCTGTAATCAGTGGCAAAGGAGAGCAGCTGTCAACTAGGGGAAAAAATCCTATTAACCCAATGCAGTGAATCATATCAATCAATGAGTCCAGTCCTATCTCAGAAATCATATTCATAAAGCACATGTTGATTTAAATTACCCATGTAGTGTTCAAAGCAGCTTTATAGAAAACTAAGATGTAGATTTATATTTATGGCAAGCCAGAGGCAACGGAGGCAGAGATAAACTCCCTGAGATGGCACGGGGAAGAAACCTTGAGAAAATCGTAGTCAAAAGAGAACCTACACAGACATCTCACACAGAGACGAAAGACGGCGTATTGTGGGTCAGTCGGAGGGTGGACTTAGCCAGTGTATGACTGCACAAAACCTTGGGATTCCTCTTGTCCCAGTCAACAGAGTGATTGTACAATTCAAAAGCAAAGGAAAGGACCTGGGCCCTCTGACAGGTGTCTTCAGACTGTCAAACGGATTTTTGAAAAATCCCCGTCGTAGCTACATCTCCAGTTGAGTCGGAGTGCTTCTGTGATGGATCTCCATCAACTTGGTTACTAGGGCAGAGCAACTAGAAGGAAATTTCTAGAAATAAAAGTTTTCAAAAATCATTCATGGTGTCTGTTGACTTTTGAGACGCTGGGTATGTTCTTCTAGGAGACACCAGATAGTAAGGTTATATATCATTACAGTATACAGGTGTAGAAGAGTAAAGTTGATCAGTGCCAGGTGTCCTGAAGGATGATCAAAATAAGTACATCGTGAAGAAGGGTCCTGGGATGAGCATAGGGCAGCCGATCACAGCGGCAGCTCTACTGTATCCACTGATCATCCACTGAAGCACAGGGCAGCTATGAAGCTAATACAGCAATAAACTGCTTTTCCAGTCTATTAAAACTTAAAATGTTTCACACCTGTAGTGTTGCAACACAAAATTTACTTTCAGGCTGTCAGGTGGTAGAAAGAGTATTACATTAGACTCCTGCTCCCTAACCTAATAACTGAGCTGACATGAACACTGCAGTATTTTTTAACACCTGCTCAATTTATGCTCAAATCCCTTCCCGTAAAGACAGGAGTGAGCTCAGAGAAATGTATGAATTGATCTAGGATGAGATCTGATGTCTCATATGACTGTCTAATCCATCCCATTAATGGAAAAACTACAACACTGGTTCCTAATTACCTCATTAAACCATCACGTAGCTCCCAGCTTAGTATCCAAAGCTGCGTGCTGGCTCAACAGCCACCAAATGTGCACAATTACACACAAATTGTTTGCTCAGAATTCGAACATCCCCATACAAACCTCACCTCATCACCCTACCCTAGGCCCAAATCCCTGATTTAAGTTGTTTTCTCTCGGGTGAGCAGTCATGGCAGCCTTCTGAGTCATCTTTGATTGCTGGCAGATGTGAACTGCTGTTCTTATGTCAGCTTCTGGTTGTCTAACGCAGCTGTGATTTGAGATTCAGGGTAAGAGAATGCTGATTCTGGATCAGAGTGGGATTGATTTAAGTGTTGTGAACTTCTGCATAATCTTTAGTGTGAAGCAGGAGGATTGGAAAGAGTGGAACAAGGGAAAGTTGAGACAGGGCAAAATTACAAAATACAAATCATGAAAATATTTTAAAAAAGAAAAGAAAAGAAGGTTGATCGAGTAATTACACTGAATATTATATTTCTGTCCTTCACCTTTTCTCTGTTGCACAAACATTTATTTAAAAAAGCTGATTTATATAAAAAAAAAATAATCCACTGATTTACATAAATAATGCATGTAGTTCCTTCCTAAATTGTAACTGTTTCAAAGATTAGAATATACATGAGAAGGTTAAAATCTAATATAAAGGTGCTCTCCG
The DNA here is from genome assembly GCA_030068335.1 of Chrysichthys cranchii. NCBI lineage: Eukaryota > Metazoa > Chordata > Actinopteri > Siluriformes > Claroteidae > Chrysichthys > Chrysichthys cranchii. The sequence goes on along the minus strand of JAQMCW010000017.1, from coordinate 5,946,514 downwards.
ACTTACGATTTTTCGAAGTTCCGATGACGAAGGAGATGTGCTAAAATATTTAGAAGATATTTAAAATTCACGGGTAGGCGTAACAGCATATGACGTACGTGGATGTTCAGACGACACCCGGAAGTACACGGGCGGCACCTGGAAGTACGTGGATGACACCTGGAAATACGCGGACAATACCCAGAAGTATGCGGACAACACCCGGATCACTCACCTCGCGTGATGCCTCACTCTCTTCCGCAACTCACAGAGTTACCTTGTGTATCAGTGTACTGTACAGTGCATTATCGCAGGGTTTTCTGTGTGCTCCAAGAGCTAATTTTAATTCAAAAGCATGTCTTCTACAGGAAAAGAATTCTGGGTAGGCTAGGCTAAGATGGTCTAAGATAGGCTAAGCTGGTCTAAGCTAGGCTGAGATACCTAAGCTAGGCTAAGTGGTTCAACACAGTGGTTCGACATACGATATTTTCTACTTACGATGGGTGTGGTGGAACGCATCTCCATCGTAACTTGAGGACTACATGTACTGTATATCAATAGCTGACAATACTGTGACTGAAAGGCTGCAGGAATCTACTCACAGCCCCAGGATCTCTCCGTCATACCTTTATATGTGTTTTTCTTAGAACTATTGGCGATACTGTTCCACGTGGTTCTACGGAAGTCCAAAATAATGCACCTTAAGACATTTAAAACCAACAACAATGGGAGTTCTCACACTCCATCTACAATGTGGTACAGTTTCTCTTAGTGTATTTTAGCCCGGTAAATCCATTTTTAGTTGTTTTCGGGTGAAAAATACATTAATTCAAATAAATCAATAATGCACTTCAGAGCAAATGAGTAGGTGGTACTATCTCAAAAATGAAGCATGTACCTTAAACAATGAGTCATCTCAAGTCATGGTTTGAGCACTGCTACACATGTGAAGACACAAATAGGAAATTGGCAATCATTATTCACATGGGGACAACACCTACCTGGGTTGCTACTTTGCTCCAGTGTAGTCTGAAGCAAACGACGGCGTGATAAAATAAAATGAGAGAAGCTGATAACATGGCTGGTTGCATGGTTTGAAAATAGAATTCAGAAATATTTATGAACCCAAGCGTGACAAACAGGGCAATGCAGAAAATTCTCCAGTGGGTCACACATGAGAAGAACCAAAATTAGAAAGAGTGGGAGATAACAGGGAGTTTGTAAGAGCTGGGAATTTCTTAAGAAGACCATTAAAACAGAGAATCACTGAAGTATATCTAACTATTGATCGCATTGGCATGTATTCCACATTACACATATTGCTTTTGCACATGTATCGTAGCTTGTGGGATGTCTAGAAGGAAGAGGTTTTGAAACAAAGAGGCAATGGTAGATGAAATGTGTGTCTAAGAAAGAAAAGAATGCCCCTGAGGATGACAATGATCATGATTCGAGTACAGTGCAGCACTAAAGTGTTTTTAAAGCCACTCGTAAAGGCAGCACGTTTATAGCCAGCTCTAATGACACATTATGGCAGCAATTCAGCAATTAACTTTATGCAACTTCACTAGTTCTCCATTTCTCCCTCTCTTTTTCCTCCCCGAAAACTACTGATAGATTGAAGATGTAATGAGGTGATGAAAAAAGTAACTTATCAAACTGCAAAATGGCTTGCTGTAAAATCCAGGTCTAGTTGGAATAGAACTGTGCAATTATATCCGTAACATACAAGCATTGTGACAATGAAGTTTATTTCATCCAAATCCTTGAAAGCTGAGATGCTTTGCCTGATCTAAACTAAAAGCATACCACATACAACTTTGCTAAAATTCAGCAAAATTAAAAGACGAATGAATATAATGTCATTTTTTCAAAAACACAAATACAGTGACACTTCTGGTCACGAACGCCTCCGAAGACAAACAAATCGGTTCCCGACCACAAAATCCGCCAAAATGTTCATCTTGTCATGACCACATAATCAGGTGCCGAACAAACACAGGCCCGGCCATTTTCCCTTTCGACTTCGTATGCGCCAATGTTTTCCCATTTCTGTTTGCGTATTGCGCAATTGCGTAACTAACGAAGACGCATGTGTCCCTTTAATCAGTCAGACGTGCATTCATTGGCTATACAGTAACCTCCTCCCCGCCCATCTTCCTCCTCACTTCCTTAACACCAGAAGTCGATTCATGCAAGGTTAGTTTTCTTGGTTGTTTACAGTAAGTTTTTGTATATTTAAGGATTGTTCAAACTGATTTTTTTTTTCTGTGCTTAAAACTCATTAAAAAAGTGTTCACAGCATTTTTTTTGTGGTGTTTCTCAACATTCTTCCTCTATAAGCCTTCATTATGGGTCCCAAGAAAGTGGAAATGGTAGTGAGAGTAAGAAGCCTAAGCGTATAACACTTGAAATAAATAAAAAAAATAATCGCAACACATGAGAACTGCCACCAGTTCCCTCTACCACCACTCACCTACACCAGCAACTGCGTGTCCACCACAAAGGTAACATGCATTAAAATCATCTGTTTATTTAATTTAGATTTATTTTTCTGTAATTAAGGTTATTTAAATTTTAGTCTCCGTTTTATTGCCACACATAAACCCATAATACACTTTACTGGGTCATGTACAATGAGTCAGAACTCTCTATATTTGTATAAAAAAATAAGTTCATATTTCACTACAACCTCTTCCCACTTTCTGCTACACTTTGAAATAAAGGTAGCAAACAACAAGTTTTTCCTTGTGGATGGGGTTCAATCAAGAGATTCAGTGAATTGTGTCTGAACAGATGCATGTATATATGGATGTGCTTTTGGAACAGAAAGTGGTGATCAGAATGCCAATGACTCTGCCAAAATTTTGTGATTGTGTTCATCCTGGAAATAGAACAAAGGGCATCTATATACAAAGAAATTCAGAAAGAAAAGAAGAAAATGATTTTCAGACGGGTAATTAAGTTTGGCATTACCGGAGGTTGCCAGGAAACAGCACTAAGAAAGAAAGGCATACAAGGTAGACTTGATGAATGATATTTTGTTATTTCTGTATCCTGAAGTTACATTCGGTTTGTGGGCAAACAGCTGGAAAGTCCTGTTGCCTAGTCGAATTTATATGTTTGCCTTCAGTAAAAGGTGCAGTACAAAAGAGTATTCCCTTATCAGCAGTTGAGAATATTTATGCATACTTACATGCAGAGTTTTACTATGTATGCAATAGAGTATACACTAGTAGTGTATAAGCAGATCAGATCAGATTATTCTATTTTCTAGCGCCCAGAAATCTCGCCTTAGTGGCACTTTCGCAGCCTAGTTTGAACTACAATTCCCACACCCCTTGCTCAATTAGCAGCAGAGTTCATCCCCATCCCCCAACCCCCAACCCCCAACCCCTCCTAGATGTGAACTGACATACTTAGAGGGAGAACTATGCGTGAGGTCCTTCGAAGGTCCTGGCTCCACATGATGTGCCACCTGGACGGATATGAGAACCCCCAAGAATTAGTTTTTTTGGCAGGGTGGGCTCTGGCATCATGCCTAGGGTGGAGAAGGCTGAGCTAGTCTCCAGCATCATGCCTATCTAATATCCAATCCAGAGACAGAGAGGCCAGTCTCCAATGTCATACCACGAAAACACCTCAGACCAATGTGACAAACCCATGTACCTGGACAAGAGCCACGCGTTCCGGGGAGCATGTCATAAGACCGCACACCCAACCCCATCAGTTGTGTTAAGCTCCACTGCAGACATCACCTTGGGAAGCTGAAGAAAGGGCCCCCGTGTGACCAAGTTGTGAGCGTCAGGAACCACTCTATAGGGAGGTGGCTCTGTCAAGCTAGCACCAAGAAGTGACACTTAGCAGGACTTCCAGGACTTCTTGTGCCTCCCAAAGCACATCGTGCAGCCTAACTCAAACTATAATTCCCACACTCCTCATTCACGTTCACTGAATGCAATTATGCACACCTGCTCCTCATTTATCACTCAATCGGTTTCTTTATTTAAATGCTTGTTTCGGTTGTTTTTTTGTATTGCATTAGTCACTATTTCTGCTTCTTTGTCTAGCCTTGTTAATGTTTATCTGTGCTCCTTGTGTCTTGGTTCCCCATGCTTTTGTGTTTATTTTTAATTCCCGAGTATCAAAACTCTGCACTTACACCCATCTCCACCTTTCAATTCCTGACATTACCAAAGTGACATACTGTACATCAGCAAAAAAGAAAACTGTCACTGAGGCTATTGTTCATCAAAAGTTCAGCAATGATCACAGCATAATAAAAGAGGTAAAAATAAAAGGTCTGATGTTGAGGTTATACGAGGAGTCTGAACTTGTTGGCAGAAGTATGTGGCATGGTTGGACTGAGGGGTCTAGATAATATGAGAGAGCTGATCCTGATGTGGCATATGAATCTGCTCTTGGTGATAAGGATAGAAGGAATATGATCTTAGTGTGAAGAATATAAATGATCTAATCAAGATCATGTGCTTCAGATCCATTCACAAGCACGTAATAGCCCTTATTTATTACTCACCAATCTTAGATCCTTAAATTTCTCAGCTCCAACCTACATATTCACCTCACCCCAGTTGGAACTACTCTCAAAATTAGACCCCCCCCTCTTCAAGGACAGATGCCTCATTGCCCAGTCAAGATCAGACCCTTCCTCTTCAAGGTTAGGCCCCTCTTATCCGAGTCAAGAATAGATTCCTCCTCTTCAAGCTTACACCCTTCATATACCACTATCCAAGGTTGGATCCCTCCTCTTCAAGGTCAGATCCCTCATATCCCAGTCAAGATCAGATCCTTCCTCTTCAAGATTAGACTCTTCATATACTAATAACCAAGATCATATACAACAAATCATATACCCTTCATTTCCTAGTTAAGATCAGATGTCTCCACTTCAAAGTTAGACCCTTCATATACTAGTCACCAAGATCAGATCTCCCTCTTCAAGGTTAGACTCCTCATATCCCAGTCAAGATCAGATCCATCCTCTTTAAGGTTGAACACTGTATATACCAGTAACCAAGAACAGATCCCTCCCCCTTGCAAGTTCTGACCCTTTATATTAGCCTTTCCATGATGAGATCCCTCCTCTTTAAGGTTAGACCCTTCATATTACAGCAAATATCAAATCACTATATATCAAATCCGATTATATCCACCAAAGTTAGTACCTTCATATCTCCCTCACCAAGATCACCAACATTCCAAGATTCTTCCTCATAAAAGTTAGATCCCCTGTATACATTTCAATAAAATCAGAATGCTTATATTCCCTATAAATGTGGGACGTACAGTAAAAGGGTAATATGAGTAATCTGATCTTGGTGGAATGCATAAAGGATCTGACCTTGATGAAAGGGATATGAAATGAGAACATATGTCAATCCATGAGAAAAGGAAGACATGCATACAATCTAATTTTAGTGCAATAGGCTTATCATTACAAATGACAGAGAGAAACGACCTAATAATCAAGTAGGGGGTGGTATTGCTGTCTCACAGGAATCCATCATCCTGGATCTATTCTTCCCATGCACCAAGTGTTCATGGGATAGGCCCCGGATCCAGCACAAGCCTGATCAGGATAAATGAAGATGAATGTAATGAATGACTGAGTGATGCAAATAAAGAGAGAAAGATTTTCTAATGTATGATTGAGAGAGTCAGATGGAAAACAGCCAAAGGGCATCATGCAATACAGAACAGAGCAAGTGAGACAGCAAGAGAGAGATGGGGAATGACTGATAAAGAGATCAGTTAGCAGGCGGGTGAAAGTCGGTGACAGTTTATTCCCTTCAGTGTACTCTCTGGCCTTCGTCTTCCCCGATGCAGAAAATGAACCATATCACTCTTCGTTCTATCAGAGAAGATAGGGACAAGCTCAGGGGCAATGAGAAGGGAAGTGAAGACAGAGGAAGAGGAACTGAGAAGGAAAGAGAAAAATTCCCTCCCGATCAGTCATTGAATGTCAGACTGATTGGCAAAACTCTGGCCAGGGCATGAATATCTCTACCCCTTGGTATTGAAGGAGATTATACACTCCCTTATTACATTTGTGCACATCTCTAAGTGACAGTTGGAGCCTCTGAGCTCCAAGATGAGACATTTGCCTGTTCAGAATGTTGACATAACAAAACCTCTATAAAATCTTGTAGCAGTTTTTCAAAATGTCAGCCGAGTTTCCATCAATGTGCTGTTACATGCAATGAGAGCAGAGTCCAAATAATATTTTACATACATATAAGAATGCTGTGTAGATTTATTATGAGAATATTTTTTTGGCATTTAATTAAGTAAGGCAGTTTCCTACAGACCACTGGGCCACCACAATTAATATTTGGTGAACTTTAGAACAATAACTGTAATGAGACTCGTGGTAATAGGGAAAAATGTCCAAATATTTTTGCTAATTTTCCTTAAGGGTGTTGGTATTTTAAGAAATACAGCACCTTACAAAAGTAAGGACCACAATAACCCATACACTCCATAGAGCTGGGCTTTATGGAAGAATGGCCAGAAAAAAGCCATTACTTAACCTTAAAACTATCTCCCCAAATGTATGGAGGAAGGTGCTCTGGTCAGATGAGACTAAAATTGAACTTTTCGGCCACCAAGGAAAATGCT
>JAQMCW010000017.1:5804993-5828169 GCA_030068335.1 Chrysichthys cranchii | reverse complement strand
CCTTCTCCCTGCTGTTTTTTTCTTCTTCTTCTGTGTCTACACTGATAAAGAAATAACTAATGAAATTGAAATGCCCTAGTAACATGTGGCCTTATGGCAAAAGAAAATAACATTAATCTGTGAAATAACAGTGTTCCACATTTATATTTAACCTCCCAAGACTGCTGCTTTCTCTACAGAATTTGTGTAATGTATTACCTTGTGTTACATTGTAATTAACCATTATCTGTGGATTACATTTATTTCCTTTAGCACTTGAGGAATTAATTATGACCCCTCTGAGTATGCAAATGCTTGGAAGAACACACACACATGTGTCATAATAATATTCCTGTGACAGGCTACTATCCAGACTTCTTCGTGTAGTGTGTACTCATTGTGGCTCCCTTGTGGCCTCCAGTGACCAGGCACATGTCTAGAGAGATGAAAAAAATATATATTTCTCTCACCATGCAATCAATCAATTCATAGGTTTCAGGCCAAGTCCAGGTTACTAATTACCCATTCAGAGGACGAGCTCCCTAAAGCTGGCAGGCCAGGCCCTCCAGGAGGTCCCTGGGGGCCTGCTCTCTCTCTTCCCCTCATTAACTTCTCCTGTTCTCTACCCTTGCCTAGGCACCAGAGGAGCAGCCAAGGTTTGTGTGTAATTCAGTGGGCTGTCTCCGAGATGGCCAGGTGCCGCAGGGCTGGATGAGTAGAGGACACACTGCTCCATCTTTCTCACTCTCCCCCACTTTCTGTCTCTTCCTAAAGAGCTCCGCCAACATTCTGCAGATACTCTTGCTTGCAACGGTTTCACCGTCCTTTTCCTGGATTTTTTTTCTCCCTTCCATGTGGCTCCATCAAAGCCTATTCCCTCTTTGTTCGTTCTGGCTCACACTCCCGTCTTCACGCAGTCTCCTTCCCAGGTTTTCACCCTGTCTATTTCTACAAGATATAGTTCATATATCCAGCTTCCTGTCAGAACATACAGTCTTTTTCCTTTCCTCACATTTGCACTACCCCTTCTCCTCTGCGTTTTCCTATCTCGCTCACACCCACAGACTGAAATCTCCGCGGACATGTACGGAGGCTTGTGTCCTCGCGTTTGTCGAATTGGAGTTAAAGAGAGTTGCACAGCTTTCTGCTCTTTCATTTAGTTGGTGGGAAAAGAATCACTCATACAAACCTGCCACATAGGCTTTATGCAGTGAACATGAATGTCAACAAGATAAAGATGCAACCATGAATGTTTGAGCATACATTACACGCCCACACAAACATAGATTCTTCACCTATACTCCCCTATACAAAACCTACACACCCACACACACACACACACACACACACACACACACACACATGAAAGCCATAAAGGCAATAACACTGCAGTTCCTTTCACTATTGTCCCTCCATTAGGGCTGTGTAACAGTGATTATGGCCTGTAACAAATAAGTAGGTTATATTGATGCAATAAAACAGTGAATTGGTTTTTAATGGTTAACATGAGGAATGAGTTGCTTTTATGGGAAAATCTCTTCCCCGCCATATTCCTTTGACTCCTGCCACCATCCTACACTGTTTTTGTTGTTTCTCATGTTCATAATTTTTTTTTCCTCCTGTTGAGCAATATATATATATATATATCCCCACTTGCCAGCTCTGTGCTTGGAATACGCTCACAGAAACATGCTCAGAGGAAGTGATATCATAAACAGAAACCAACTGTAGTGTGAGCATTCACACTCTTACCCCATCTATGACACACTGAAGTGTTTGGAAACATTTTTCACGTGTAATAGTTATACAGTATAGGGATTTCCCCCCAAAGCCAGTTCACTGTTGTGTGAGCATCTGTATATCTTGTGCACCCAATGTGATTGAGTTTTAATGGGATTAGTTGCTATATTGCCATTAAACCCCATTTATTTATTTATTTGTTTGTTTGTTTGTTTATTTATTTATTTATTTATTGATTGATTGATTGATTGATTGATTGATTGATTGATTGATTGATTGATTGATTGATTGGTTTATTGGTTTTTTTGGTATCATGAGCTATGCTATATTTGTCCCATGCCCCACCCCTAAGTGATATTTAATCATATTTATAACCAGGCTGTGAAAACTGTGATGCATTTCTCAGGCAGTGTGACTACCGTTCACAAACAGTGAAATTTTAAATCCATGTCTCCGTGCAGCTGCACTCTCACTCTCCTCTTTGCACATTTGTGGTTTTACTTTGCGGCCGCGCTAGTGGCGAGCCGTGATCTTTTTCAGACTTTACCCTTCGACGTGGTATAGATGTGACTACAGATGCCAGTAAGAAGGTAGAAAGCTCTGACGACCTTTCGGGAGGTTTCGGTGCTTGGGGCTTTCCTATGCATTAACCTGTATACATATTAATACGCACGGTTGCCACTCTGTCTTCCTTCATCCTCATATGATGTACTGAAATTTGCATTTCAGTAGAGAACTGGGAAAAGTGCAGTTAAAAAGGCTTTCTATTATTTTGGAGTTGTGTTTTTTTTTTTTTTTTTTTTTTTTTTTTTTTTTTTTTTTTTTTTTTTAATATGTCCACAAACGCCTGCTTAATTCTTTACTTGAAAGCAGCACAAAATATTAAAAACATTCTAAACCTGCATGATATTTGATCTGTCCCTGATGTGTTGCCGTAGGTGGGTGCTGTGGCTCTGATAATAAGACCTACACAGTTGGAGGATGGGCGTGGGCGTGGTGGCTCCTCACAGACATTCAAAAGTAAGACTTTTTTATTAGTAGTACTACTTTTTATATGTACACTGTCTTCTTTTATGTCCTGAGCTTCTGCAAGTTAAGTTTCACTCCCACACGGACGTGCTTAATGCTTTCAGCAGTGTCTTGCATGGTGCAGCTTGCTCCAGCTGAGCAGCAGATAACGCTGCAAATGTTTATGGAGCTTCCTGGACATCGGTGTTTAATTGCCTTGAAAGTGTGTTATACTGATGAAACTCGTGAACTAGGATTACAAGCGTTAGCTGCAGTGGAAACACAAGTAGCACTTTGCTGCTAATGCAGTGGATCTTTAGTGTAGTTAGTACAAGGAACCAGATAACCTGCAAACTGTTGCCTTTTGACTATCACATTTACACTCGTACATCGAAGTTGTGTGCGGTCATAGTGATCGTAAAACGAGTGTATGTCGATTCGACAGTTGAAATATGCATCAATTTCCTGTAACATTTTAAAGGTCCACTATGTAGGATTCAACCACCTGAATGTCCCTTCCTCACTCCTCCCCTTCTGATCACGTATTAGAATGTACGGTGGTCGTCAGGTGCCTGTAGCATAGTCCCAACCACTTACGTTCACACTTTCTTACTTTTTTTCCCCCCATGCTAAATAATAAGTACGATACTCCATTTTTCTGAAAAAAATAAAATAAAAATTTGCGTTCTCAAACTTGTTAACCAGCACAGCAAACCCTAATTCTTCATATTTCTTCTTCCTCGTCATCCTTGTGGCACTTCTTTCCGGATTCATTCTGCCGCTTGCAGAAATACGAGATCCAGAAGGCGCTCTCTAGAGGTTTCTCTGTTCTGGGCCTGTGAAGCCAGCCATCCATCCATCCATCCATCCATGCATTCGAAACAGAAATGACGTATGACCACAGAACACATTATACGTGCGTATGAGCGGAAACAGCGTGACTAGCACTTACAATTTGAACTAATCACTTCGTTTGTGGACGCCATTTTTATATCGTCTTTACGAATTGTTGTTATTTGTGTGAGAGTTATTTTACTGATATTGAAAAGAAGTAAAAACCTATTCGGTAAGTAATTATTGAAGAAAACTTTGATCTAAATATATAACACTTTTTGTGCGTTTGAAACGGAAATTACGTATATAACTGCTATTAGTTGAAAAATAAAACTGGTAATTGACAAACTTATTTTATAAATAATGCATTTTATTTTTTTCCCTTGCACTCAGTGAGCGAAGCGGCTGGGGAATCCGCTAGTGTAGCTATAAACGACGATTTGTATTTACAGGTAATTACTTGTAAATATTATTTTCCATTTCTGCTAATAGATCCGTCTAAATCTTACGCAGTGGACCGTTGATGTGAAAAATGCTTCATGTGCCTTGAGGAATAAAGCTTGGTGTAAAATATTGATAGCATTTTACAAGGGTGTTCGAAATGAGACTTCATTGGTATCTAAAGTTTTAGATAATGCACTGGACATGAGTGCATAAAAACAATGAAATAAACATTTGTCTTTCTGCTGCTATACGAAGGTTACGAGAAGACGCGTTCTAGCTGCAGTTAAAAAAAAGTTTAAAAGGCAATTGAGCGATTATCGGTCACACTCATCTCCCCAATCATTACAAGTGCAATACGTTCTCAGTTCAGTGAATATGGATACAAATTAGTTCATATGACAGGATTATGGTTCACCCTGTTTGCTCCAGTCAGAGGTGTTGTAAGAAGTTCAACATGTCGCTTGGAGAGTGCGAGTTCGAACCCCTGATGAATCCACAGCCATCCATGGCTCGGAGTCCAGCTGAGCAAAAACGAGCCGTGCTTGCAGGGTGGTAGAGGTAGCGTCCTCTCTCTCTCCCTCTCTCTCCCTCTCTCTCCCTCTCTCTCCCTCTCTCTCTCTCTCTCTCTCTCTCTCTCTCTCTCTCTCTCTATCATACATAACCAACACTAGCCAGCCATGAGCATCAGTGAGCGCAGACATGATTAATAATGGTTAATTATTTTAATAGTTTGCAGCCCTATGCTTAATGTAGCGTTAGCATTATTAATCGGACTATTTTACAGTATTATTAAGGTTATTTTGGTTGTTTATAGACTAGTGAGTGCTGCCAAAAATGTTAGAAGTTCAGCCTCATCAACCTGTAGACCTGTTTTTTTCCATTTTGCGTTACGGAAACGCCATGTGGTGCCATTCAGGGGTTAACAACACATCTGTCAGCTCACGAGGAGCCAAACTAGGGGCGCGGAAATAGCATGTATCCAGTGTAAGTGTACACACAGTTTATCATCAGTTCAGTTCATTGCTCTTACACACACATACTGCAGTGTGTGGAAAAACAAACACACTCCGTTTTGTCGCAAGGTCTCATGAAGTTCATCTTGGTTACGTTCAGACAAATGGACCCGCCTCGTAGGGCTACTCACTAAGTGGAATTATTGGGGAAAGAAATAAACTCTTGGTCCGTTAATGACTGCGAGTTTGATTTACAAGGACAGTAATTTGCTTTAGTTTCATCTCGCATTGAAATGTATTTAAATATTCCGCTTCAGGTTTCACGTATTCTTTTCACATCGTCGTGATGCCATCTGTATGGTTTTGATGTGCTTTTGATATGCTGACTGAAATGATTGGTGTTCCTATATTCATGCCGTTTGGTTTCTGTTCTCTAAACGTCACCCTGTGTCTGCACGCAACAGGGTAACCTGCCTTGCTCTGTGTACCGTCTTGTCTTTGGCTGAAGTGCATTCACTGGGATCCTAAGCTTCCTGCTTGGTAAAAGAGAGCTTTGTGCAGTGGGGCCCTGTGCCAAAATACTTTGGATGGTGTGTTTGTGTGTGTGTGTGTGATGAGAGTACTGTTATTAACTGAAAGGCATGTGTGGAATTCCATACCAGATATTTGTGGGACTTCGCTCGTATGTAGGCTGCATCACAGCAACTTCCCAGAAGAAACGCTCAACACTGTGCAGCCGATGAAGTCGTTGCATGTTTCTGGATCGTGAAAAGCTGGGCTTGTTCCTGGATGTGAGGTCATGGTGGTGTTCGAGACTTCTGTCTCCCCTCCATCTTCCTGCCACGAAGCACAGCAATCTGCTTAGTGGCTGCTCTTAGTGTCATGCTAATCTAATTTGATGAAATGGAGGAGGAGAAGCAGAGCCACCGTGTGTGTTTTCAAGGTAGCAGATATGCACAGGATGGATCTTAGAGAAACTGAGCTTTTTTTTTCATGTTCATTAAGGTTAATCCTATTTTAATCATGATCATATCTGATGGGTCAGGACGTACTCCCTCTGCTGCAGCTGGAGAGAGATGTTTTGTCTTGTTGAGCTGCTCGGAGCCTTGGAGGATGGTTTGAAAGCATACAGCCTGGTCATGTGACTGTTGGTGGGTTGTTTTTTTTTTTTTTTGTCTTGTCTGACCAGACTTGCACAAAAGAAAATAGTGCTGGAGCCGGGTGCAATTTGATCCCGACATGGCTTTCTTTAACTGGTTATGACCAGGATTTTTTTTTTCTTCTTTTTTTGGTGTTGTGAAAATGTGATTCCTCAGACAAAGAGCAACTCCAGTGAATATAACAAACATGAGCTCGAGCCATTCTCTGTTATTTTGATCATTTCTGACAAGAGCGTATTCTAGCATGTTTCGCACTGGCTTCGGACGCGAGTCCGAGTTCTCCCACAACGTTCGCAGCCGTCACTGGAGCACGGAGGTTTTCACATGTTGAAGTAAATATGTCGTGCAGATTGTTTGTATTCGACTGCCAGATTATTACAAACGCCCATTACTGCTGTGTGGAGCATATTAATTTTTCTCAGCTTGACACATATGTGTGTGTGTGTGTGTGTGTGTGTGTGTGTGTGTGTGTGTGTGTGTGCAAAACCTCTCTCGTGCATCTGGTTTAAGAGCTGGGTTAAAAAAATAATAAAAGCCTCAATGAGCTTTAAATTCAACAAATGCCACACAGGAATGGTCCAAGTTCAAACAAATGCCAAGCAGAAACGCAAACACAGAAACCTGTGCCATAAGCTGCATTATAACTTGTAACTTTGAATTTCCAAAAACATTCATTGCCTCAGTTTAGGCTATATTTACATTAAGAAGATTTAGTTTCAAAGCAGGTTTTTATAATGCGAAAGCAATCTCCATCCAGATGAGCGCTTTAGGATTTATCAGAAATAATCTTCATCCATACCAACCCTCCTGAAAACGAATATCACATGACCACTCTGGTAAACAGGAAGCAGATTGTCTACTTTGCAGCTGGTTGCCTAGTTGCAGATCGCTGAAATAATAGTTGCCTCCTGCAAGCTTACAGTTCTAGCATTATAAAGTTTACCGGCATAACAGCTAAGCTAGCAAAGACAACAAGGTCAGAAATGCTTGTAATTCATTATCCGTACTGCGTTTGCTACTGGTAGTCAAGGCTTCCATAAAAGGGTCAAGTGATAGGAGTGTGAAGAGTCAAGGAAGGATACGTCATGACCAATAAATCCCAGTCAGGGAGCGAAGCAATCAGGAATCAAGGTGTCTGAATCATTGTATTCAAAAGCCTCCGTTTCTGGGCATCCACACTAAAACACTCCATTTTAGGGGGCTTGAAAACTCTGGAGTAGTATGGACACCAGGTGTAAACGTAGCAAAAGTGATTAATGCGTGGTTAAAATAAAAACTATTGGTGTGGATATAGCCTGAGAATTCCTGTTTGTAAACTCAGGACAGTCACATAAAGAAAACATTTGCAAACATATAGCGAGGTGAGTTTTGTGTAGAATTTGTAGAAACATCACATTTATAGCGAGTACTGTAATGTGCTGTATGCTATACTACACTAGCATAGCCTGTACTTATTTTTTTAGGTGCTGTATATGTATTACCCTAGCCTAGTCTGTTTTCTATACTGTATAATACTGTAATTAAGAACCACTTGCTACAGACTGGATTTCAGAACCGCTACAGTCGTCATAAACAACAGACAGTACTGTGCCGACATAAACAACTGGATCGAGAAACAGCTGTTCCACCATTGTAAAATCCATAAAAGCAATTGACTATAGGTTCTGCAGGTGCCGCGAAATACCGGGGAAATCCACAAAAAGTTAGATATATAATAAATAACTAATATAGATAGATATTAAATAAAAATCTGTGAATAGTCGGGGACACAATGTGAACCACGATATAGCAGGGGATTGATATATTTGCTTTAGCTCAGTCCACATAGAGACATATTCTCTGATTCTCTGAAAATATACATCATCCATCATGTTTAGCTGACTGGCTTGTTGCTAACAAAAGAGGAACACCTAGGCATCCATTACCACCCCCGCTCACTCTGTAGCTCAAATGCAATGAGGTCGAAAAAAAGGCGTAATTCAGATTCCTGCTTGCGAGGTAAGTCGAACGCACTAATATCCCAGGCTAAAAAATTGCTGCAGTTTTGATGTTTGCTTCTTTGGGCACAAACACAACAGGGTCATTTCAGCTTGTGTGGAAATGATCAAAATCTTGAAACATCTTGATCTAGCGTCTACCAGCAACAAAATGGGGTGACCACTCCCTCGGTGACGTTGAAGGTGTTTAGCAGCTGGTGTAGCAGATGGTATTTGAACGTGAGGGTGTGACGAGCTGAAAAATAAAGGCAGCTGGAGTTGCTCTTTTGAGGATCCTATACAATGGTCTAGCTTTAATCTTTGACTAACTCCTGATACCCAAAACCTGTCTTACTTTAATGCAGTGATAACTTTCTGCTGTCCTGTTATTCCCTCCCCCCTTCCCTCCTTTTCCTCTGCGCTCACCTGCCTGCAAAGAATTTCTCTGGAAGTAATAACCGTCCTGTGTCACTGTGAGAATATCGAAACGTCGGAGGGCGTCCCCCTGGATGTGACCGGGGTGGCTCAGGTAATCCGATCCAGTCCGAGCAAACAACAAAAAAAAAAAGCAGACAAACAAATCCACTGGACTGAACAACAACAGCAGGGCAGCTGGAGGCAAAATAAACAGTGGCAGCAGAAAGCTGGTCTGGAAATCTGTTTTCTCACACGCATGGTTTTCTGCTTCCCCTGGTGTGGACATGTACACAGGATTACTTCAGCAGTACTGCTTTCATGGTTTTCTTCTGTAGTGAAGGGGAAAGAGAGTCAGCTGTCACCAGCACATTCTTTGCTTTTCTACACCATCGTGCATTAAAAAAACCCTCCACGTGCACTGTATAAATGGAATATTTATATATATTCAAAATGCTAAAAGTCAGTTCTGTGTATTAATTTCCTGAGAGGAGTCTGAAACATCTTGCTTCACTTTTATAGTCAGTGCACGTGGATCACGTGTGTGGAGTGAAAGCTTTTTTGTTTTGTTTTGTTTTGTGTTTTGTTTTTGGTGTATGTGTGTGTTTTCATGTCCTCCCTTATCTATTGTCCTTCCCGTCTTTCTCCCTCCATTCCTCTCCATAGAACATCAGCCCAATTTTTTTGGTTTGTTCTTTCCTTTCTTTGCGTCTCCCGCAGGATAACACTAGAGATTATGACCCTGCAGCCCAAGTGTGAGGATGTTGAGACAGCGGAGGGGGTAGCGCTTACAGTCACAGGGGTGGCACAGGTAAACCCAGAGCACCTCCTCTTATTTTTAACCAGGCTTTCCCCCCCTCACCCATGTTTTGCCCCTTCAGCCTATCCAGTTTTCTAGCTCCCGTGCCAGACTTATTTACTCAAGCAACAAAACAAAAGCTGATATCTTTCATTCTTGGTTTCTGAGTGCGCAGTTGGTCAGTGACTCGTACTTTCCGAGGACTGACTGAATATTGATGAATGTTAGGGTAAATTGGTTGATTACGGTTATTAAAAGCTCATCAGCTCAAGCCAAGCATGCAGCCTTTGTGGCTTGAAGCGTCAATCATGTGCAATAATCTGATTAATTGATAAGTAGGTAAACTTTATTTAAAGCTTAATTATGACTATAAGTCAATGTGAAAAGCAACAATAATGAAACATTGTTCAATAATATACCTATTACAGTGTCACTAATACAGGGAGTCCTCGGTTTACGGCGTTCCGTGGTTATGTCGGTTGCCATCATAAAATTTCACGCAGGAACTAGTTGGCAAGCGGCATGGACGAATACGTCGTCTCGGAGCACCAGGATTACTCTCTGTGTTTATATTGAAATGAACGCGGCACTCGGGATCGACCTCTCGACCAAACCCGACAGAGTTCATACAAACCCTGAGCATAAACGTACGGACCAATCATAACCGAGTCGCACGCCACGTCAGCCAATCAGCGCGATTGGTTTTCTTTTTTCTTTTCGTTACCTAGTTGGATATCCGGGTGCTGTATTAGGCTGTTTTACCATTATACGGTGTTGTGCAGTGTGTGAGTTCCAACTTACGCCACAAATCGGGTTACGTCACGCCATAGGGATGGATGTCCACCGTAAATCAAGGACCCCCTGTATTCCTGTATTTATAAAGTGATTGGTTTCTTGACTTTGGACTTCATAGTGCAGTCTACTTGCTTTATTAATTATTTTCAGGATGAAATAATGAAAATCAGAAATCTTGAAAATCCTCTCAGGGGCAAGGAAAGAGGCTGCCTGTGCATCACTAAGTGTAATTTTATTTATTTTAGTTTTACTTATTATTTATTTATTTATTTATTTATTTTTGTTCATTTTATTCCTGTGAAGTCTTGGTGCATGCTTATTTTCTTCCAGCGGAAGATTTGCTGTTCCTTATGGAGCTAAATGTTCAACTCGTCCTGTTCCGCTCCAACAAATTTGCATCTCATTTCATTGTCAAAAAAAAAAAACGACACTCCGTGAGACTTCCCCAAGCTAAACGAGTTTTTCCTGCACAAACGGCTTTTTATTGCAGTGCGTGACCCTGTGGTATAAATTTTTTTTTTTTTTTAAATGTGGCTCTGTGGTGTATGTGTTCTGAATTCATAAAGTACGTTTTGATGATAAGGAAGCAAGTTAGAGCAAACGATATCAACAATGATGAATAGAGTTGCAGGCAGTGATTAGGGGGTCCAAGCACTATATGATAGATTACAGTAATGCAGGCATTATGACTTGATCCTCATCTCGTTCAAAAGGATGGGGCCAAATTTAGCTCATCAAGAGGAAGAGTAGCAAAAAAAAAAAAGATGGTGGAACTTCAACCAGTAACCATAAGCTCGTAAAAGAAGGAAATTGGAATTATAATTCTCGGACGAGTTCCAGAGTTTTATGTGGACAAATTGCTAGGAAATCTTGGACTCCGCTGAATCTATGTTGCAGCTTTCAATGGGGGGGGGGTTTATATATAACTACCTACCATAGGATGAATAGTAATAAACAAAAGAATCACTTTCTGTGCTTGGACCCCTAAAAAGCTGAATAGAAGTAAGGAATGACAGGACTCAAAATCAGTTAAAAATGACATCTCAAAAGTAAATAGACACCCCTCATTACACTGTTATCTATGCCACCTGGTTGGTCAGACTTGTTAATAATAAATTATTAGTTTTCATTTCAGATTATAGTATGTTAATTGTTAAGAGCGACTAGCCATGCGGCAAACACCAGAAGCAAAAGAGTTGTGTGTTTTTCAAAGAGGGCGTATTGTGGGTCAGTCTGAGGGTGGACTTAGCCAGTGTATGATTGCACAAAACCTTGGGATTCTTCTTGTTGCAGTCAACAGAGTGATTGTACAGTTCAAAAGCAAAGAAAAGGAATCCACAGCATCTTGCTCAGGTCGTCCTGGGCCCTCTGACCGGTGTATTCAGACTGTCAAACTGATTGTTGGGAAGAAAAAAATCCCCGTTGTAAGACCGCAGATGTTGCAAAGTAACTCCAAGTATGATGAAGTACTTCTGTGAGGGATTGCCATCAACTTGGATACTATGGCGGAGCAGCTAGAAGGAAGTTTCTAGAAAGATCTTTTTTTTTTTCCAAAATGATGGTGTCTGTTTACTTTTGAGATGTGTATATATATAAAGTGCTTGTACAAGTTAAGTCGATTAATGATAAAGTAGAATTACATATATGCTGATACATCGACATTTAAACTTTGTTAATGTTGATGATATGAATACATAGTTTTGCTCAGTGATGTGATTCAAACTGGGCATCATGTCAACAGTAAGTGTAGTCTCAATGAACAAGAATGACTCATTTAGTGAACACATTTGCCATCAACCCCCCACCCCCCCGTTCATCCTCTAAAGACCAAGAAGCAAGTAGGGGGAAGGAAGGAAAGGAAATGCGGAAACACAGTTAGGCTTCCTAACACACCCCAAGGGCAGCATGGTGTGGATCTAGGACAGGAAACGCTGTCATTACCCCCTATTTTACCCATTTCATATACACAATAGCCAAACAGCTGGCTCATTTATTTTCTTTGTCACATTATCTCACAAGTATGTTGTTTCAGTTTCACCTCAGAACTAGGCAGTCTGAAAAAAAAAATTTCCTATTTCTTCCCCCTTGAAAAATTTCTAGAAATACCAGCAGCAGATACAGATATCAAAAAGAAGACCAAAAGTCCTTTTATTTTAAATAATCATTTTTCAAGAAAAAGCTTTTTTTTTTTTTTTTTTTTTATAAACAGTTCCCTTACATTTTCCTTTACTCGTTTTGCCCTGTCGTTTTGTTTGATCCTGTTGCGAGAATGATTGTGTTTGTGCTTGATTGGGGTGGAGGGTTGTGTTGTCACAGATGCATGCAGCTGTGATTTGAATGTCTGCCTGAGTTGTGCACCCTCTGTAGACTAAAGATGGTAGTGTATACGTATCTACACACAGGTTTCACTGGTTGGACCCACACGAATGAAAGAATGACCACAGAAGAAACTGAAATGACTCCCAATATGATTATTTGAAATAAATTTATGTATTCAGCTTTTTTTCCCCCAATTCTAATTTGGACCACCACTGGTTTATGACATGATTATGATCCTAAATATGAAACAGTTTAATCAGGCAAACTGGCAAACCTTATCAACATCCTGTGCAATCCTGGGAGTCATTTGGGACTCTGTATTTGATCTTGCATGATGTTTCCACCACCCACTCTTGCACCATCAGTTCAAAAACACACAAAAAAAAATAAAAAATTTTAGTGGCTGCCCACTCTTTTCCACATTCACCTACGTGTACGGCTGCAGGATGCTGATCTGAGGCCGACAAGTTGTGAGACGGCTTATGTAATTACCAAGTGGATCAACTGGTCCCAGATCAGCTCAAAAAAGGAACGGTCCTGCCTGAAGCCAGCAGTTTTGTTAGCACACCAACTTTTGATGTGAATCTGTCTGAAGAATCAGCTCACTCTCTTCCCATTTCACAGCAGTGGAATTTAGTACTTAAAATTGTTTTCTACAAGCTTAGCAATTCAGTTCAGTTTACAACACCAGGGAACACCAATACAGGCTATCTGATGATACAGTGTTGGTTTATCTTACAGCAGTTCTCAAGTGTTTTTCAAGATAATCTCAGTATACCTCCTCTTGATTATGTGTGTGATTGTGACAGACAAATGTTTTGAGGTTTTCTGTACTGAGAACAGAACAGAAAACCCATTAAAAAAAAACAAAAAAAACCCCACTCATCACAGGAGTTAAACGGGCAGTTGTTGAAACTCATACAGTATTGCTCTGGAGCACTTTTATTGAGTTCTTCAGGCATGTGTATTTTTAAGCCCTAATATATATAAATTGTCCTTTTGCACAGAACTGTTTCTAGGATTTGAAGAATTCATGGCCCCTGGACCATAAACCCTCTTGATGCCCCTGTTAAGTGGGCCGTGGTTACCAGCTGCAGCTTTATCAGTTTTCCTAACTGTCAAGCACTTGGACAAGATTTAGGGTCTCACTCGTATGGTATAAAGTGTCAGCTTTAGTGTTCTTGCCATCTTGTCTGTATGATGTAATTAAATTAATAAGAGGAAAATAGTCCCACTTGACTTGGCAAGGACCCATTAAGGTTCATCTGGTGATGAGTGAACATAGTGGAAGGGTGGATAGAGTTGATGGGGGATTGTGAAATATTCTTGGTGCTCTTTGACTGGAAAGAAAATTTTCCACTCGTCTCTCTGTCAGATATGGGTGTGGTTGTTTGCAAATCCATTTTGATGCAGGTGTGGGAGAGACTGAAGGCATAAAACATGGCAATGAAAATGATCATAATTGAGGTAATTCTCTGTATTCAATACACAGTCAAAGTCCGATACCATTCTTCACAACAAGCAAAACCTAGCACTGGCTGAAGAGCAGTGAGGTGTAGGACGGACGTTGGTGGTGGGAGGAGGAAGAGGTTGTCAGAGGTTTGTTTACGTTACGTACGTCGCCCTCTATCACCAACTGAACACGTGCTATACGCTTACAGAACATTGCTAAATTTATTCTACACTTTACATATCGCTAAACTTACGCTACACTTTAGTGCTAAACTTAACTTAAGGGTAGAATTACTCCGCCCGTACTCCTTGTACAAGTCCGTGACGCGCACACCTTGAGCATGTTTTTCAATGATTTTCCGCTTTTATATCTAAGGTAAGTGGCCTCTTCTTCTTCTGAGCACCAGCCTTGCTACTCACTTTCTTACCTTCAAACATGACCAAGTCCATCAGAACACTGTAAATAAGATGGAAAGCAGGGGTTTCCTTTAAAGAAATACGATACACTCAGGAGCATGCTGATGTAGGTCCATAGCTTAGTACCAGTCATGATGGAATGGAAGCTCTGGAAGGTGGAAACACTCTTATTTTCACGTCATCCAGCAGGGTAGTAATGAGGCTGAGCTAAATTTGGAAGTCAGTATGTTAGGCCCGTTCCATTGAAAGTTGTTCTTTGCTGAAACACTGTGATTAACACAACAAAGACTTGGTGAGGGCGTCAAGTAACCAAAATAACTGGAAAGTTGTGTCTGCGAGGTTCTGTTTTCCATTTTGTAGTACAGCGTCACATTTTAAAATAAAATAATATTTATTGATTGATTGAAGAAAAATTTCAACAGCTGCCCTTAAGCTAAGGTTTTCTGTTCTGTCCTCGATATGGAGAAACACCAGTTCCTGTCCGCGCCGAGTTTAAATGTACCGTACATGATGTGTTGACAACGTGACTACACTAGTTATAATTCACATAGTCCCCAGTTTGCCATCTAGCATCAGATTTAGCATCTGTTTTTAACTGTAATTTCATCTCGGATATATTATACTGTAAAAATACATATCTAAAATATACTGTAGCACAAGTACCAAAGGGAAATGTTCAATTCAGGTCTCGGCTTTGTTAGTCTGTGTCTTTTGTTGAAAATGTTTTGGAATGTGTGTGGGTGTGAGCAGAAACATGGCCTTGTCTGTTTTTCCAATGTTTGTGTGTGTGTGTGTGTGTGTGTGTGTGTGTGTGTGTGTGTGTGTGTGTGTGTGTGTGTGTACACGATGCTTTCAGGTGAAGGTAATGACAGACCCCGAGCTACTCTCTCTTGCCTGTGAGCAGTTCCTGGGTAAATCAGTGAATGAAATTAAGGGGGTCATCCTGCAGACACTGGAGGGTCATCTGCGCTCCATTCTGGGTTAGTCAGCTCTGTTTACTTTTACGTGTGTAAACATCGTAGTCGTACACTGCCATACTGGGACCAGCATACATACAGTACATCACAGTGATCTACCGAGACCAGTGTTGGCACAAATGGCCACATAAATCGAAACATGGGCTTCAGAGTGGTGCACTGGGGTCTAAGAGTGCGCCATATTGTCAGGAAAGGACAATGTAAGTTTGTATCTTGTCACTCATCTACGAGAGACCGTCTTATTTCTAGTCTTCCCATTTTGTTTGGTCCAGTGACGTTGCATAAGCATTACTTCGAAAAGATGCCTTGGCATCATGAGTGACCTGTGTATTTAGGCACCCTGACAGTGGAGCAGATTTACCAGGACCGAGATCAGTTTGCCAGCCTGGTGAGGGAGGTGGCGGCTCCTGATGTGGGCAGAATGGGTATTGAGATTCTCAGCTTCACGATTAAGGTGAGCAGTTTGTAGCCAGGTTCTGTGTGTTTTTTGTGTGGTTATAGAGCTGTGTGTTGCATGGAAAGAATATAGGATGTAATCCCAAGCCTCCAAAAGCTGGGGGTAAAAACAGTGAATGAAATAGAATGGAATGCAGTGTATTGTCATTATGCAAAGAAAACAGAACATGTATGACAAACTGTTTTGTATAAGGGATAATATAGGTTTTAGTGGCGTGACATGTAAAATGTTTTCTCTTTGTTTGGTTTTAGTTTGTCTTTTGACCTGATGAACATTTAGGGGCATGTACTTATGAAAGTTGGGCGTGGGGCTAGCGACCTCACCCTGTAGAATGCACTTAGCTACAGAAATGTCAACCGAGCTAGCGACCTCACCCTGTAGAATGCACTTAGCTACAGAAATGTCAACCGAGCCCCGTGGGGTGCCGCTTGGCACCCTATGTGCCGTACGGCATGACAAGGATCTAAGACTAAGAAGATACTTATGAAAGTATTACGGTCGTATTTTTTACGTATCTGGATATAGAGTTTGTGGAGCATTTAGGTGTTTAGCCTGGCTTATGGCTTAGATGTATATAAATATTATGTATAAACATATATCTGCCTAGCTAGCTGTCTATGGTATTGATTTTGTGTGTGTGTGTGCGCGCGTGTGTGCTCTCCCCTAATAGGATGTCTATGATAAAGTGGAATATCTGAGCTCGTTGGGAAAGACCCAGACAGCAGCTGTGCAGAGAGACGCAGACATTGGAGTAGCGGAGGCGGAAAGAGACGCCGGAATCAGGGTGAATATGTGGTAGTTAAAATCAATTGGTTTAAATTGATTTTGACTGCACTTCTGCTCACTCGTGCGTCGTCTCGCCTTCTCTACAGGAAGCAGAATGCAAGAAGGAGATGATGGACGTCAAGTTCCTGGCAGACACTAAAATGGCCGACTCAAAGCGAGAGCTGGAGATGCAGAAAGCTGCCTTCAACCAGGAAGTCAATACAAAGGTATTGATGAATAGGATGAATAGTTCGGCTCTTGGAGAAGGGAAATTTAACTCGTGAGTCATGATGTTGAGTTTGTCCTTTTTTTAGGCTCCCTACCAAGGTTTGCCAAGCAATATCCTATGATGACTTATGATGGGGGCTTCAAGTGTGTATTGCAGGAATTATGTAAAATGAACAGCATGTCACATTTATGTGCAGATTATCAGATGTCTTGGAGAAGGTTGCATTACACATACCAGGTATCTGTTAGACATGAGCAGAACTGCCTAATCTTGAAGAAAATTTGAAAAATTTAAGAAGCATTGTGTATCATTGACTAAAATTTTACATCAAAATTGAAACGAGACGGAAAACAAGGAAGGTTTTCTGTATAAGCTATGAGGTTGCTATATCCAGGCCTTTGGGATATTTGCTATTGAGGCAGTGAATTCAATGGGGAGATGCAAGCTTAGCTTTTCCAGATGTAGTGAGATCAGAATCTCTACCACTGCAGTGCCTGGGGACTGCAATATATAAAGTACATCCATTATCCAAAGTGCATCCATTCCCTCTATTTCTCACTCTTTCAGAAAGCCGAGGCTCAGCTGGCGTACGAGCTGCAGGCAGCCAAGGAGCAGCAGAAGATCCGTTTAGAAGAGATCGAGATCGAAGTGGTGCAGAGAAAGAAACAGATCACCATCGAGGAGAAAGAAATCATCCGGACGGACAAGGAGCTGATCGCCATAGTGAAGAGGCCTGCCGAGGCCGAGGCCTACAAGATGCAGCAGCTGGCTGAGGGACAAAAGTATGTAAAGAGTGGGGGGGGAAGAAGAATAATAGTTTGGCAAAAAAATCAAACACCGAAGCTGCATGTACTCAGAGTTCAAGGCATTGTAATGTAGAAAAGCCTCAAGGTCAAGAGCTAGATTGTCCATTTGCTTTTTCTGACAGGGTGAAGAAGGTGCTGACAGCACAGGCTGAAGCGGAGAAGATCAAGAAGGTCGGAGAGGCTGAAGCAGCCTCCATTGAAGCTGTGGGCAAAGCTGAAGCAGAGAAGATGAAGCTGAAAGCTGAGGCTTACCAACAGTATGGAGAGGCAGCGAAAACTGCACTGGTCCTAGAGGCACTGCCGAAGGTATAGATGAACACTTTAATACATATGATAAATATTTATTTAACATTTAATTGTTTGTAGCTGTAGTCTGTGTGCTATTGGATTCTGTTTTGTTTCCGGATGCTGTGTCCTCCTGTTGAAGTATGTAAATCGTAGCCAGGTGAGAAGAGATATAATTAGGTGTAAAGAAGTAGAAACTACTGACCCTCAGAGGAAGCATGTCTGCTTTAGATCTCCCAGCGTGCCTAGCTGTTGCTTGATGGAGAACAACTAACTGAGTGAACAGGGATTATGTAAAATAAAAAATGTAAAAAAATCCCAGAAAGACCCAGCACGCTCAGTTTAGGATGAAACAGATTAACCAACCAGTGAGGTGTCTTTGTACAGATTGCTGGAAAGGTGGCGGCTCCCTTGGGCAAGACTAATGAGATTGTGATTCTGACTGGCGAGGGCAGCCGCATGACCGGCGAAGTGAATCGTCTGTTGGCCGAGCTGCCAGTTACAGTTAACGCCCTTACAGGAGTCGACCTAACAAAGGTAAAACACACCGATGTCAGATATCAGTGTAACACATTATAAGAGAGAATTAATTGGATTTCATTTTTAACAACCTCCTTAAATGACTTTGGGAGGAATGTGCTTGCATAAAAAGAAAAAAAAAAAGTTATTTATACATTTCTGTTTTTGTTACGAGTTAATTTGCTATGTTTTAACTATTGGAATTTGTTCAATTTTTTTTTTTTTTTAATATTTAGATGTTGCATTAGACATTTAGACAGCCAGAATCCAGCAGTTTTTTTTTTTTTTTTTTTTTAATAAACATTTTTCTGCCTAGATAAAGGGTATTAACTGAAAGCATTTCCTTTACAGATGCCTTTGTTGCAGAAAATGACCACTGCCCATGCATGAAGATTCTTCACCTCTTTTGGCCTTTTACACACAGTTTAAGTGCACTCTTTAATGCCTTAACAGGATATTCTTTCCTGGTTGAATGGAGAGGTATTATTTTATCCCTAGTGCCATCTACGTGGAGGACCAGACTACCCGTTGTTTAGGTTTTTTTTTTGTTTGTTTTTTTTTTAATGTTCCTGTGGTATACTTCTTTTAATATCCTGGTGTTTTTTTTATGCCACCTTAATGGTGAGGTTATAAACCAGTTCTTGCATTTGCAAGTTAATATTATGAAGACTGAGCAATGCGCGTGTGAGTGTGTGTCCATCTGGGGTTTAACGTACGTGAATTTAGCAGTGAGTTAATAAAACTCATAATGACCGGCATGTAGGAAAGATGAGTGTTTTTGTTTTGTTTTTTAAACTTTTGCAGTTTACACTCATAAAAAGGGATTAACCTCAGATGTTACACTAACATCTGTTCAACCAAACTAAATCAGGTTTACACAGGTGTGAAAAGTGCAGGCCCTTTTTTTTGCTCAGCTGTTTTATTTTGCTCTTTTTTTTGCATTTAATTGGATTACTTTACAACTGATAAATCACTGTAACTACAATTCAATATTCAAATATGCATACATAATGAATTTTCATCTTATGCAAAACTCCCAAAATTCGACAGTTTTTGTGAGGTTTATATAAATTGATGTCCCTTCAGATCACACATTTGTATAATAGATATCTAGTTGTTTAACTGTAGTTTTAGCAAGAGTGAATCACCAAATGTGTCTACTGCCTAAATTAGCTATAGCCAAAGTGCATCTACCTGCAATTTAGTAGGCGTATGAAACTCAAACCATCTTTAATGATATATTTTTTAAAAGAGTTTGAATTGTACAAGTGGTTAATGTTGTTTAGCATGTGATATTTTGTCCTTCTTTCAGTTAGATATTATGTTTAGAGTTGATGTCTGGGTTAAACAAGGCTAGGACAAGGAAGTTGTGTATGACATAGAAGTGAAATTAGAAGCTGTTGCAGAATATTGCAGAGCAAATATATATATAAAGATATGTTTTATATGTGTTCAAGATAAACGTTTGCTGTTTCTGTGGGCTGCTCCAGTTGTGCGTTGATTCGATGTGAAAATCAGATATGCGGTCCATCCTGTATAGGCAATTGAGTAAGTTTCGAAATTTATCCAATCTAAATACTGTAAATTTGTGAAATTTGGGGGAAAGGCACGCCTGTTTGAGAGTTCACAAGTGTCATGTTTCTTTCACAGTCCACATGAGATCCAGTATCAGCTCATTGTTTTGGTCTTTTTCAGTTTTATTGAATACCCGAAGCAGAGAGTGAGTGTTTTAAGAGACCTAATGGCTAATGGACTTGTGGAGTAAACAGTCTAATGATCTTTCATCTTTCTGTGTCTTCACTGTCCTTCATCGTCTTTGTGATGTTGATGTTGAATTTGAAAACCAGAGGGGAAAAAAAATATATATATATATATATATAAAGTAGTTAGGTCCGTACAATTGGTTTTATTTTCCCGTCATGAGAATTATGAATAAATTAATGAATTTAAACTGTAACTGAAATTGGTCAACTGGTACATCTGGTTTCTGTTCTCCTGGAAAGTCTTTTTCCGAATGTCTTCAGTATCATCATCAATTTAAACATTGACATTTCCACCAACTATATCAGGTATTTCTAAAAATTGCTTGGATTTTTTTGTGAATACTAACAAAATGGAAATATGCCAATAAATGTATGACAACTATGGCTGTATCTGCAACATATAAAGTGCTGTGTAAAAAGCGACAGACTATGCAATAATCAGCTATTACACCACACATGAACTAATGCTTTTGACTCCCTTAACTGTACTTTTTGTTGTATCTTGATCAAGACATGTTTAGCTATTGCTGAGATGACAAAATGTGAACTGCCTTTCGCTACTGTATACCTATACCTCACCTATATTAAAAAAAAACAAAAAAAACCTACATATAGCAATTTATGTAAAAACTCCTCTAATATCTAATGAGAATAAAATGCTTGCCAGAAACCTGCATTGTTTTTTTGTTTTAATGTAAAACAGTATGAGGTCATGTAGGCAGATGTACTAATAGCACCATACCCTAAAAATTATTTAACTCTGGTTAAACAAACATCAACCTCTGCAGTTTTACATTAAAGGGGTCGCCTCAGTTTTTGCAGAATCGAATGTGGTGTTTTTGTTTTTATTTTGAAAGCGTGTGTTTGCTACATGATGGATCTATATGCACCAAAACCTCCACAAATTCACCGTGATCCCTTTGAAACCCATCTCGACTTCTCTTTGTCTACGCGTCATACGTAGAAGCTTTGAAAAAAATATGCCTCGTCTTTTCTTTCCTTTCATGGCTGCCCGCTAGAAGGTCAAGGCTGGTTTGGAACCATTATGTTCAGTATAAACAAACGAAAAGAAAATGGATTGGTCAAAAGAATTTAAAATCTAGATACTTTGACAAAATATATTCACTCTCATGTGTCATTGTGAGATCTATGGCCTAGGAATGTCTCCGAATTGTTTTGTTTGTAGAATATTGATGGTGTGGAAGATGCTCAGCTGCTACATGGCACAAAGGATCCTGTGCAGAGTGAGCTGGCACCTTTTAAACTTTTCTGTTTATAAAAAAATAAATGCTTTTCATTAAATGTTCAGTGTTCATTAAAAAGATGGACTTTGCCATGTTTAAAAATATTCCTGAATCTCTCAGAATCTCAATGATGTCCCCTCCAAGCGTGTTACACGGCTCTGGGATGAGCATGTGCAGCTGTTTTTTGAGAAGATGACCATGGCTGGCTTGACGTCCCTGAGGAAGCTTGTGTTCACCTTCACCCTCACTGGTGCTGGCTGGTGGGTGAGAATTGGCAGGTGGACAAACTGGGGAGAACTATAAGATGGAAAAGAATATCTTGAAAGAGCTTGGAGAGGTCATAGTGGACAGTCCACTGAAACAGGATGCTTTGGACAGTGAAATTTGTTACCGTCAGCCATGTCACCTGTTTTCTACAGGTCTGGCCCCTTGGGTAGAAAGGGGACTGTGACCTTGCATGTGAGGAAACACTACTAAAACACAAGGGCCTCTAGAAAATGTCCCAAATGGACTGTGAAATTTTGTACCCTCGGCCAGGTCACCTTTATCTGTGGCTCTGGCTTCTTAGTCCTAATCGGCACCAGTGGTGTCAAGTTCGGCTTATTTTTATTACACATGTAACTCCCAGTGGAAGCAGCAGAGATCTCTAGACTCCTCTACTAGTTAACACCTAATCAGAGAAAATAAGACCTATTTGAAGGTATACTGTACATTTATCTGGAATTCACATCAACCATCAAACAAGACCTAAATTACAAAAAACACACTGATTTAACGTTTTATTATTATTATACAGTATAACCACTACAGCAAAATCCCTAGTTCTATATTCATGTCTTATAAAATGCTCAGAGGAAGAAGGTTGATGTGTTGTCTGAGTCCTGAACTTATTGTATTTCCCAGCAGCACTTTCTGCCCCAGTTGTGAAAATGCCACTGGGCTCAGTGCTACTCTGGCCCAGCGTTCCCATTGAAAGCAGGACACTCTCTTGCGTGGCCAGTGTATTGTTCAGAGCAAACCGCCGCACCACGATCCTGAACAGCTGGGAAAATCCGGGCTTTCACTTCCCTATTTGATCCTGAGGCCGTCTGCTCATGCTTGGGATTAATTTGTGAATCCTTGGCCACCAGTTGTGCCTGGATTGTGTTGAAAATGTCAGACAGGGGCTTTGGATTCAAATCCAGGCTCCTAAAGACACTTTCAGGCAGCTCCGTTTGGCTGAATTTGGGTGGCAGGCGGAGGGCCTGGTTGAGTTTGGCTTGGTTTGAGAAAATCTGGTGGACAGCTGGGGTCTGGGTGTCTGGGCTGCGACACGGCTGCTGCTGCCGCATCGGGATTCGGGGGCTGTGGGCTTCTGGCAAAGAGGCACACAAACTGGAGATCAGGCCTGGATAAGAAGAATGGTACAGACACAATTCAAACATGTTAGACTGCCTTTTTAAATAATTTAAGTAAAAAAAAATGTAAATTATTAAACATGTTTTTGAAGGATTATTACGTAGTTCGTGTTTCAAACCACAGATGGACTACCTAAAGGGTTCTAAATGTCTTTATTCGTCTTCTGCCGCTTAATCCTGTTCAGGGTTGCGGGGAGAAGCTGGCGCCAATCCCAGCTGACATCGAGTGAGAGGCGGGATAGACCCTGGGCCAGGTCACCAATCTACCGCAGGGCAACACACAGAGACAGACAACCATTCACACTTACATTCACACCTAGGGGCAATTTAGAGTAGCCAATCAGCCTAATCCCCTCTGTGCATGTCTTTTGGACTGTGGGAGGAAACCGGAGTACCTGGAGGAAACCCACGCGAACACGGGGAGAACATGCAAACTCCACACAG
>JAQMCW010000017.1:5760215-5770559 GCA_030068335.1 Chrysichthys cranchii | reverse complement strand
CACACACACACACACACACACACACACACACACACACACACACACACACACACACACACACACACACACAGAGCAGTTAAATGTCTTCTCTTACACATAAGCAATAAACCTTAACTGCCATCTCATTCATGTTTCATCCGGATTAGTTCGACTTGTACCTCTTCTTTATGACACAGACACGTCTGCATATGCAGGCACACAGTCTCTTACTCAGAAACAGAAGGAAGAAGGTATGAAGCTTTAAGATTTGTTTCTTGTCAGGGGTAGGGTTCATTCACAATGGCCCAGGGCGAACCTGGGAGCAACGGAGAACCTCAATAGGAGCGTCTTGGCGAGCTCAGGCAGTCCGTTTGGTTTTACCGAGGCGGTCTGGACTGGATTACTTGGATAATGCAGCTGCTGGCACCCTCTGTTTGATTTTGTGTTCAGAAGAATGAGTTCATGTTTGTTCTTCCATTGGTGGTATCTGGCTGGATTTGAGCCCTGATGTGAGGTGCATGTGAGTGTGAGCGTGTTTTAAAAGGTTTCCACAGGGTTGTTTGTGTTCAGGTGTGTCTTTTATGACTTTGCGGAGGCGCTCAAAAGCTGTATGAAAATCAGGTGTGTGATCAGTTGAGCCGCAGAAACGTTGTAAAGATCGTAAAACGTCACGCGGCTCACTGGTCAGATTCAGACTAATACCAGAGCCGCGCTGAGATTAGTCTGTAAGACTGTAAAGAGCTTTGGAAATCAGCAGACTGGGAGAGGCATGATTTATGAAACCTCTTTCTTGATTCACGATGGTGTCATCTGTGCAATGCCAAGCTTTATTGGGAAGAAATGCAAGTTGTAATTTTCCCTGTACCGGGTGTCTGTACTGGATCTGCACTGTACTGGGTTTTCAAATGAATTATTATCTGGGAAATACAATAACTTTTGTTATATTTTGATAATGACGTACAAGTGCTAACTTAAAATTCGAATTATATTGATATGGATTGATATTGATGTTGTATACTAACTAAGATTTAATGGCTCTCTAAATTTATTTGAAAGATTTAATGTAAGATAAGTGGAAGTTTGGTGGTGACAACCCCCCCCCCCCCCTTTTTTTTTTTCATATTCATCAGACAAGCATTCATATATTAATTCAAAAGTTTCCTGTCAAATTAATGGACTGGAACTAACGGTTGTATAACTGTTGTTCGAAGCCACCCATTTTTCAAGTGATTAAAAATATGTGACTGACGGCTATTTCTTCTTGCCCAGGTGTTAGATTGAACAAAATTGATGACTCTGAATGTCTACTTTTGGTTTGAGCTCTGGGTTTCCCCTGTAAAGACTGAATTTGTTAAAAATGATAAATCATACATGCACACACATAGACACACACACACACACACATATATGTGTGTGTGTGTGCGTGCGTGTGTGTGTGTGTGTGTGTATATTTTCATGTATGTATATAGTCTCTTGCCCAGCAGGACATGTTTATCCTCAGTCTGCCTGTCTTCTCAGATGACTCCAGACCAAGTGATCTGGAGGCAGTGTGTGACGGTCGGATGCCATTATCTCAGCGTGACATGAGATAAGATGGCCGACCTGCTGCTGACCAAACTAATCAGCATCCTCCACCCAACAGAGTGGGTGTTCTGGCCTGAATAGTCAGCATCTTCTTGGGAACAGCGAGTGCGCAATATAGGCTGAGAGACATCATCAATACCAGATGCGCCATCTCATCGCTGTCTGCTCCAGTTCAGTTCATTTCGCTGCTAACGAGGGGTTACGGAAGGATGCCATTAGCATGGTGGCACTTTGCTAATTGGCCATTTGCTTTTCTGACTCTCGGGCTGCCAAAACCTCTTGGCAGTAAACGCTTGTGTCAGACACACATCGGCTTTGGATTATCTTGAGCGCAAATCTGTGACCTAGAGTAAAGTCTGAAGGCCAGTGGATCAAGTGTCTGTAGGTTGACCTGACGTAGCTCGATTTCACTAGGTGGAAATGAAATGCAGGCTGGAGATTTGTTTACTGGTTTAAAAAAAGAAAAAAAGAAATGTTGAGTCAGGATTGGTTGCACCATCAAGGATTAAATGAAGTGTTGGTTTCCCAACCAGACTTAGCCTAATCCTTGACTAAACTGCATTTTTGTTTGTAGATTCTACATTTAATAATTCCGTTTAATCCAGGACTCGATCTGTGTCTGGGGAACAATCCCTAAGAGTTTAGAGCTAATTAAGGATTTGTTGAGGTACTTTCATGCTAGTTGGGTTGAACCATTTTAAAAAAACAAAACCAGCCTTAACAAATCAGTGATTAAAATCCTAACCTCTCTTTACGTCTTGATTCATTCTGATCTCATCATGATTGATTCATCTGTTGGGGCGAAAAAAATCAACAGCGAAACAATCTGATCGGCTCTCCTATCTGCGTTTATGTGTACATGCGCTGGTTTCCGACAGGAAAGGGATATTTTTAACACTGACACACAAGTTCTTTCACAAAAGCATCCAGTCTTTACAAAAGATGTTTTTTTTTTTTTTTTGTGGCAATAAATGACGAGTGATTGTCTGCGTGCAGTTTTAGTCAAGTGGCATCTTCCTGTGAATGGAGGCTTTTTTTTTCCCTTAACCACTGACTCTCTATAATCCACCTTGATCACAGGTGCAAAATAAAAGTGAATCTTAAAACGAAATTGAAATCAAATGAATGAAATGAAGCGACCTTATGAATTAAAAATTGACAGTAAAATTAGATTTATATGGCAAATGGTTTATACAACCCTGATAGTTTGGGGTGCCTACAGGAAGTGGCTAGATAAACTGCTTTAATCCAGTTTAAAACTTAATCTTTCTTGGTTCCACCCCGTTTTAAAGCATTTGTGTCTGAATTCATTCCGTGCAGGGAGATCATGGGAGATCATGAGAGACTGACCTGTCTATCTTTGATACTTGGCTGCAGTCTGCTCTGTTTCTTTTCAACAACAGTTGCTGGATCAAATGGCTGTGCCGCCCAGCTTGTGCTTTATGCCCCATGAGTGGGCTCAGTCTGCCATTAGCATCTAATAAGGGCATGCATTGAGTCTATAGAACAAAGACGACATAAAAGCAGTCACATGAGTGTGTGTGTGTGTGTGTGTGTGTGTGTGTGTGTGTGTGTGTGTGTGTGAGCACGTTTACCTTCTGCTCATATCTTGTACATCTTGTGTCCGGCATTCCATTGTGTGACTGCCTGGCGTAAGCGAGCTTGTTTAATGCATTGAAATTAACTGGAGCACTTAAGAAGCCGCTCCGAGAGGACAATGGGGGAAATGAAGACCAGGCCAAAGCGACTCCTGCCAAATCAGGGAACAGGATCCGAAAGCACAAAAGGGTGAAGTCGGGTTATAGGAGACCGGCGAAGACACTTGACAAAGAGAGACAGACTATAGTACAGTGCATTCAGCCTGTTGTTGAAATTTCATCATCGCAGGCTGTGCTCCATCGCTCATAAATGCTCTTTGATGAATGATTTCTGCCCCCGGGCCAGCACCCACCACAAATCCTCGTGATTGGCTGGCTTTTTTTCCCCCTAGCACCTGTCCCCACTGGCTTCTTGTGATCCCCTCATGTTGTATCCTCTATCTGTCGGCACTCTGTAGGTTCTGGGGGGAAAAAAGTTGCTGGGATAAAGTGATTCAAAAGCCAAATGCTCCTAGCAAGAAGTCATGACTTGCTTGTGTTTTGGGGTTTTTGTGGGTATTTTTTCTTCTTCTTCTTTTCCTCATCTCCTTTTGTGTCCTTTCAACCTCTCAGGCTTCAAGATAAGAGTTGTGGAAAGTTCTGGCATTTTGGGAGCAAAACACAAGCACCCTTCCTTTGTGTTATCTTCTGTGCACTGAATGTCTGTTAACGCTGAGCATATTAGGGGAGTTATTCCCTCTCTCCCCCTCTCTTTCCCTCTCTCTTGTCTGATATACGAACTGGCTTGTCGGAGCAGACTTTCAATGAGTTGCGAGTGCGTGAGAAGTCACTCTGGTGTTGAGTGTTTGGACGCCAAGGATCTTAATAGCGGAGGAGGCGTAATATGACATTATTGCTCTGCGCACTGTACTGAGTGCTAATATAAATATATTGTCTGCTGTGAAGGCTCGCGCACTATAAGGATGCTTCTCGTCTCGACACGATCTTGCGCTTGATATTGACTCTTGATTGTATTACGTGCGCATCATAAAACTTCAGAGAACTTCATTGTCCTTTTTAAATGGTAAAAATACACGCGGCTCTATTTTCGGCTCAATTTTACAGGCGACTTAAAGGATAAATGTTGAAATGATGTGCCATTGCCTCGTTTTGAATCCATCTTTGACTAATGACCGTGGAAAGAAAATCACTGTTGAGAAAAGGCGTAACTCGTTTACCTTGGATTTGCATGAAAAGGCCATAAGCAGTAAGGGAAATCCACTAGTTTGATGTTAACACAAGAAAGAGTTTTCCCTTTCCTGGTGAAATTCACATACAATTTCCACTAAAGAACATGCTCGAGGATCAAACTAAAACCAGTTCGTTTTACATTCGGGTTTAACTTGTTAGTATTTTTAATTGCCTAGCTTAATATTAGCTTGTTTCTTGGTGTTTGAGTTTAATTAAAGGAAATAATACTAATGGTACAGCATCATTGTGGTGCACTGGTTAACACTTTTGCCTCACAGAAAGAAAGTTCTGGGTTCGAACCTGCCTGCTGGCCAACTGGGGCTTTTAATTGTGGAGTTTGCATGTTCACCCTGCAACTGTGTGGGTTTCCTCTGGGCTCTTCGGTTTCCTCCCACAGCCCAAAGACATGCAGTTTAGGTTAACTAGCTACTTTAGGTGTGAATGTGATCTTTACTGACTCAAAACCTCAGCTAAGCTAGCTGCTTAGCTCATCCCATTAGCACAGTTACATGGGCTTAGGCAACTAAATAAGGACATGCTGGTTAAGGGAAAAAAATTTTTTTTGTCAATATTACAAAGAAACCACAAAGCACATGCTAACGTGTCCCAATTCACATACTTGCACTTCACACTGCTTTCACACTGAGAAGTGTGCCATCACTCAGTGCACTCGGATGCACGGAGTCCTCGGATGGTGTACTCGAAACGGTGAAAATGTTTAACGCTGCACATTTCTCGCCATCTTGTCTATGTGTAAGAAGGGGAGAAATCACCAACCTATTTCCATCCAGTCGGAGGAGGGCATGTCGTTGACGCAGGCGGGCGATGTAATTTCCATGTCGTGTGAAATATTTATGTGCACATGTGAGAAATTAAAAATGTGTTCATTTTTAACGAGGTGAGCAAAAAAGCCAGAAGGGTATCCGACAAATCCGTGGACAAATGTTTGTCATTTCCGGTCAGTGCAAAACTTGCCTTGTTCCATTTGACACAACAACACCCTGTGAAATCCACGCACTATACAAGCAATACAAAGTATGCACAGTGCAATACATAGAAATATACTTACAGAAGTATGCGAACTGAGGCACAGCCATGGTGGAAAACTAAACTAAAGTTACAGCTTTACAGATGACCGTTAGTGACCCTGACACTGAAGACTCCTTCCTTAATGCTATGAAATGCTAAGAAATGTCTCACTGTCCTCACAGAAAACCTCACCAAATCATCACACACGGTTTACAGCATCCTTATGCAGAGTGTCTGACACACAAGTCCCTGTTTTAGATGTTACTATAGAAACAAGCACATTAATATAAACCTTGTGGCCGACACTACCGTCCAAGCTGCTGTTATAGAAAATTGCCTTCTTTCTGGCCAATTAGAATCAAGCATTCGTCATCTGAGATATAAATAAGCTAACTGCATGATGAGTCTGAACAGCGCCACTCGATAGCTTTTAGGTCATTTTGCGAGAGAGGTGTGTTTTTTTTTTTTTTTTTCTTGTTTTTTTTTTCTTCTTTTTTAAGGTAACTCAGAATAAGATGTGCTTAGAGTGCTTTATGAAATGAGGTTATGAGTCGAAAGTTGACTGTCAACATTCTGTTTGCGTGTCTTGGCATATGTGCGTGGATGGATAGATTTTAGAAAACGTGTTATTTTAGCATGAGGGACTTTAGAATAGGGGTCTGAAATGATGGACACTGAATGTGTCTTGTGCTCTTGTCGAGACGCATTGTCGGAGCCGCTGAATGGAGGACGCTATCTCGACAGCGAGTAAAGCAGCCAGATGACATTCTTCCTGGAGAATGAAAACACATGCGGCCTGCAGTTTTGTTGATACAGTGAAACAAAGCCGGGGAAAGAGGAGCACTAGTTTTGTTTTTGCATGTGCGATGGTGGAGAGAGATCCGTTTCGGGTTCTTGTTGAGAGATAGCCTAGGGGAAGCGTATGCGGTGACCTCCACTGGACCCGAGTGAAAGCAGCCTGAATAGCTGTTTGTCTTCGGAGCTTAAAGCTGGTGTGATGCTGACTGTGGAGGTTTCACTCGCTAAAGCCTTTCATACAGAACGTCACCCCTGCTGTGGGAGATTAACCGCAGAAGTCAGCAGTGTCACATTATCTTACCTTACCTTTTAAAAGCCTAGGCTGGAGAGAAAAAAAAATGTTTATAGTTTACAGAAGTCTGAAAAGCCACGGGTTCATCTTTGCACACGTTCAGTGTTAATGAGTTACTTTTTTGTTTCTCGTGAGCTTGATATAACGGGATTAAGATCTTAACGTAACAGAACATTGTTTGCCTGAGTTATGAGTCATGTATATTGAGAATTACAGGCCCGTGTCACAGATTATGAAAACAGAATCTTGTCATCATATGAAACAACCTATAAAATATACAAATCTATCACTTTTTAGCGTTTATGTACATTAAATTGTGGAATAGCTAGCTAAGCACTGAGCTAAGGAGTTGGCCTAGTCAGTATAAACCTCAGCAATACCAATTTAATTGGTAAACCAACCTTGGTTTAAGTATTATATCATGTACTAAAACCAATTACAGACTATAACTAACAGAAGGCTAAAATTATATAGTGTAATCAGTACTCCTTTTAGTCTGCTAGAGAACATTTGGGTGTCTAGTCAATTGAATAACTATTGTGTAAATAAAACGGTTTGACATTTGCTATAACGTCAAGCTATAGCTAACATTAGGATATCACACTGTGTAAATAACCATCCAGCCTCACTAGCAAGCTATAGCAAACATTTAGGTATTTTATTGTGTTAATTATAAGTACCCAGCCTTGCTCTCAAGCTAGCTAACATTATAGAATTATGTTGTGTAGAAACATATAATATTAGAGTATTATATTGTGTAAAAGAAAAATTAAACACAGCAACAAATAAGCTATCTAACACTAGGGCACTATATAGTGTAAATAATTACCTGGTGTCACTTGCTAACTAGCTAATATAATTGTACTGCATTGTGAAGAAAAGTATCCAATGTCACTAGCACACTAGCTACCATTCAGGTATTTTATGATGTAAATAGGCACCTAGCCTCACTAGCAAGCTAGCTATCATTACAGAGTTGTATAGTGAAAAGAATTAAACACAGTCACAAGCAGGCTAGCCAACATTAGGGTATTTATATTGTATTAATAAGTACCCAGACACACTACGAAGCTACATAACATTATAGTATTGTACTGTGTAGAAAGGTACCCAGTGTCTCTAGCAAGCTAGCTAAAATTCAGGTATTTTACAGAGTAAATAGCCTCACTAGCAACCTAGCTAACATTATAATGTTGTGTTGTGTATCAAAGTACCCAGAGTGTCTAGCAAGCTAGCTAACATTCAGGTATTTTTTGGTATAAATAGTCTCACTAGCAAGCTAGCTAACATTATAATGATGTATCGTGTAGAAAAGTACCCAGTGTCATAAGCAAGCTAGCTAGCATTAGAGTACTATAATATGTAAGGAATCAAACAGCGTCACAAACGAGGTAGCTAACATTATGGGGGTTTATATTATACTGTGTGGACAATTATCCAGTGTCACTAGCAGGCTAGCTAGCATGAAGTCAGCAACATCTTGCTTTAAATATCTTCTTGACCAGGAACTCTTAAGGTTTTAGTTTACATTCAAGAGGACGAAATGTTCTCTCCTGATGTTGTTATTTAACCATCTAAAGAAGTTCCTAAAAGCCCCAACCATAAAGTGATCGTATCTGCAGTTAAGCGATTCATGAATAATATGAATGCATCAATAATGTTTCACTGTGCTCATAATTTGAGCAGTGTTTACCCAAGAGCACGGTCTCCTGAATCTCAGCTGTGCCTTTTTTTCTTCTTCCATATTTCATATAAGCATTCAGAATGGGTTTTTATGCCCTTTGTGATGCCAACTGAAGACAGAACAATGTTTCCAGCTGTCTCATTTAGGATTATAGCAGAGTGCTCATGAAGGATGGATGGCCAGAACCGTTCCAGGACTTTGGATACTCCTGAAACAGCGAATAGATGTATTATTTACAAAATCTTAGTGTGGTTCGCATAAAAAAGGATCAAAGAACAGGCTTAGGGAAATTGCTTTGGGATGTAGGACAAAATTACATGTAATATACCTGCTCTGAGTGCTGGCTTTAGATCAAAACTCTACATCAAGGTCCCCCCCCCCCCCCCCATACCCATTTCATACTCCTCAGCTTGTAGTCATTTGTCATGCAAAAGAGTCTGAACAATGCTCAGAGTGCAATGAAGCAGTGAAAACTTGGCTTAACAAATTTCTGCTTTCTTTTCTGCTTGCAATCCAGCAGTCTTCTAGAAAGTGTCTCTAAAGCAGGAGAAAGAAGTGTTGAGTCATTGCGTACTAAATCAAAAAGCTTGCGCAGTCAGGGTCTGGCACGAGGCGAGACCTGCTCCATCTGATTGCTACCTCGCGGCTCAGACTGATTTATCAGCGCTGCCCGCTGCAGTTATCAATCTCGCATCAGATGAGTGCTGGGAACGGAGACTTCTGTGCGTGCTAATGTATGACTTGCTGAGAGAGAGTGGGTGTGAGTGATGGGAAGAGAGAGAGGGAGGAAGGAAGAAAGAAAAGGAGACGGATGGAGAGAAATGGAGAACAGCGGGAGGCAGAGGATAGGTGCGGTGACAGATGAGAAGGAAGCTTAACGTCCACGTCAAAGGCAGCCTCAGGAGCCTCCTGAGCGGGAGTCGATCCCACATGCGCTCGACACATGATCTGCACATGTATTTGTGACTTGTATTTGAGACCCTTCACACACACAGGCATACTCAGGATCATGTGGAGGGCCAGTTGGTGCAATGAGTGTACAGTTTGGCTACAGGGAATGGCTTGTATGATGAATGGACCAGCATATGCATTGTGCGCACACTTGTGGAGGCCTGGGAGAAAATAGTGAAATTTTGACATTTTCTGCATCTATACACTTGTGAAAACTAAAGGCTGTCCTGAACTGAAATGTGTTTCTATTTTGTATGTATTTCAGAAAGCCAAGGCAAGGTTAGAAACTAGCCTAAATAAAACTATTTACTATTCCCAATCATTTGGCAGTAGTATATTATTGGCAGATAGAACTCAATTTTGGGCACAACATGCATATTATTTTTATTTTTTTTATTTTTTGTCTCTTCTGGTGTAGGCGAGCTTCAGTGGGACTTTCCAGACTGCCTTGAAAAATGTACCATTTAAATTAAAAAACCAAAAAAACCAAAAACCTATTCCAAATGAAAACTCTAAATTGCAGTGTTTACCATGCCATGCTCTACATTTCCTAAACCTTTTAGCTAAATGACCCATGTGACGCATGATGTGGGGGGGAAAAGGCTGCATGTAATTTACATTGCATATCAGTTGTTAACTAGCATGCAAATGTGTGTGTATATGATGGGATGGGCTGTGATACAGTCCCCC
This sequence comes from Chrysichthys cranchii, assembly GCA_030068335.1. NCBI lineage: Eukaryota > Metazoa > Chordata > Actinopteri > Siluriformes > Claroteidae > Chrysichthys > Chrysichthys cranchii. The sequence goes on along the minus strand of JAQMCW010000017.1, from coordinate 5,760,724 downwards.
ATCTTGTCCATCAGAGCACATTTCCACTTTTCTCCCAGTGCTTCGAAAATGTTCCAATCTCCTAATTAACTATATAAACATTTATCTTTGTATTTTGAATGTACTTTTTATATTTTGAATGCGTCGTTTCTCTTGAGCTCTTAACGGATTCCTTCGTTTTATAGAGTCTCATAGCAGGCACGGTCTAAGATCTGTATACAGTGAGTATGTGAAGTGATTAGAAGCAGTTCGGGATTTGACACCACTGAGTAATTAAGGCTTAAACAAAAAAAATAATGATAATACAGTGGATCCTTGGCTTGCGAACGTTTCGGATGAGGAACAAATCGACGTACGAACTAAATTCACAAACAGATTTTGTACCGAGCAATGAACAAAGCCTTGACTGATGTACAGACAGCCAACCCACAAACATTCAGTTCCGGTCAAGCGCTCGTGGTGTGAACGTGTTCAACGCATTTTTTTCATTGTGTTTCTCTGCATTTTTGCTCTATAAGCTTCATTATGGG
>JAQMCW010000017.1:5714714-5731142 GCA_030068335.1 Chrysichthys cranchii | reverse complement strand
CCCCTCCTCCCCTTCATCTCTCTTAATCCTTGTCATACTTGTTCAGGAAAAAGCGTTGGCACTTTCATAGATTAAACAAGGCTGAGGGAAAAAAAATACAGAAAGACAAGCGGCTGAAACGGAGCCACGCACGCACCTCCAAATCCTTCAGGAAGCAGAACGAACACGTCAGGCCAATTAGAGCTAATGCATGGTGACGCGGGGAATCGAGGGCAAGGGGATCGGTGCCATATGGCAGGACAAGCTGGAAATCAGGAAGGAAGGAGAGATACAGGCTGAAGAGGGAGTTGTTGGGTGAGGACAGAAGCAATAGGTGTGTCAGGATAGGGAGAGGAAGGCAGACAAATGGACAAGAGTTAAAAGCTTATCTCGGCACACTGTGGTCTCAGGGGTGAGGGTCAGCGTGAGGATGGGGAGTCGAGAGACATGCAGTCGCATGGGAGAAATGATCAGTTCTTTGATATGTTTTAATTCTCTGGATGATCCTACATCCAGGCATGAATCTCAGTCGTCCTAGTCCCATGTTAGCTTATGCGCAAATGTTTTTTACGCATTAAATCAATTCATGTCAACAGAATCAGAAATAAACCCCATGAGCCAGGGCTGCGATAATCTTTTAAAATTTCAATTCGGCACATTTGAATATTAATTACGCTGTAAATGTTGACTGCCACAGTTGTTAAACTTATACAAGCAAGGGAAATTACATCGCAGTGTCCTACTTTTGTATCATAAACATGGGTTTCGAATGAATTTAACCAAACATGGTATCTTCCTGTCATTGATATTTTGCGTGTTGTACATTTTTTAGTTGACGCCCTGAGGTGAAATCCCAAATTGCTTTCTATTCACTTTATATGCTCGCTACATGGGATATGATATAATGATGATGTGTGTATGGCTTAATTTCTGATTCAGTACCATGAAAAGTGTCCCATCACTGAGTGCCTGTTGACAATGAACTAGATGCTTATGGCATACTTTATTTACTGTTTTATATTGAACTATTTAAGTAAATAACTAACTGCATAAATAATAATGATAATAATAAACACCATATTATTGAATAAAAAGTTTTGTGAAAGTTATTAAGCTACAATGCAGGATTTTTTATGTTACAGATGATGCACGAGTAAAATAAATATCTAAAAATATGCAGGAAAAACACTCTGAAACATGATTTTTCTGAGCTGCTCAGAGTCTCACGATGATCATGTAATTTTCATAGACCAAGTGCCTGAGGTATCGGGTCAGAATTGGTGGGAAGTACTTCCAACTGTACCCAAACGATAGTCGCAAAAGTTGTTCATATCCACAGTGACTGGAAGGCAACCAATCAGTAGGTAGATAGCGACGGAGAGAGATCGAGAGAGAATAAACAAACAGGGGTGAGAGAGTATGATATTCTACTATAAGAGGGGGAAAAAAGGTTTCAGGACAGACTTTTTCTTGATGAAATGAACGTATTTATTTGTAATCTAATTAGGTGCAAAGCTAATAGCTTCATTATGAAGTTTGTGTCATTACCCAGTCGTTTTTAGTTAGAGGACAGTTAGTAGCTAATGTTTTACCTTTTAAAGTTATGTGTGTTTTTGCTTTTTAAACATTGTTGAATTGGGCAAGAGAAAGCTGGTCAATATTTCTGTTCTCACTGGTCGACATGTAACGATATGTAGTGCAACGATAAATCATGGTGCAAATTTCTGATGATTCAGATTGACGAAATCAAAAATGAACCACGATTATTATCAGGCTGTGAGTGAATGCACGTGATGTCATAGTAGGTGAAAGTAACTCAGCAAAAAAAGCTGATTTAAAATGGGAAAGAGCTTTTGTGCGATTGGCAGTACAAATAGATTTAATGAGAAATAGGAGCTATCTTTTTACAGATTACTGAAAGCAAAACAAAAATGGGTGTAAGCTTACTGTAGCCATCACTAGTCCATACATGCTTATTAAGAAAAGGCCTATTTGTTACTTTTTCATTTTTAATAAAAGGAATAGTTTAGGTAATAGGTCAATATATTTTACTCCAACCCTTACAAATGCTTTTTAAATAATTATTCTTGGTTCGTAAGAAAATGAAACAAAAGAGGTTTTTTTTTTAAAAATATTTGACAAAAGCAACATTTAAGTAGATGAATAGGGAAATCAATGATTTTTTTTTTTTTTTTAAATGTTGTGGGGAAAATCAAATTGTGAACCCAGCAGTTACATGGCTAGTAATTTATCTAGTAAACTATTTATTTATTATCTGATGTGTTGGGTAATGTCCTGGCAATTTAAATTTCAGGCAACACTGGATCAGTTATTAGTTCTTACTTTAATGCGTGTATTTTATTCTGTGATCTGTTTAAGCTAGCATATTAACGTTATAATAGTTCACATGTTTTTTAGTGTGTTTTTCTATACTTCGTGCATTTCCAACTTGGGTCAGTTAAGAACTATTTTTTACATGTTTTCTCACAACTCCTCTGTAAAGCCAATGGGACGATATTAACAACAGATTTACAGCCTCAGAGTCACACATATTTGCATTGCTGTTCAGGGTTCCTGTTAAGTGCATGCAATATATTTGGGATGGATTTCCCCAAATGCATATTATATCCACACAGTAGAAATGGCACAGCACAACACGTTACAAAATGTTCTTTCGTAAGTGTTTTTTTTTCTCTTTTTTTTTTTCCCTTTACTGGAAAGGCCAAAACTCCAAAACCTCACACCCTGCTGTTTTAAGTAACAATCATTCTGACTGTGCTAATGGAAAATGCATTACTTCATGATGGATGAAAATGGCGTTGTTTTCAAAAAAGCAAAGGGGTCTTACTGGAAATGTATTCATAATGTAGACTATAAAAATCCACAATCGAGCTGCATTAACATCATAGCACCTTGAACTAAAAAAAAATAATAATAATCAAATCGTGAGGTCTCAAGAGATTCCCAGTTTTACCAGAGAGGTAGTTAAGAGGGGGGGAAAAGGGAGCTAGAACATCACAAAGAAGCCTGACCTTCCCAAATCGCCTGAACCACAGATTTCTCTCTCTTCTTAGCATCCCTATTCTCAGGTTTCTGTCTGTCTGTCTTTCTCCTAACTGTTTATGTTCCTAACTGCTTCCTTTCAGACGTGTGTGCGCAACTCTGCTTCATTAGTGCTTGTTTTCACCCTCGATGGGAGGATTTAAATGAGCCATCGTTCTGACCTTTATAATCTCCTTCTCCCCTGGTCCAGGTCTGTGCTCCTAAGCCCTCCGACAGCAGGGTTCGGCCCTGTCGTGGCTGTTTGTTGGATAATTGCCTCTCGTATGAGGTGTTTGTCTCCTTTTGGTTATTTCTCCTCCTTACTTATTGAAGGGTTAAAAAAAAAACGTGGAAGGGTGGGCAAGAAAATGCGTCTGCTAGACACAAATGACCAGCCATTAGCATGCCACCGCTGCTTTTGTTCCTTAGGCAAAGCGTGTCTGCTGCTGTGAATACTGTAATTGAATTGACTGGGCCTGTCTGTGAACACCACCAAGCCTCCTTCCTCAGTTCAGAAGCCTGGGAAACCTGGATAACTAGAATTTCATATACTAATCAAACACACACACACACACGGATAGACTCCACGGTTGCTACTTTCAAACTGTTCTTGCATGTTTATGAAAAGACAAAAACTTTCTGACAGCTCTGAGCGCAAGATTTGTACTACAATCTTGATGTTTCCTCAGCACTGAGGAATCCATGCCGCTGAATCCAGCTGTTGATGCTAATTTAAGTTTGAATATAATTTTAGCCACACAGAGTCTTTTCTCAACAATTCACCAAGAGACCTGAGGAAAACACTGACATTCCTGATGGCTCTGTATAGTTTTCTTTGACATTCTGCCTTTACATGGTCCTGTGTAAAAGGCTTAAAGGCTACTAGACGTATTAGCTTGCTAAATTGTTAGCCTCTGTCTTCAGCTAGCTTATATGTGCTTAACAATATGGAGCTCTGTAATATGTGGAGCTTTTTTAAATATCTTTTCCGCCCTGATTTGGAACTCACTAATGTTTTGTATATGCAGATTGGGGGTGGGGGTTGCTTATCTGTGCCAGCTAGCTAAAATGCTAAAATGTGCTAGCTAGCTAAATTGCTTACCTCAGCTTTAGGTAGCTTGTGTATGCTCTATGTACTGCTCTGTGTAGAATAATTTTGTTAAACATGTTTGTTCTGGTTTAGATGACCTTGGACCATGTTTCAGTCTCTTACACAGCATTTTGATGTATAATCAGAAGGGGGAAATGCTTATATTTACTAGCTAGCTAAATTGTTAGCACCTGTCTTTAACTAGCTTAATGCTTGCTTAAAAATGTGTAGTGCTCTATGTATGTATGTATGTATGTATGTGTTTGTTTGTTTGTTACATTATATTATGTATGTTCTAATTTAGATGATTTCTGGACACTTTGTCATCATTTACGCAATTTCAAAATCGAATCGCGTCAAACCGAGTAGGGCAGGAACTTCCTATACTTTCTCAACACATAGATGTGAGCACACTATCATGATCATGAGACATGATGGTGGCTGTGGCAGATGGAAGGGTAAAAGTATATCAGAGGAAACTAGGCTTTGGGGATTTGAAGATGCAGTGGGAGAGCGAGAGAGAGATTGAAGCAGAGAGGTTGAATTACTCTCGGCTGCTGGCCCTGAGGCCCTGGCTCTCCACGGTGGCCATGCTGCGTTTGAAGTTTAATTAAAGTTTAGATTGGGTATCAAACGTGGCCTCACCTGCTTCGAATGAGGGAGCAGGGTCTGAAATTGAAAGGCAAGAGAGTGACCTGTCTCTGATCCGTGGGCAAAGCGGCTAGGATTAGGTTCTATCTGCATGAAGCATAAGGGCGGCCCCAAGAGCGAGCAAGGCCATGACTGTGTGTCTGTGTGCCTGCTATAGAGATGTCAGAGTTTTATCTTAAACAATTAGGTCTGGAGATATGATGTATATCTTATCTATGCGAACATCACCTGGTGCTTCAAACTTGTTCTATATGTATGTGTGTGTATGTATGTAGGCGTGTGTGCGTGTGTGTGCTGTCATTTTGAGCTGGATGATGTGATTATTTAAGATGATGGGTGGGGGTGGGGGTGTGTGCTTTATTGTATAAAACCGTAACATCTGCTTGAACTTGTGTAATAACCTGTACTCTCTCTCTCTCTCTCTCTCTCGTTGCCTCTTTGCAGTGTGAGGAGGAGTGTGTGTCCCATGTTGCACTAGGAGTGTGAGTGTGTGTGTGAGATGCTGGCCTGTTTGCCAGGGCCAGGTGACCTCTCCCTCCAGCTTCTTCCCCACTCGCAGATGAACACTGGACTTCAGAAATGTGAGTACTAATTTACACATGTACACACACACACACACACACACACACACACACACACACACACACACACACACACACCTGCGTATGCACACGATAAAAAATAAATCTGTATTTTCAATAAAATAGATAAAGGGGTACAACTTATACCAGAGCTTCATGATTGTAACATGTAACATGATTGTCTGTCATCAGTGACCAACAGAGAGTACAGGAATACAGGTATTTTGCTTATTAAACAGTTCTGTAGACTCAGGAATAGGTTCCAGGTCCACCATGACCCTGACCAGGAGAAATGGCTTGCTGAAGAGAAATGAATGAATAAATAGACTGATGTACTGTACTGATGTGTTAAGCGAAAATGTTGCCAGATATTTTCCCTCTCCGGTTTGCTTTTACCGAGTGAATGATGCTTCCTGCTCAGTGGAACAATCCATTTCAGTGGCATCAAGCAGCACTTTTTTGTTTATGCGCCAGCATAGGACCAATCCAGAAATGCAATTCAAATCAATATCAATGTCTCAATGTTGGCTTCACATCTCAGACTTTCAGCATCAGTGCATTTCATGAGCAAAGGTTAGCGTACTAAAGTTAAATTTTAGCCAGCTTTGAAACACATAGTTGATCAATAGCACATGTGCCCTGGTTGAGCTGACCTTATAAAGGAGGGCTTCTTCGTGGTGCACATTGGATGCAAAATGCGAATTGTTCCAGTGTGCAGACATGAGATTTTATGTAGAACCTCCTGACCCGGCTATTTTTAGTTCTTTGCTACCTTGCTTGAACTTGAATCAAAAGGTCTTTTACGTCATCAAACTTCTAGTCTCACTCGGAGATGCAAACTGATCATTTCTATTGATTGTAGCTTTAAATAAGTATCTTTGAATCCGAAAGATTTACTGAGAAAAATCCATCAGCTGCCGCTCGGCCTGAGCGGTAAACAAAAAGAGTCAGGTTTTGTCCAAAATAGGGTTTTTCTGCTTATATACTTTGGACAACTCAACTTTATGATCAACCATAAACATATTTAAGCCACCTCAACGCTAAATATATTTCACCTTAACAGTATATATGCAAATATCCTGTTGGGTAAAGAGCCAGTTAGGCTATCTATCCATCAGTCTAGAGCGTTAGCCATCTGGCCATCTGGTGGGGGCAGCACAGCTCTCAGAACAGCATCCTTCCAATTGCATTTGCCACCCTGGTTCATGGGCAGTTAACTCTGGTGGTGTCCCTCTCTTCTTCAGAGCATGCTAGATGGCAATTGGCTCAGTGAGCGTATCCCCCCTTAAGATGAATTTTGTTATTATTTCCATCTGGGTTCCCAGCCACCCTCCTAACCAGATACCGTGCCTGGAGTTTGGTGAGGGTACCAGTTTGGTCGCTGATAACCTGACCTTGCGGCAGGTGGTACTGGGTTACAGGTTCCCATTAGCAGACCATACAGCCTGACCTGACCTGAAACAGTCATACTAAATACACCCAGGCTGCATGAAGATGCCTAAGTCTGAATATCATTCTTTGATCAAGTTGTTGTATGTGTTGTGACATGGACATAAACCTGATCAGTTCAGTGTTCACACTGTAATCATGTGGTGATTGTCAAAATATTCCTCTGCTGCCTTTGGGATAAAATTCAAGGACTTAAAAGGTTTTATTTTGCAAACTGAAATGCACAGGTGTAACGTCATAAAATGCATGTAGATCTCAGAAATCTTGAAAATAATGGGTTTTTTTTTTTACGTCTGTTTGAAAGCTTTTTGAGACATACTATATATATAATTTTCCAAGGCAACCACACATATAGGGGAAACGGCCTTTAACAATGCTATATCAGCAAACATTATTGCCTAGTCATTGCAGTTCAAGTCTCATATTTATTCCAGCTTTATGACTGGAAACATCCTCCAGCCTGATCTGTAGTTCTCACCTCTGTAATATAAGTACTGGGTGCACAAATCCTCTGTTTCTTCCAGAGCGACCTAATGCATCTGCGGAAAGGACAATTAAGGAAAGCTAAATTTTGTTCCTGCCTCCGTCTCGTCCATGATTGTGTGCTCCCGTAACAAAAAGCCTCAGGTTTATCTGTGCCAGTGTGAACGACACCCCTGAGTGACAGCCAATGCCCAATAAGCACTGCCTTTCACCACGCACCTGTCAACCTCGCCCCCAGTCTCATAGCGCGCTCTCACACACACACACACACACACACACACGCACACGCACACATACATACATATACACACACACTTCCAGGAAACCCTGCTGCCTGTCCAAGCCTGTCCTTTTCAATGATGTTGAGCACTCGGTGAAATTAGGCGCTGTTGTTCGGAGGCGCAGCAGGAGAGCGGCAGCCATCAACTCCAACCTCCATCACCTCCACACACAGAGAGCACCTGCTGCTCCTGCACTGCCATTCAGCTCTACAGCTCTCTCTCTCTCACTTTAACACAGTCGCTGTGTCTCTCGATCACGCCCTCCCTTTCTCTTATAACGCACACATGTGCTCTCTGTCTCTGCCCTGGTCTTTTCTCTCCCCCCACGCTCGCTGTTCTCTCAGCAGTGGACAAATGTGGGTGTCGCCTGACATGACATGTCATGAGATTGGCAGGAGAGCTATTTAGCGAGGAAATGTCAGAGGCCATTTTGTTTAGTCAACAGCCCATGACTGAGAGGGAGCGAGCGAGCGAGTAAGTGAGAGAGAGATGAGGTGCTACGCTCAATGAGGAAAAGGATGAAATTAGCTTGTCCAGCTGAAGCACAGCATCATTGAGGCAGGGATGATCCGTCTGGTAGATTTTGTACGCTTTTCTGGCCACAAGCTTCAGATCCTTGAAGGTGGCAATTTTAATAATGACTCTTAAAAAAAACAAAAAACAAAAAAAAAAAAACAAAGTATAAACACCGTGTAAACCTTTGAATCCAGCCGCTTTCATAATCTTCAGTGTGTTTGCATCATGGCGCACGTTAGCTAACGTGGTTAGTGCAAGAAGAGCACTAGCAATCCAGCAAAGAAATAACTTTAGAAAAATATATTTTTTCCAAGGATTTCAGAATGATTGCAAATCCAATTTATAGTCCAAGGCAGAATTCATTCTTTCTTTTTCTTGCCTTCAGTTCACGAAGGATATTTATATCGCATCGCTGCGGAATATTTGAATCCGATTGGTCAGAAGGTGCCGATTAATTTTCTTTAACAGAAGTGCAGACAGCAGTTACAGCTGCACGGTTTATATGAATACGTTTATTCGAATATGTTCTCATTTCTGTCGTAACTTCAACAGGAACGTGTATGGTGTAAGCTGTACAATAATCAGAGACTAATAATAAACGGTTAAAAAAAAAGTCCTTATTTAATAAAGATTAAACTTTGAATAGTTTATACGGTGAAGATTGTTTTTTTTTTTTTGTAAGATATATTTATATTTATGGAAGGAGTCCCAAGCGTCAGTGCTCATTCCACCACAGGAAAGTTCATCAGTAGCATGATGAGCCGCTTCTATCTATCTATCTATCTATCTATCTATCTATCTATCTATCTATCTATCTATCTATCTATCTATCCATCCATTCCTTCCTATCTCGTGACTTATCCATTAGTTGGATTGAACGTTAATTATAATTAGAGCTGGATCAAATAAAATTCTGACGTTCCTTAATGAATAAAAAAAAAAAAAAAACATTATCGTTGGCAGATTTGCCGTAGCATAAGACAAAAAAAAAAACCACTTTGGATGATGATACCATCCAATTTTCCGAGAACAACACACCATGTCATGGTTAATTCCTTACATAGCAGGCTTTTTTGCTGACACTGATGTCATTTAAGAGTTGCAGAAAAAACCCAAACATAAACTTGTAAGCATTAGATATATATTAGCTAACCATAAGAATCGATTCATTCACGTTGACAAAAATCCTCGCAGTCAGTCCAGCCAGTGAGAAATAAATGTGCTTTCCGAAAAAAGACCCCAGTAAGGAAACATGTGGAGTGATGGACAATTTTGTGCTGCAACCTGTCTTATCGTGCACCAGGAAACGGAGGCAGATAACAGACACAACAGCGTTTGCCGTTCGGCTTCTGTCTCCGTTTCGAAATTGTGCTTGTCCCAGAAAAAGCCATACGAAGGAAGAAAAAAAATTACATGTAGCAATGTGACACTTGGGTAAATTAACAAGCGAACATCAGGTAGAACTAAAGCCAGACTGGCACTGTTGTCTAAATTTGTAGCAATTTTGCGAATGTACAAAATCATTTAAAACTTAGTCCTGTCTAGTGTGTGGATGAGAACATGTCCCTCAGTATTAGCTCTCTGCATAGTCTGCGGTTTATGAGCCTTCCTTTTGCTATACTAATTCCTCGTACCTCTCTCTGCCCACTCGTGCACACCTCTCCCCTGTGAGTGTGTGTCTCTTTACCTCCTCTGCCCTTCTCATCTCCCCCCACTCTCTCTCTCTCTCTCTCTCTCTCTCTCTCTCTGTGTGCCGTGTCCCCCTGTAGAGCACGTTCTCCTGGGAGCCTGACTGGTGATAATGAGGACTCAATCTCTGTAGAATGGCGAAACCCAGTTAGACAGACAGACAGACAGTGTCAACAGTGGCAGGAGACATCACTCTCCCCTCGCAGGGGAAAGCCGAAAGGAGGAGAGGAAGCGACAGAGAGGGCTGAGTGTCGGAGGAAAGGAGAGAGCTAAAGAGCGTTGACTCGGGGAGGGGGGGGGGTGGAAACGAGGCGCTCTGCAGGTGTTTGGCTAGCATATTCATGAAGCGCTTAACCACAGGAACAGCGTGTGTTCTGGTGCATCTGGACTCGGCGAGAAAACACCTTCCGCTCCTCCCTCGGAGACTGACTGATCTCCGGAGGATTCGTTCGCAGTGTGAGCTTGACCCACTTCTGGGCCTCATTACTTATGCGCACTCTGTCTTTCCTTGTCCCTCTACTTGTTACTTTTGTGTGCGTGTGTCTCTTCTAACTCGAGACCTTTTTTTTTTTTTTTTCCCCCTCCATCCCTTTCTCTGCATCGGTCTCCGCCCCCTAAGCCGAGTGCTCACGCATTCATTCCCTCCATGTCTCCTAATTCACCCCTCCAACAACGTTCCTGTCTCGCTCTTTGTCATTTTCTCTCCCTATCTCTCTCTCTCTCTCTCTCTCTTTCGTGCACTCTGTCTCCCTCTGCCTTTCCCTCCCTGTCTCCCCCTTCATCAGCCATGTGATTTGAGAATAGCAGTAATCAGACTAGCCCCAGGAGCCCCCATTACCGGCACACAGGGCCGTTCCCTTGCCATTGTCAGTCTTCTCTATTCTCACACACACACACACACACACACACACACTCTCTCTCTCTCTCTCTCTCTCTCTCTCTCTCTCTCTTCCACAAGACACGCCTCTTTCAGCCCTCAGCTCCCCTGCCGAACACATCAGGCCACTCCAGCTCTCTTCTTTCAGCTACTTCTGCCTGATCGAAAGCTCATCTCTCACCCACTTCTGACTATAGCACCATTTATACGAGGCTTTTCTCCAGGGAGAATCGCTAAGCCTTTATTCTTATTCATCTCCCTCTTTTTCTCGCCATATAGCTCATTTCCTCTTCGCTAGTGCTCCCGCTGCTTCAAAAAGTGGAGTAAAAGACGACGCAGACAGAAAAAAGTGACAGGGAGCGAGACAGATGTTCGTGCTTCTTTTCATTAATATTGGAATTTGAGTCTAATAAGCTGTTAATTGAACTCGATTTGGTCTGTTGGTCATATGCAACCTCATTATTGCTAACATGAACATTTTTTTTTTTTAAATGGACCTACCCACATACGGTGCCTTACTAAGATTTACACACGTGTGGTTTATTAAAATAAGATTAGTAGCCGTAATAGGTTTAATTATAAGGTCGTAACAGGCTGTGTGATTTGAGACTCAGCCTATGAAGATGACAGCAGGAACAACAGACGTCTCCATGCCAAACTGTGTTGACGTGCGCGTCCGAAAATAGTTGGTGTGACATTGCTAACATTTTGTAGATTCTCTGAAATCAGGCAGGCATGTTTCAGGTCTAATTCTTCCCCTGGTGGACAGAGCTTTTCATGCTTCATGGGGATAAAAGCTACACTGGTCACTGATGGAAAAAAATTAAGTTTCCTGTGTGAAGCATGTGCCCATTCCAGGTGTGCTTCACCAACAACAGGAAACTCAACACTGACCAACTATAGTTATGTGTTTGCCAGAGACCACGGAAGTCAACAGAAGGCGTTCACGTTTCTCATTCGCTGCCTTGGCTGAGCTAATCACAAGTTACAATCCAAAATCCTGCCTCTGTCCACTGTCCAAGGGCAGGTTAACCCTTTAACGGGTGAAGAACCACATTCGGTAACTTTAACGGACATCCGAAATACCGGTCCCCCATTCTTCTCGTGAGGTCATAGGACCACATGGATTTCTCCCATCCTAAATAAATCTTCATTTTAAGTTTATATGTGTTTTTCTTAGATTTTTTTATATACATATGCAGTTTTTAAAAAAGAATAAAAAATCCTAGCCTACACTGGCCATATACGGTAACTCTTGAGTTTGACTTTCAACCTAAAAATGAAAACATTTCTTGTAATCTGAAGTCTTTTAATATCCTCCATTAACACCATAGGGTTAAAATTTTGAATTTCAGTTAGTATTTTAATGAATGGCCTATGAAGGGTTAAATTGTAGTGTGTACACAAACTGCTTTTCCTTTTCCTGGGATCTGACACAAAACGAGACCACATTTAATAACCGCAACAAGGCACTACAACGTATACAAACGTACACAAAATGTTTTTGTAAGTTGGCAGAAACAGCTTAACCTGGGAGATGATATTGGTGATTTGATGACGATCGCCGTTTTTTTTTTTAGTGCTATAAAAAAGTACGTTATTTCGTGTTTGGTTGTTTTTTGTGTTGACGTTTTGATCTTTCTTGGAAACTATCCTAAAACGTTGATGGAGGGCGTCCAGAAGGAAAGTGGATGTTCACGCTTCGGCTCTTGTTCATCACCTGAGTATCAGACGGCATTCTTCATCGCAAAGCCGTTTAGACTGGAACTAAGCTCAGCATGGAAACTGGCTCCAAATTCTATCCATGTCTCTGGCGTAATGGTCAGGAGTGCGGATGCAGGTCGCAGTCTCTCGGTGAGACGTGGAAAAGAGATAGACAGGGACAGAGATAGTCGAGGACAGAGATAGACAGCCACAGGGGGTCAGGAATGGCCCCTTCACTTCACTGGCTCTGTCTCCATAATTGCTGCTTATGGAGGCTCCCCTCAGGGCGACGTGCTGCTCATCAGTCTCCGTGCTAGCGGCCCGCTTGGTGACATGCGCGCCAACATCTCCAGGGCACCATGTGCCACCCTGACAGAGAGCTAATCTGACAGGAAGTCTGCCCACAGAGAGATGTGGTGGATTTAAGAATGTTTTTGCCTGGCCTTTCCTTGTTCCCTTGTTCCCTCGGTTTCCATCATTTTCTTCCCTCGTGCATCTCCTTATGTTCAGGTAGAAAGGCAGCATGCCAGTGTCATTCTTAATAGACCAAATAGCCTTGGCAGGTGAAGGCCGCCGGAGTAAATGGCTCTAATGTGCACCTGTGAGACTGGAGGTCTGGACAGGAACGGAGTGTTTTGTTGTAATCTAGGACCGGTGTCCTGTACTCAGCTTAGAGATGCGCCAAGCCTGGGGACATGACCAAACCAAAACTGGCTTATCGCTCATACTCCATCTTACTCTCTCTTTCTGCTACATCTACTACCTCTCTCTCTCGCGCTCTCTCTCTCTCTCTCTCTCTCCCTCCACCCAAGGCTGAATGCAGTACTGGGTATTAAGTATCAGGCTATAGCAGTGGGTCGATCACCGAGGTCAGATACGATACTCCACACTTTAATATGCCTCTCTATTCATGATTCATATGAAGAGAGAAGAATGCAGCTGGGAGTGGAAGATGAAGGGTCAGTGGGGCCAACGTGAAGAAGGCGAGCACCAGAGTGAAAATACTTTATAATTCCATACCAAACTACGCCTTCAGACTTTCTGCAAAAAAATGAATATTGTGTCATCAGTTCCGAAAATTGTTCTCTCTCATGTCTCACTATCCGTCCCTATTTCTTGGCTGTCAGCCTCCTTTTTTTCTGTAATAGTCATTAAAGTCCCAGGGAACGTGGGGTACAATATTAAAACATTTGTGTGAACAGTATATATATTAAACACCCAGAAACCTTTGAATTAAAAGAAAAAAAAAAAAAACAATCCATATGCAGTTATTTCATGCAAGCAGAACGAAAGATGACAATGCGGAAATTGGGACCGTTCAACTATACGTTTACCAACCGATTCGGTGACCATGTGTCCGATTAGGCCACACCCACCAGGCTAGCTTTCACTCATTATGGGTTAGATTTCAGGTGTTTGGTTAGCTTTTGTTCAAGATTTGAGTGTATAGTTTGATGAGATTACCCCCAAGACGCAAAGTCTCATTTTGAGACTCTCTGCATTGGTTTGAGTTCATAGTGTAAAATTGAGAACGAGTAATGATGTCCAATGACATCATTTGGTGTCGCAGAGAAGAGGATTGGTTCCTTTTTGAGTCTAGTTTCTCTCAGGGTTTCTCAGGTTTGGGAGATTTTTCTCTCCAGCGTCACCTCTGGCTTTGGATTTCAGCAAAGCCTGCTGTAATAAGCACTATACGTTCAAAATCAAATTGACCCACCATGTTGTCGTCAATGAGGGGAAATTACATGTAGGCTTGGAAACTCACAGATTATATATATTTTGTCTTGCATAGGTGGCACTAAGTTGGCCCTAGGTGCGAAACAGCATGTGACTTTGTGTGTGTGTGCCCTTTGTTGGACCCATCCAGGGTGTCTTCCTGCTTCATGACCAGGCACTAACCCCACGTCCATCTCACAAACCAGGATAAAGTGCTTACTGAAGATGAACAAATTAATGAATGACGTTTCCCGGTGCTCCAAATGCCAGATTTCATTTTTGTCATGACTCATTTCTTTTGCTCGGCGTTCCTCGTGTTCATCTTCACTTTAAAATTCGCACACACGTACACTCAGGCTGATTCGTTGCTCACATTCGTTGGGACATTTCCTGAGCGTGATGCTGCAAGAGGAAAATATGAGGAGGAGAATTGCATGCGAAGGCAAGTGCTAAAAGAATTACTTAGCCTCAGTGCTAAGTGATTAGTGCTGAGTTTGGAATGAAAGACAGACAGAGAGACAGGCATGTGTTTGTTTTGTCATTAGCAAAGTGGTTGAAACTCAGCCAGCCAGGTTTCTGCTCATGGTGTCTGCTTGGAGGTTTGCCCCACCGCACTGAACTGAAAATAGCAAGGCACTTTTCACTGGTCAAGCACGTCATACAGATTTAAAATCATTCTCCAGCCCAGAATGCTGGCCTCTGTCCAAACTAGCCCTGGCCCTGGTCTGATCTCGACCTAGACTGTGTAATAATAGCTGAACACTAACCAACTGTGTTGTTACTCGTACGGTGGACCCTCGACTCACGAACTTAATCCGTTCCGAGACTCAGTTTGAGACCCGATTTTGTTCGCGACCCGAATCAATTTTTCCCGTTGAAATGAATGTAAATACAATGAATGTGTTTCAGCCCTCAAAAACATGTTTTAAAAGTGTATTATGGGTTTATGTGTGCCAATAAAACATAGACTAAAATTAAAATAACCTTAATTATAGAAAAATAAACCTAAATGAAATAAAGAGATGATTTTAAGGCACGTTACCTTTGTGGTGGATACGTAGTCGCTGGCGTAGGTGGACGGTTGCGGAGGGATATGGTGGCGGTTCTCATGTTTTGCGATTATTTCTTTCTTTATTTCAACTGTTATACACTTAGGCTTCTTACTCTCACTAGCATTTCCACTTTCTTGGGACCCATAATGAAGCTTATAGAGCAGAAATGCAGAGAAACACAATGAAATAATGCACTGAACACGTTCACAGCACAAGTGCTTGACTGGGACTTAAGGTTTGTGGTGCGAAGTGAGGGTTGGTTGTATGTGTACGTCAGTACGTCCGTCGAGGATTTGTTCGTCGGTCGGTACGAAATCTGTTCGGGAATTTAGTTCGTACGTCGACTCGTTCGCCATCCAATGCATTCACGAGCCGAGGGTCCGCTGTATCAAGCTGCCGATTTGTCCTAAACAGAAATAGTTACAGGTTTTCCATAATGAGGCACTGCTGCTGTTTTTTTTTTTGTTTTTGGTTTTTTTAAGTAACCAAATACCATAATGAATTTTGTGAATTTAATATTGTGCTATATTTTCTCCCTACCACCACCGTGCTTCTTTAAAGTACCACTGAATTAGCTCAGTTTGTAACCATTGTAAACAAGCAATATCAAATAAGTTAAGTTTTAGCTTTAGCTACTGACAATGGTCCAAACTAGTTCCACACCCTCAGCTATCCAAAATAGCTAGACAGTGAACCGCTAGAAAACTAGCACATGTTTATAATGGGTCTTCTAGTGTTCCTAATGGGATTTTCGTATCTGATTTGTGGGGTTTTTTTTGTTTGTTTGTTTGTTTGTTTTGTTTTTTAAGTGCTAAATTCTTACTGTTTTCTTCACCAGGAGCCAAATTTGAGCAAGCTTGTCTAGCTAGCTAAACGTTTCCTCACAGCATCATCACCCTGTGTTCTTGGATGCGATTCACTGGGGAAACCAAGTTCCTAACACGTAACCATTTACAGATTAGCAGGTATCTTCTGCATTCCCACAGAATCCGCCACAGCTCATGGTCACCACAGAGCCCACAATACATATAAAAAATGCTAAGGGAATTACTTCCTGCAGAGCGAGCGAGAACAAGATTGTGACTGATTGACCCGGGAAAGAATTTTTTTTTTTTGCGGCGTGCAGAATTAATATTAGATTGTTAGGAAAGTGACCTCGACGTGAATGAGCCTGCGTGAGTGGCCTTGGTCACCGTGAGAAGCTTGGAGATGAGGGAGCCAGGGGCAAATGGAAATGCATGTAAATGCAGTGTGTGTGTGTGTGTGTGTGTGTGTGTGTGTGTGTGTGTGTGTGTGTGTGTGTGTGTGTGTGTGTGTG
>JAQMCW010000017.1:5699471-5714018 GCA_030068335.1 Chrysichthys cranchii | reverse complement strand
CTCCCTAATTCTGTCACTCCTTCTCTTCCTCTCTCTTTCTCTCTCTCTCTCACTTCGAATGATAAAAGCTTGTTTTATACAAAGGCTTCCTTTCAGCAGCCAGACAGCGGCTTCACAGAGAACACTTATCGTCAAATTCTCTCTCTTTCTCTCTCTCCCTCTCTCCCTCTCTCTCTCTCTCTCATCTTTTATTCCCTCAGTGTCTTTTATATTCTATAGATGCATCGTACGCATCATATCAACTTGAGAAACTAAAACAGGTTTTTTTTCCTCCTCATAGTGGAGATTTGTCTAGGATCATAGTGCTGTTTATCTTGTAGATCATAAGTAAGTATAGAGCGCTTTTGTTCTATACAGAAAAAATATCTGTCTGCATATAGTGTGTGTGTGTGTGTGTGTGTGTGTGTGTGTAGAAGTCGGCATGGCTTTTACAGTATTAGACTTTTATGTTTTATCTTTAAAGGTGATTAAAATAATCATGGGTTGCCATTAGCAGTTTTATACTAAATATAAAAGACAAGGTTATTTTTTTGCTTAGGATTTTTTTTTTTTTTATGTGATCTTCAAGCGGTTAATGATCACCACAAATCCGATCTTGTTTAGTGCAGTAGACACCTAAGGATGTTGGGTCTTTGTACTTAAATATCACAGATTGTTGTGCAACCATTAAACCATTAAAGCGTGAAAATAGCTACATCTATATTGGACACGCCTCCACGATGTCACTGTACGTTTAAAAAACAAAAACAAAACAAAACAAAACAAAACAAAAAAAACCACCTTATGACATTATACCCAAGAGAATATGCATGGCTAGAAATATCTAACAGGGTAGAGTACAATATTTCCACTTGTCTTCCAAAACTAGAAAAATAAAGACAGAACCTACAGTTTGCTTAAAAAAAAAAAAAACAAAAAAAAACCCCCACGATTTTTCAAGTAATAGACTTTGGAGTAAATTTACCAAACCAAAAGTAATTAACCAAAAAAACCACAACTTTTAAATGGAAACCGAATTTGAGCAGACAAGGTTGGAAAAATGTTGAACAAAGATATAATACATGTTAGTTTCAAAGTCTTTTTTTTCCCCGCCTATTAAATGAACTCCAGAGATTTGCCGTTTCACATTTTGTTCTCTTTGGCCTTAAGCATGATGCAATCATCAAGATATAGTGAGGAGAGCTGAGGGAGAGAGAATGAGTGCACTCTAATTAATCAGCTCATTTAGAGCCAAGACCGCAGTTATTATAATAACAGGCTCGGCTGTTGTCCTTTTGGAAACGCCGCCGAGAAGCAGTTTGGAGGTGTTGGTAGTTGGGTCAAGTCATTTACTTGTGCAGTTCAGCCAAGCATATAAGTGTGGATTTATTGGAGCATAAGTAAGTCTGAGTTTTTAATGCTTGTCAGCTAGTTGGGATTAAGTGTAATGGGAACTGCTCCCTAATCCCAGTCCTAATACAGCTAAACTCGCCCATGTGCTTATAGGTCACATCTCTCATACTTGTGTCAAATGAGAGTAAAATCAATTGAAGTAGCTATAAATAGCTAGCTATTTAATCCAGCTACATAGATACACCTGCAGCGAGTGGCCATCATTATTAATCTTAAAGTGCCTTAAAAAAAAAAAGGTACTGAATATAGACAGTCAGCTAGCAGTACATCGAGGGGTTTGCCTCTGGAGCAGATAAACATAACTAGCTTAATATCTAACTAGCTTAGTAGGTAGCTACTCTAGGAAATAAAATTGGGCATAAGGGTAAAATAAGGTTTTATATAAGACAGTGTTTCACTAATAGTCTATCTCTGCAGTAGGAAATTATTACCCAAGTACCCTAGCTAGCTAGCTCAACACTGTACACAGGTCAGTACTGTACGTTTGTGCTCAGGGTTTGTTTGTATGAACTCTGTCGGGTTTGGTTGAGAGGTCGATCCTGAGCGCCGCATTCATTTATATATCAGCACAGAGAGAATCCTGGTGCTCCGAGAGCATCCGGGCAACTGACGACAACAACAGTGACAACAGCATTCCACCTAGCAACCTAAAAATATTTTATAATTAAAACAAACAAAAAAAAAAAACCCTATGTCCGGCAAATGTAAACAAAGCCGTCTTCCTTGTGTAGCGCCGTGTGACGACGTATTCGTCCACACCGCTCGCCAACTAGTTCCCGTGTGAAATTTAAAGTACTTGGGAATGATGGAACAAGACTTTCTTAATAAATTTATGGGAGATGGTGACCGACGTAACCACGAAACGCCGTAGGTCGATGATGTCGTAAACCGAGGACTCCCTGTGACTTGTGTTGGATTCTCAAGGATCCTATTGTAAGATTGTCAGTGGTGGCTAGTGGGAGGGCTAAGCCATTAATAGGTCTGGATTTAAGCTGTTAGGGCCGACCAATACATTATCTTACTACTACTACTAATAATAATAACAATAATAATAACAATGATCTGTAAGTCACCCGTGATAAATGCTATAAATTTTGAAAAAAATGAACACACAAACACACGATTAAAATAAAACAAAAAACTTTCTAAAATAGTGTCACATGCACTTGCTAAGCTTGAATGCACCTACCCTGATGCTCAGAGGGTGTGTGTGTGTGTGTGTGTGTGTGTGTGTGTGTGTGTGTGTGTGTGTGTGTGTGTGTGTGTGTGAAAGAGCAAGAGAAGAGGAACTGGGATGGGTGATGAGCATTCATCCACCTCAACCACGCACACACACATTGCAATTAACCGATGTCAGTACAAGATATTCTCTTTTTAAATGTCAGAACACATTATTAAGTCATTAGGAAGAAGCTGATGTGCCAGGTATGCTGAAAACAAAATGTGCATTCTCATCACAAAATCACCTCTACAATGACCATTATTGTGCAATAGTATTTTCCCATGGAGAGGATCTATATTCATGTACACTCGGTTGGCAGCTGAGATTTGAAATTATTAGATGCATCTATAACCAGTCATTTGCTATGCACAATTTGACAGCCCCTCAAACATCCCCTGATTGAAAGGGACCACGACAGTTTACCACAGTGTTTGTGTGTAGTTAGTTGGTATTGTGTGCCACTTTACCAACTAAATGTTAGGGGCCTTTCTTGTGGCTCCACTGAAACTGGTAACCTGATAATATTGGGGCATTCTTGTTCGGCTCCTCTATTGTTTCTTCTGCTCTGGTTACTCCGGATCCTGTTGACTCTCACCTGTCCTTGCGTGCGGGTATCCATATTTTATCTGCTTTTTGTCCGACTCTGTTATTTTCCCTGTTACTGCATCTTATTTTCATCCCTTATGAAATGCTGTTTCCTTGCAATTGTCAGTTCACTTATTTCTTCTTTCTCTCCCTCTTTCTTTATTGTCTGTCCTTCTCTGTGTCTCCAGGGGACACTACACAGAGGATGAGATCAGCCCAGTATCCGACCCCTGCGGAGCTGGACGCTTATGCTAAGAAGGTGGCCAATAGCCCGCTGACCATTAAAATCTTTCCTAACAGCGTCAAGGTCCCACAGCGCAACCACGTGCGGCGCACTGTCAACGGGTTGGACGCGGGTGGTGCACGCTACAGTCCCTATCCCCCTTCACAGTCTGCAGCCAAGGCTGGCCTCCTGGCCATCGTCAAGGCACCCATCACCAAGGGCATCATCAAAGACTTCACCGGCACACGTGTGACGATGAGCGCCCCTGGGAGTGGGTATGGCCCAGCACCAAGCACTTTAACCCTTCAGCATGCACCACAGTCGCTTCAGAGACCCCCACAACATCAGCAAGGCCTCCCACAACACGGTCAGAGTCTCCAGCCCCTCCAGCAACAACAGCAACACCAGGGACTTGGGCATCATGCACCCTCAGCTATGCCCCAACACCCACAGGGCATGGGCAGGACACAGCCTCTTTCCCACCCTCCTCCTCTTGGTCACCCAGGTCCACAGCCTCCTCCTGCTCTGTTGCTTCAACAACAGCAACAGCAGCAGCAGCAGCACCTCCAACAGCCTCCTCCGGGACTGCAGGGTGGCAATAGAAAACTCACGGATGCCGAAGCCCCTCCCAATGTGACTGTTTCTACCTCAACCATTCCTCTGTCTATGGCTGGCACCATGCACCAGGGCCGCCAAGCTGATCTGAGCACCATTGTGCACCAGATTAACCAGTTCTGCCAGGCTCGGGCCCAGGGTGCTGGGGCCACATCCATGTGCGAGGGCCAAATTGCTAACCCAAGCCCCATCAGCCGCAACTTGCTCATCAACGCCAGCTCCCGGGTGGCCATGCACAGTGGGCATTCCAGCGCTGTACCTCCAGGCCTTGGACACTCTTCTTGCACCATTGGAGCACCAGATAAATCAGTAGGCACTGGAGTGCCTCTGCACAACATGGGTGCCCTAAACAGGATGGCTGTGTATCATAACGATTTGAAGCAACAGCAGCAGCAGCAGCAGCATCTGCAGCACCAACAGAACCCCCAACAGCATCCTATTTGCCACCAACAGCATCAGCAGATGATGTCATGGAACCAGCATCAGCTCGCCCACCTGCAGCATGTATCAGACGGGGCAGGGCATCCTTGCAAAACCGCTCCCCGAGACCCAGGCTTCCCTTGTAAAGGCATGAACTACCCGCCTGAGCTGTGCGTAGGGCAGCCTTACACCCTCAAACCCCCCATGGATAAGCCAACACCTTCGCCTCCAGTTGTCAACAACAACACCATGCCACCCGGCACCGTTGCGCACTATGCCAATGGCCAGTACTACCACCAGGTGCCTGTGTGGGGTAGTATCCTCCCAACACCCAACAGCGACAGTTCCGGCTCGCAGGAGTTGCCTGCACCCTTCCATGGTCCGACAGGCAATGGAACGGGTGGTACCAACCCCACCCCAGGCGTGGACTGTGCCCCTGCGGGAGCAACTGCGCATTATCGACCGGCAGGAGTGGCAGGGGGAGCCGCAGTGGGGCAGACTAATCTGATGCAAACGGCAGATTACATGGGAGGGGACTTCCAGACGCCCTGCTTCCGAGATCAAAATCTGGGCCTGATGGGGAAGATGCCCAGGCCTCCCCCCATGGCCCATGGCCAGCACCCAGGGTACAGATAAGCTCATACGCAGGCTCCGCTCACCACCTCTGTCCGTTACAGATAGCCACAGAAATTCACCTACTCTGCTCTTGGTCTTAAAATTGCTTAATAGAAGGAAAAGCATTACAACATCAGTTCACATTAACCATTCAGACAGCAAACAGAAAGTGATCACTGAAAAACATGTAACAAAAGCAGTGTTTTCACTATTGTTTTATTTTTTCTTTCGTCATTCTTGCAAGTGATCAATTTTTTTTTTTAAAGGAATAAGCCCATTTCCTTTTGGTTATTGGTTTCAGTTTATTTCTCCCAGATCACTGTGTGATGCATCTAGGCATAGAAATACAGTCTGAAAGATGAAATGATGTCCTTCGAACATCATGAATGGCCGACTCCCTTGCTTGCCGGGGGTTTATGGTTCAGCTGGAAGTTGAATAACCTCCGTAATTCACTGTTCAGGAAGATACTTTCCTTTCCTTTCCTTTTTTTTTTCTTTTAATTTCTAGATCTGGCCTGTGTCTGCTTGGCGTCTGCAGATTTCTCAGTCTCACACGAAAATTGTTCAAGACCACCTAGGTCTCGTTCATCCTCTTCTCTGCGTTAATTTATTAATCCGTGAATGGGAAGGAGTTTGTAATCGACAACATGACTTGTCAGGATAATGTATATCAGTGAAGTTCTAGTAGTCGCATATCATGCCATCTAGCCTGGCTGGGCTTAAAATGATGGAAGCATAATTTATGTATCGATCACAGTCCGAAGCGCTGCGACAAATCAGGTGGCTTAACTGATGTCATTTAGATTAATGAAGTAGGCAGCATGATTGTGCTGATTCCGTTTTTTTTTTTGTTTTTTGTTTTTTTTTTGTGAAGCCAATGTGGACTGAATTAAACGAAAAACAAAACCTGCAGGAAGATATCGAGCTTCAAGGGGTGCCATTGAATTGAATTTCTGCTTCATTTTCTTAAAATATGAAAACGTACTTGAATCACGGAGATGGGCTGTTCTCTTGTTAGATTGTTTGGTTTAAAAAAAAAAAAGAAAAGAAAAGCAAAAAAAAGTTAGCAGGACTAAACTTACTACTGGAGAAGATTGTGTATCGTCGTGGATTGTTACTAATATCATTTAGAGACTAACTACAAACCAAATTGAGATTATTTGATCCTACATTTTTCTCATGTATCTGTTGAAATAACTTCAGTTTTAGGAGTTGCTACTGATGCTCTAATGACGTGCTTGAATAGACCAAATTGATCACTTGCAAGATCGCTTGTGGGTAAATCAAGGAGGACTTTATGTCAAAGGTGAAACAGCAGATGAATTATTTTATTGTACACTGGCTAATCTGCTATACTACTGTAACTTTTAAGAAGTGTAATGACTGTGTGAATGTTGGATGGTTTGCGTGGGGATGGTTTTAGTGGATGAGCGAGCGAGTGTGTGTGAGAGAGTGAGTAATGGTTGTCTCTGTGTGTGTGTGTGTGTGTGTGTGTGTGTGTGTGTGGGTTGGTTAGTTGGTGGACTCGCCATCACCCACTCTCTGCTTGCCTCCCTCTGGAACAGCCCTTATAAAGCCTTAAGTATTTGGTCCTTGGACTTTCCTTTGAAAACAAGCATGGTTATTATGAAACCTATAATATTGATAATTATGGAAACGACTTCAAAAAGACTATAAAGGAACAGCAATTTTTTCCTTGTTTATTTTTATTAACTAAAGCTTTTGTTGAATAGAAAAGCAATTCCTTAGGATTACTTTGCAACAAAAACAAAGAAAAAAAGAATAATATTTTATTGTAATTATGTTTTATAGCTATGTGTAGTTCTGGGCTGTAACAAAAAAATCTTTTTATTCCAAGTTTCAAAGCTTCAGTTTTGCAATTTGTGACTATTTATAATTATGAACTTGATTTTTTTTTCCCGTTATTTAAATTTTTTTCTTTTGGGTTTTTTTTTTTTTGTTTTGTTTGTTTTTGGGTTGTTTTTTTTTTTTTTTTTTGGCTATAGCTGTGAAATGAAGAGTCTCGAAGACTTTCTCATATCTGTCACTCTGTGGCTGTTGAGTGAATGAGCGAAAACTACAGAGTGTTTGTGGAGAGTTGTGCTACTCTTTTTGTAATATTGTAATAATAAAATAAAGTTCTAATTTATGCTTTGAAATCTGCCTTCTCCTTCTTATAACTCCACACCACTTTGGTCTCTCAGTGTGTGTGTGTGTGTGTGTGTGTGTGTGTGTGTGTGTGTGTGTGTGTGTGTGTGTGGTCCCATTGCTATACACTTTTGTTTTATGAAGCCACGTCCCAGACTGCACCTGTGCAGGAAATGTGATTCTGCTTCTGACCAAATTCTGCACATGGCTTTGAAGTACAGTTTCTTTTTTTCCTCCATATAATACGAGCTGACTTGAGGCCACTGATGCATGAAATCCCATGATTCACTGCACTGAGAAGACAGTCGGAAATGAGTATGATGAAGCTCAGGCCCCGTGTGTGTAAGCAGCTGTGGGTTCTTATTAGTGACTCCATAAAGGACGTTCTAAGGGATTATGAGTACGTTGCTCAGAGTCGGACAGGAAGCCCTCTGATGATGATCAGAAGTGTCCAGCTGCTTTAAAATCAAACTGTAGATATTCATACTGCATTAACTGCATCAGCTGATGTTTCTTTACAGCACATTTCTGAAAACTCAGCAGCTGCTTTCTGTTGTTTTTGGAGTTTTTTTTGCACTGGTCGAATCTCATCTCATCATTTTTCCTTCTTAAGGGCTTTTTCTCCTTCATTAGCAGAGCGAAGTTTGTTGGATGAACCTGTATGCTGCCTGCCTAATGTGTTTTTTTTTTTTTTTTTTTTTTAAATGGAGGAGGGTGCAAAAGGCTTGATATAAAATTTGCCTTTTATGCAGTCAATCCAATGCCATATTCGTGGTAAGAAGCACAAGAAGCACTTCCAGGTATTTTTTTTTTTTAATTATTTTATTATTATTTTTTGTAGCAATCACATTTGGTTACATTTCATGTTCTAGAACATCCATGAAACTGAGTTCCTGTTATCACATGTTGCATGTTATAAGTGCTACAAACGGACATTCCCTCACCAGCCTCACTTCTGTATACCTCTTGAACTGAATAAGACAAAAAAAAAAAAAACCCAGCTTCACATAAAGTCCTCTATCCTGGGAAACTTCTGACTGTTCCAAAGCACTGACACTGGAGACTCCTTCCATAAATGTTAAATCAACATCTGCTTCCCCATATCAACCAGCTGTGCTGTTACAGAAAATGAACCAAGACCTTCTGACCAACCAGATTTGAGAATTCACCAGTGCTGTGGTGCGGAGCCAAAACCATGAACACCTTCAAATATCATGTTATCTAAGAGTCATAGGTGTAGTCTGGTTAATTTTCTAATGGATGGCTGAAAAAACACACTAAATTCAAATGACTAGGGTGGAGAGGAAACCGCTCTCCCTCTCTCTCTCTCTAGCAGGCTACTTTTAGCCTTGCTGCCTCATGCACCACGACAGCTGGCGTACAAATGGATGAACTGCGTCGATTTGAGTCAATAGGGCCGTAAATCAAAGGCTCATGGCAGCAGGAAATAGCGCAGACTGGGGCAGGTCTGAAAAAGTCCAGGTCAGTGCATATTGGAGCCGTCTGAAGGGAATGGAAATGGGAATAGGATAAAAAGGGCACAGCGGGACACCCAGGCGAAGCTCAGTGTGAGTAATATCGACCAGGCATACCCCCCCCCCCCCAAAATATGTGTAAAAGTCAATTATACATGCAAAAGCAAGTGGAACAGATGCCAAATAAATAAGTAAATAAATAAATAAGTAAATAAATAACCCATTCCAGACTTGGCATAACAGCAGGGACGAAAAATAAGTCCGACATTACAGAATTGCATGCACAGGTGCGTTAAATGAATTTCTGGCCAGTTTGCAGGTGGACTCTCAAGTTTTCCTTCTTATCTCTGAAAAATGTTAAAAATGCAAACTGTATTAAGGGTCCCTGGGAATTCCATTCACTTCAGGACCCATGTAGTCAGTTCCACTATTCCACCTGTTGTGAACATGCAGAAAGTATTGCTGACCCTGTCGAAAAACACTGTGACTTGTGTCAAAAGGCAAAAAAAAAGATAATGAATGAAGTACATAAAAAATGAATACCAATATTAACTGGAGGAAAAATACATCTGCGGTGATTAATGCCGAACTCAGACGTCAATTAATATGACGTGGTGGTCCGTTGGCAGTTTTCATAATTGAGGTCATTTACATCCACAGACCAGAGGTGATTATGAACATTTAGTAATATGCTGTCATCTAAAATTGTCCCAAGCTATGTTGCATCTATAGTCATGCATGAGATAAAAACAAGCGTGGGTACGATTTGGAATTTAAGCTGTGTGTGTGTGTGTGTGTGTGTGTGTGTGTGTGTGTGTGTGTGTGTGTGTGTGTGTGTGTTACAGTGAATAGTTACAACATGCTGTCATGTTACAGAGAAACTGATCTGAGCAACTTCCAGCTGCCAAAACAGCTGGTCAAGCTGATCAAGCATGTTTGTCAGCTGCTAAGCTATATTCCAGCTTCCTTATTATGACCTAATTTGATCATTTAATGTTTTTTCTACCTCATTGTTATTTCTTTAAAACATACCCAAGTTGCAATATTGCATTAGTAGTTGTAATTCAGAAAATGTTCCTTTCTGCCAACACTTTCCAGCTGCCAAATTGCTTTGTTACTTTGGTATCATCACAAACCGCCTTACGTAGAGCTGGTTAAGGATAATTATGGCAGAAAATCATGTTGCGAGAAGGGAACCTTAATGTAAAGTTTTAGCACAAATATTTTCTCATTTCTGAGTGCGATTTTCACTTTCATTTTAATGAATAGTCACAGTGGTAGCTCAGTGGTTAAGATGCTGGACTACTGATCGGAAGGTTGGGAGTTCAAATCCGCCAAGCGTCCACTGTTGGGCCCTTGAGCAAGGCCCTTAACCTCAGTTGTATAAATGAGATAGATGTAAGTTGCTCTGGATAAGGGTGTCTGCCAAGTGACTGTAATGTAATGAATAGGAATTGCATCATAACAGGAGTCATATTCATCTTTAAAGATAACTAGGTGGATTCTCTTGTTTCACATTATTTCCAGTTTTGCCCACAGATAAAGGTTTCTTATAGCTATCTAGGGTTTTGCTATCTGAACTACAACACGAATGCAGTGACAGGAAGCATCAGGAATCTGATGACTAAATGTACCATATCACAGCAGCCCAGAAAGACAAATAACTTTAAAAGCTCCCATTATGTTGTCTTAATCTCTCCTTTACAAACTTGTAAATTGTGAATTGCGAGCAGCAGCTCCTCCAAATCATAAGAGGGCAGCATAACCAAACGAGACTTCCATTAAATCAACTTCGTGCAATGAAGCCATTCTTTATAATGTTTACAAATCAAACTTTATTACCAATGTACAAATTACAACATGTTGAGAAAACACCGTATTCATGTTCAGCATAGCATGTTAGTGTGTCGTTTGCATATGGATTATTAAGAAGGCTATAATATTTATATGGTGTGGCTCCGAATGACTTTTATATTTTGGGCAAAGAAACACTGTAAACATTGTATATTGGCGCGCACACACAAACCACACAGACAAGATTAACACTGATTTTAACTTTCTTTTCAAATGAAAGTGACCTTGTTTTAAGTCAGGAAAGACTTTCGACGAAGAAGACGTCTCCAATTTCATGATTCCAGGAATATGCTCATTTAAACCACCAACCTCCCACCCAACCTGACTACCTTCCACTGAAAAATGTACTAAACTGCTCCCTGCCATGTCATGTGTTCAACACTAATTCAGATTTGCGAAGGTTTTCCGTTCCTGAGTTGCTTAAAGAATGTGGCAAAACTGCTGCAGTAACACTTTCCACATTTTAACAAGCCTAAGTGCTTGAATTAATGGCCTGTAGGTGTCATGGTATTTTAATATAAGCCTACAAGTCCCTTAAATTATACTATTTCTTGCCAATTCCACCATCACCAATGTACTCAGTGTATTTACATTTCATTTGGAGATTTGAAATCGAATCCTTGGTATAAAATAAAACAAAAATTGTATACATTGGGAATTAGATTTCAGTTACAGCTATCTAGTACACGTATATACACATGCTAACTGTCCTATGTTTGTTTGCTAGCAAGATAGCTATCTATATGGTTAAAGGTCCAGTATGTAGGATTCAACCACTTGAATGCCCCTCCCTTACCCCTCCCGTTCCAAGCATGTATTAGCCCGTCCGGCGGCCGTCAAATGCCTGTAGCGTACTTCCAAGTACTTACATTCCCACTCCCTTGCTTTTGTCCGTGCTAAATAATATAATAATCATTATGATCCTCCATTTTTCAAAGTTCCGGGATTTAAACTTGTTATCCAGCACCAGCAAACACGGATTCCTCTTCTTTCTTCTTCATTATCTCACTTCTTTTGGTTTTTGTTGACCCTCCGGTGTTTCCTTCCAGATTAATGCTGAAATGCAGAAGGTTTTCTCTATAGGATTGTCTGTTTTGGGAAACATGGCGATGTTGTAGAGGTGGACCCGCTCCCTCTATAGATACAAAAGGCTCGTTCTAAGCTTACAAAAACACAACAATTCAATTACAGTTCATAGATTCATAGTTACAGGTAATTATACACTAATGAAAACGTATCTATGAATTCCCTAAGTATATTATGAAACACATACATTTTCATTTCTGTTAATAGATACCCTCAAAATCCTACACAGTGGACCTTTAACCCACTTGCAAATTGTGATACAGATCACACAAATCACAAAGAGACATGTAAAACTGTCCTGGCAGCTTACTTCTGACTATTTGTAATCGTAATTATGTTAGGTGAATATAATGCTAATATTTTGTAATTAGTCATTTGTAACTTTTCTTTTTTTTAACAATTTATTGATCTATCTATTTTGGACCGCCTGATTACAGCCATAGCGCTTAGAATAGACTGCAGAGTTGCATATTATGTTTTAAAGAAAAAAAAGGAAAGAAAAGAAAAACTGTCCATATCTCAATTTGTTTGATATGATGATTTTATCTGGAATAAATTAGTGTCGATTTATTGGCTGGCTGTAAAGCTTATATACAGGATTTGGTCTGTGAGCTGTTAGCTGGTGACCTCTATAGGATATTTTCATTAGTGGCGGAATACAGAAAATGTTGTATCAGAAATGTCCTCTCCGAAAATGATCCTCTCAGTGATTTCCTGAACAAATTAAATATGCATCAGACAAAATACAGCTTGGATCAGTGCTTAAACAATTTGCATATTTGCCAGTTCTGTTACACTGGGCTGGATGCCAAGGGCTTTGTCTCCCGCCCTGCCAGGACGATACGAGTGTTGGGCCTCCGTCGGCTGATTTGGCGCAGGAACCCGCGCCGGCTGGGCTCTGGAGAGAATGATACACACCATATGTATCAAAACGTACGTTTGTTACACCTGTTTAAGATTCTCCAGACATTCATTTGAACCTTACCAGATGTAACTGCACCACAGATTTATCTTTATGATTACCTCTGTGATTACTTCCTTGAGATTCAGTTGGCATTACTGTGTTGAATTCTCCAGGATCCTCGCTGATGATGGCCAGGTTGCGGTTCCATTTTTTCCAGTTGACTTCTTCCACTCTGAAAAATGTCCAAAGGCACCAATGACCGCCCACTGTCTAACAGCAACTGGTTGGTGATCATCAGTACATCAGTATATTGTAAAATCGCAGGGATTAGGTGACTGCTCCAAGTGCTGTCCTTTCACACAGGGAAGCATCTTACTCAAGGAAGTTTCAAGGAAAACGTCACCTCCAGGACCTACATCTATATCCAGATTTCTATAAAAGCATCTTGTGTATTGTTAAAAGTGCCATACAATTAAAGTTGCCCTGAAATGTATTTGAATTAAACGTGGAAGTCGCTGGTCAAAACTGTCACTGAGCACATTACGTTAAAAGGCAGGGCTTTTATGTAAAATTAGAAAAATGCACACGTCTTAATAAGTTTGAAAATGTAAAAATAGTTTTCACGGTTTTAGGATTTGTAATTATTTACGGATTTAGGATTAAAATTCGAAATCCAACCACATCCATTTGTTTAATTGAATTCATCAAAAAAAAAAAAATTTTCAGATGAGATCAGTTCTTTCATTTTTACTTTAGAGGAATATTCATGCATTGGGAACAAATTAGACTATTTTTTGCACCATCACATCAAGCAATATTACATTTCATTTTATAATGCTGCTGTCATTGCCAGTGACTCATGGCCTGACCCCGCCCCCCGAACCCCCCGAACCCCTTCAACAATTCAACCACTGACCCATCTGCAGTTTTCACTTTTACTATTTATTTATCTATATCTGTTTGTTCTTCTTTGTATAACAATTGTTAAGACATTTTGAGCTACTGGATATGTCCGTCTGTCTGTCTGTTTGTTTAACCTGAGACACCAGCGCCAGTCCTCCACTTTTTTGCCCAGGTTCCTCCTCACTCCTGAACGCAACTTTGACTTCAGACAGCATACAGATCTCTCCAGATCCAGGATGGTAATGGCACGCTGGGAAAACACCAAATATTTATTGTTACACAGTTTACTCTCTTCAAAAATGTGACACATTTGCATAATCGAGGACTGACATGACAAGAACCATGACAGACAATTCTGTGTAAAAGTCTTAAGCACGCTACATTTTAGTACAAGTTTTATTATAGATATTTATTTTTAGGAACTCTGCATTACTTGGTCAGGACAAAAACATTAGAACCGTACTTTGAAAAAAATTGTGTAGTTGAAATTTTACTAAGAACGCAACATATTACATAACTGTTGACTTTTCAAACTAAAAACCTTATGAAGGCTCCTGAAAAATGGCATTGTATACGTGTAAAACGCTGTACACATTGTACCTGGGACTACTATTTAAGAAAAAAAAAAGCAAAGGGTTGTCACATCAAATAAAGATTTTGTTTAGTTATTACTGTTTACTGCAGGTTGTAGTATTTTTTTTCCGTTTAAGTAGAAAGATTTAATTGCATTATTTTTGAAGTCCTTTATACTTAACAGCATTTCTTTGCATATGCCTAAGACTTTTGCACGATACTGCAGGTTGCAAAGTTGATTCTAATATGTTTTGGAACCACATGCACATATTTTAACCTATTAACTACTGAGCTGATAAATGATTCACCTGAAGTAATCACCATCAAGCTTAGCACATACAAACATGAGGATTCATATACACTGAACAAAAATATAAACGCAACACTTTCAGTTTTGCTCCCATTTTGCATGAGCTGAACTCAAAGATCTGAACCATAAGCCGTCTCCAAAGGCATTTCAGAGAATTTGGCAGTACATCCATCCGGCCTCACAACCGCAGACCACGTGTAACCACACCAGCCCAGGACCTCC
>JAQMCW010000017.1:5600020-5616558 GCA_030068335.1 Chrysichthys cranchii | reverse complement strand
CCTGCCTAGTAAAGTGATCAGTGAAATAGGAGTATCGGTTCATGGTATCGGCACTTTATGGACGAGTACGAGTATTTAAGCAAAGTATCGGCCCGATACCCGATACTGGTATCGGTGCAACCCTAATATATATATATATATATAATTTAATAAAAAAGTGGGATGAATGAAAGGAAAAAGCAAACAACCACCACTAACCACCAGAACATCTTTGATGGGGCAGGTTCTACACATCTCTGGAGCTAAATACCAAAAACATTCAAATGTAACCATGACAACATGCTGGATAGTTTTTAGGCCTGATCTGTATTTATGCTACGTGATACGTGTCAACGTAAGTGATAGCGAATACTGAGCTGTTTTGTCAACATTCCACAACTTTTATTGTTTTGAAACTTGGAAGTTGTCAAAAGTATTTGAATAAGAATTACATATAAAATTCCATACAGGTAGTCCTCAAGTTACGACGGAGATGCGTTCTGCCACACCCATCGTAAGTCGAAAATATTTTATGTCGAACCACGGTGTTGAACCACTTAGCCTAGCTTAGGTATCCCGGCCTAACTTAGCCTAGCCTACCCAGGAGTCTTTTCCTGTAGAAGACCACACACACTCACTGAAGACTTCATTTAAATCACATTTCTGTCAAAAGAGAGAGTTTGTCAGAGAGCTCTGCACCTGGTGTAGGCAGCAGCACTGTGTCTCTGAGCTCCGTCCAGCCGTGACACCCCGCTACACAAATACTGAGCTCCGGCTACAGACAGCCACCGCTGAAGCCGTTCCCTTAATAATCACAAAAAAAAACCTGCGGTAATGCACTGTACAGTACACAGATACACAAGTTAAGTCCGTGAGTTGGGGAGAGAGTGAGGCATCGCACGAAGTGAGTGATTCGGGCATCGTTCGCGTACTTCCAGGTGTCGGCTGCATACTTCCGGGCGTTGTCTGAATGTCCGCGTGCGTCATATGCTATTACGTTGGCCTGCCTGCGATGCCGTGTATTTTAAATATTTTCTAAAGATTTTAACATTTTTAGCAGATCACAATCATCATCGTGACTTCGAAAAATCACAAGTCAGGCCATCATAACTCGGGGAGCACCTGTAGTTTTTTCTGTGAAATACTATATTTTTGGACTGATTTGCTTAGTTTTTCCTGAGATTTTATACCTTGGTAAAAATCAGAACCCTAAATCCAAATCTAAATATGCCAAAGGTGAAGCATCAGGGACCCGGGGAAAAGTACTGTAGATACCGTCATAGTGGTGAAACTCAGAATTTAGCCGATCACATCTAGTCGTCTGCCACGTCAACATCCATGAATGTGACCTGAAGACACGCAGAGGTGAGTGGATGAAAAAACCTGAGGTATGCACCATATGCTAACTTTGGCTGTTAGCTAGTGATCGATTGTCAGGAAACTAATGTTGATTCATAATTTAATTTAACAGTTTCATTAGGCGTTTACTAAGCATCGAGCTTTTAATATCACTGTATAAAACTAGCTGGTTGGGAATCACTGATGCGTTACTTTTGGCCTAATTTACATAGAATCAGATTTTCTTGAGATTTGGATGTAGGGTTTGGATTTGTCCTTTTCCAAACTCAAAATCGTAACCTGCCATTTCGAATGATGTGTGTTTAAACACAAATTCTGCCCCTAGCAAGTTCATAATATATACAAAATGCCTATTCAAATACTTCTGTTAGCTGCCAAGCGCCATATAAATGTAACTACACGCTTAATGCATCATACTGCTAAACAGAAGAAACATGAATGATGGATTTCAGGTTTAATGCGATCAGACAGCACAAAAATGAAGAGGAAAGGCAGGAAGTGAAGTCTGCGCTACACGATCCTGACACGCTAAAGCAACATTCATGTATCTGGAGGGATTAGAAAGCGAGCAACATAAAGAAAAAAAAAAACAATGAGATTTTCATATTTCTTACTGAGTTCTGACCTAGAGAAGCACAGCAAATTTTATATAGCCATTTTTTGAGAGAGATAACTGTTTGTGATAAATGAGAAATACAGTACATATAAATACTGAATATGCACATAATAATGTACATATGTATAAAGGAGGGGGAAAGAGAGAGAGCGAGAGAGAGATGACAGTCTAGGCACAGAGCCAAGTGATTAGAAGAGTGTTTGAGTTCACATGCCACGAGTGGCCTAGTTAAGCCCCAATGCTTAATCTCTCTCTCTCTCTCTCTCTCTCTCTCTCTCTCACACACACACACACACACACACACGCTCGCACTTCTTGGAAAGCTTCCTGATTCTGTGTATGTCCGCTGGGTTTATCCAAACTAGACCCCAGTCACATCCCCCCAGATTCCCATCTCATGTTAAGTACGAGGGAGAATCAACAAGTAAAGGCAAAATACATTTCACGGCTTTAATAGAAGTAACTGTGAGAACTTGAACACATTGCCCCATTGACCCAATATAATGCATTTGTCATATTGTTCATCTAGCTTCTGGATTCCTGCAGAGAAGAAGTTTTTCAGCTGCTCCTGAAGCCAAGCGAGCACCGCTTCCTTTACTTCCTCCTCGGAGGTGATAATCGCTTGGAACCAGATCCGGGCTGTACGCAGAATGCAGAAGACGATTGATCCCGAGTTGTTTGATCCCACATGTTTGTCTCTACTGTCACTGATGCTGTATGAGGACGTGCATCGTCATGGTGCACCAAAACTGTTTTGGACAGCATTCCTCTTCTTTTGCGACGAATTGCAGGTTTAAGTTCATTTCTCAGCAATACACAGTAATTCCCACTGTTCACTGTTTGTCCATGTGCTTGGAAAAGCTCCAGAATAGGAAGCGTCATGTCCCAAAAGCACGTTAACATGATTCTCTTGGGGGAGCACTGACTTTTGAATTTCTTCTTCAGTGGAGAACATGGATGTCTTCGCTCCATGCTTCGTCTTTGTTTTCCGGGTTATCGTGGAATTTTAAAATTGCCTTTACTTTTTGATTCTCCCGTGTACATTTCTACGACAGTGCTAGTGAATTCTTAAATCTGACTGGTCGAAAGGCGTTAATTATCCTTGTTGTCACTACGGCTCTGATTAAGATAATAGTACCAGTGTGAATCGTCCTGACACGGGTAACCTTCACGAAAGAAGTGTTTGCGCTTTCCCTGTTTCTCAATTTGTCCCCAATCTGTTCACCTGCCAGTTCTCAACCAGCAGCCAGTTCTCTGCTTTCATAAGACAGATACCAGCAGGTGAGAGTGAAAGCTTTCCAACAGACAGAGAGCAAAGAGCTTTCTGCCCTCTTCTCCATACATGAGCTCACAGATGCCCACGATCAGCTAATGTCGCTCTGATTGACCAGAGAGAGAATATGCCACCAGGCCCAATCCTAATTTTGCTCACTTCTTGGCTGGAATATCACTCAGCAGCCCAAGTTCAAGAAAGGGGGTGGGGGTGGGGGTGCTGGTTAGAGAATACCTGTTTATAGATCCTTTAAGCTGTGCTTGTTTCGCAGACATCCTACTTCAAGACTTAATACAGTAATCCCCCGCAATACCGCGGTTCACCTCTCGTGGGTTCATTAAAAAAATGTTAATTCAAACATATTAAAAGAATATTAAATCGAAATAATATACAGTATGTATTTCATCAGCGGATGAATACACAATGAAAAACACACTTTATGCCACTTCTGCTTGTCAGACGGACCAGTCAGGTGACCGCGAGGGAGTGCTAGGATTGGTTAGGACGCCTATAAACAGGAAGTCAACTCACCGGCATATAGTAACCATGTAGAATTTTATGTGTTGTTAAAATGACGTAGGTTTAAGAGTGTAGAAAGTGTTTGAGAGCATAGGATGTGTTTATAAGAGTGCAGGAAAGGTTAATAAACGAGTGGGAAGGGTCTATAAAGCCTTAAAATATATATAAATAATAAAATAAATGTAACGTCGCTACTTCGCGGATTTCACCTGTTGGGGGGGCGTAACGTAACCCCTGCGATAGGCGGGGGATTACTCTAATCAATAACTGTAATTCTTGTAGGAGAAGAATAATACAGCTCTTCGGAAAGCTGTGATGATCGAAAAATAAAAAAAAAATAAGCTTTTCGGTAGTAAGAACAACTCGACTTTGTGTCAGGCTGCGTCCCACCACCCCGTCGCTGACTATTTTCCTGTAACAGCATTCCTTAGTGTGTTTTATTTTTCCCTTATTTGTTATTTACAAGCTATTGTATGTAATGTACAAGTCATTTAAAGGCATAGCGTGATGTAGTCTACTCAGGAGCACTACTATACGAAAGCAGAATCCCGATGGAGACCAAAAGGAAGAGACCAAGAACCGGTGACATCGAAGACTTGGACTACATCGTTGATAAAACAAGACCTGACGGTTGAACATTTTTGAAGATTATTCCTGAAAATTATGTTGCTATGAAGGTAAAAACAAAAACAAACAAAACAAAACAAAGATTTGTTTACCAGATTTCCCAGAGGAACCTTCCCGAGGGATTAATAAAGTTCTATCTATCTATCTATCTATCTATCTATCTATCTATCTATCTAAAGAAGATCTAATCTGCTAACGCTAAGGAAACTTGCATTGAGCAGCTACATGCTGGTAATAAACATTGTGTAAGGAATAAAGCTGCCATTGCTTCGAACGATATTACTGCGTGGTGGACAAACATGAAATGATTTGAGTCACTTTCTTATACGCTGTGCTTTTGGAAATATCTACATTTGATGGAACAATGGTTTGGATCTCCAAACGGTGGAAATTCCGACTAGGTTTTTTTTTTTTATTTATTTTTAAACATCCACTAGGTCTTGGAATCCGCACGGCATTGCCGTTCTGGTGGGGGAAAACAGGCGTGTGGGTCAGGTGGTGTGTGGACAGGGCTGGTTGAACGGCTCTGAGGTTTGAATCTTTGCGAGTTGGACACGAAGTTGCCCTGATATGGTTGCTGTGTTCGAGAGCTGCGCCTGAAAGAAAGTCTGCTCCATTTAAGGCGTTACACCAGAGCCCTGATTTTCCCCGAGTTAACTTGGACTGTTAGTGTCTGGGGTTAGGGTGGACTTTGGCTCATTGGGAAAACAAAACAAAACAAAACAAAACAAAACAAAAAAAATACAGCTCCAGTGGTTGAGGTTTTGTATTGTGAATTCCAAATCCCAGCACCCGGTGCCAGAACGCCACTTTTTGGGTTCTTGAGCAACACGCTTTGACCCTGCAGCGCTCGATTACACGCTTGAGTTGCGCTCTGCCTCGTTTGTGAGCTTCTGCATCAAAGTGTCTGGTGAAAGAAAAAATAATGTAAAGAGGAAATGTAGAACATGAGTTTCTGGATTGGTCCTAATCAGTGACGGCGGAAGTGCTTTCAGCAGCACGTGAAGCGAAGGATGAAATGTCCGTTCGGTACGCGGCGGTTTGGCGGACGAGGCGCTGCGTTTTAAGGAAGGGGCTCTGCCAAAAAAACTACAGCCACACACCAAAACTTCCCACGTGCTCAGGACCGAGCGGCTTTTTTTTTTCTATCTTTTTTTGCCTCGTGGATTTTTTTTTGGTAATAGTTAAAACGGTTGTTCTGTAAATACTCCGTAATCCGGGTGTTAGCTGTTCTCCGTGTATTTCTGATACATGCTTAATGAAGTGTTAGGCCTTCCAGAGGAGACAGCAGAGGAGATTTCAGTCACAGCTGCGAGACTTGCGAGCTCACACACACACACCCACACATATACACACACACACACACACACACACACACAGCTGCTTTATATAATTGCTTCCATAGCACATTTCTTGGCAGGATGTCAAGCGATATTCTTAGAACATCTGACTCTGATCTGAAGAGATCCAACCAGAGCTAGCGACAGATTGTGAATTAAAGGTATTCAGAAAGGCCGTGGGGAAACGCAAACAAATACGGTTCCTTAAAAGCCGAACGGCTAAATTCGGGCCGGAATATCTGATGTTCGTTTTGTGGTTCGCGCTTATCCGATATCGGAAATATTCAGAAACGCCATGAGGGACGCTTTGCATTACAGTGCACTTCTGCTTGGTGGCGAATGAAGTTTCTGAGAAAGTAGTTGAGAAGTCAGAGACATGATTTTCCTAGCGCATTCGAACAAATCGGAATCGTCTGGTTCGATCGGGATCGTTTCGCTTTTCCATTTCCAGCAGATTTATCATCCCGAGCGATCGGCCTTCTTTCTCTACACGGCTTGACGCACAGAAACCCCAACCTCGCGTAATAAACCTGCCGGGTCTCTTTAAAGCAGCAGTTGGTGATCTGGGCCTCCGTTTCCAGCTCCGATTTCAAAATCTGAGCCACGGCCACAGCGTGACATCACCCCTGTTCGGGCGGATTCGCCAAGGAGGATCCGTCCGCTCATTCCTGGGAGTCTAATGAATGAGGAACTAGGAGGGCATTAAAAA
Source organism: Chrysichthys cranchii (assembly GCA_030068335.1). Lineage (NCBI taxonomy): Eukaryota > Metazoa > Chordata > Actinopteri > Siluriformes > Claroteidae > Chrysichthys > Chrysichthys cranchii. The sequence continues at coordinate 5,610,136 of JAQMCW010000017.1, read as the reverse complement.
GAAGCTCGGAGTAGGCTGTATTTTAACGCTCGGGAAGACTAGGGTATAATTTCTGGTTCACTGAAATTACAGGATCGATTGCGATTTGGGGGAAAACACAAAAAAAAAAAAAAAACACCGCCACACAGTAGCGCCAGAATGTGACGGAGTTGACTCCTTTAAGCGAAGGGAAAAAAAAAAAACTAAAAAGATCAAATGCCACTCTTTGGAGCTTAAACGATGCCCTGGGGATCTGCTTTCCTCTGAGATCTGATAGTCACGACTTCTCCTCTGAGACACTTTGTGCTTAATGGTTCCAGTGACAGAGGGGGCTAATACATCAGCCCGGCCGCTCTAAAGCTCTGTCGTGGTCCGAATAGACGGCCTTGATTTGTAGCCTGACCACTGTTTGCTCTTTTGGTAGCCAGGGGAGAAGGGGAGGGTCCGTGCCCAGCATGGAAGACCCTTAATGGCTCCGCTTGCTGGGACAGAGAGCTTGGGGGGTGGGGCTCTCTGTTTGAGCATCACCGTTTATTCACCGAGTGCAGGAGGAACGCCGTGAGCGGATTCGGCTTTATTGTCGGTTGACGGATGAGGAGACACTTGATTAGCCTAATGGGGCAGTTTTGAGGCTCTTGTATTGTACATTTTATTGTAAATGCTGAACCACTTCGAGCGTCAAGTTTCCGACGTCTCTTTTATTTCTGCCGTCCAAACTCAGAGATGTAACGACGGTTCGAAGACGAGAGTTCAGTCAGTTAAAATGATGTGTTAAAAACATAAAAAATTAAGAAAATCCAAACCCTTCATTGAGAAATCAGCCTGTTTTCTCAAGACAACTTTGGCTTTGATTGGAAAATACATCAAAGCTGAACTAACTGTGCCGGGATCTGCCCTGAAGTCGAAACTCTAAGACGGATCTGAACATCCTTTTGTTGCGCAGACTAAAACTGGATGTGAGCAAAGAGTAATAAGGGGCATTTGGATCGAGTACTCTGTTATTTTTCAAGACTAAAGCTCTAGTTGTGTGTGTGGGGGGGGGGGGATTTGGCAATTCCCCCCCTTTTTCTAGCTTCACAAATTCAAAGTCGAATTTCACTTCATTCAAGTTTCCCATGAAGTGAAACCAAGAGGAACCTCTCCCAGGAGCAAACGCCTTTCTTTCACATTCCAGGCCCTTTCCCCTTCAGCTAGCCGATATCGGTTTCTGATCGATTTCATTAAAGTATGGTCTGACCCCAGGGTTAGCGTCCCCTGAGGTTACCTGCCACTGCTAAACCGTGCAGCTCCAGACAGTGTTGTTGCTCTTACTTGTTGTCAATAATAGTGACTCGGTGAGCTGGAATTCCCAACACGGCACAGCTGGCAAGCAGTTCCTCTTTCCGCTGGGCTCCTTGATTGTAGTAGTTCCCTGCATGTGAAAAACGTGTTGATATGAGATCATGATATGATTTGCATAATCCTAAACACAATCAATAAATATTAGATTGTGACTAACTTAACTGCCGCTTCAGGGAATCGACTACACCTACTGTTATGTCACCCTGGAGGCGTTGTGACTGCTTATAGTATGGAGTTCCCACTGATTATATAAGTCTCAGTCCAAAGAGATGATGTTATTCAGGTAGTGGACCATTCTCAGCAGAGCACTGACCCTGACGCGGTAGTGTAGTGTAGTGTTGTGTAGTGTAGTGTAATGTTGTGTAGTGTTGTGTTGTGTAGTGTTGTGTAGTGTAGTGTAGTGTAGTGCAGTGTAGTGCAGTGTTGTGTAGTGTAGTGTTGTGTAGTTTAGTGTAGTGTGGTGTTGTGTAGTGTTGTGTAGTGCAGTGTTGTGTAGTGTTTTGTAGTTTAGTGTTGTGTAGTGTAGTGTTGTGTAGTGTTGTGTAGTGCAGTGTTGTGTAGTGTTTTGTAGTTTAGTGTTGTGTAGTGTAGTGTTGTGCAGTGTAGTGTTGTGTAGTGCTGTGTAGTATAGTGTAGTGTGGTGTTGTGTAGTGCAGTGTTGTGTTGTGTAGTGTAGTGTTGTGTAGTGTAGTGTTGTGCAGTGTAGTGTAGTGATGTGAAGTATAGTGTTGTGTGGTTTAGTGTAGTGTTGTGTAGTGTTGTGTAGTGCAGTGTTGTGTAGTGTTTTGTAGTTTAGTGTTGTGTAGTGTAGTGTTGTGCAGTGTAGTGTTGTGTAGTGCTGTGTAGTATAGTGTAGTGTGGTGTTGTGTAGTGCAGTGTTGTGTTGTGTAGTGTAGTGTTGTGTAGTGTAGTGTTGTGCAGTGTAGTGTAGTGATGTGAAGTATAGTGTTGTGTGGTTTAGTGTAGTGTTGTGTAGTGTTGTGTAGTGTAGTGCTGTGTAGTGTTGTGTAGTTTAGTGTAGTGTGGTGTTGTGTAGTTTAGTGTAGTGTGGTGTTGTGTAGTGTTTTGTAGTTTAGTGTTGTGTAGTGCAGTGTTGTGTAGTGTTGTGCAGTGTATTGCTGTGTAGTATAGTGTAGTGTGGTGTTGTGTAGTGCAGTGTTGTGTAGCGTTTTGTAGTTTAGTGTTGTGTTGTGTAGTGTTGTGTAGTGCAGTGTTGTGTAGTGTAGTGTTTTGTAGTTTAGTGTAGTGTTGTGTTGTGTAGTGTAATGTAAAAGATGTTGGAGTTGTTGTTGTTGGGTTTTTTTGTAATACTTGGTGCACTTTGCACCCTGTTGGTTCATCTCGCAGGTGTATGGGTAAACATTTCACTGAGAGGGTCTGAAAGGGACATCTTTAGCTGTTAAACAGAATTCGCCAGATCCTGGAATTTTGAGCCTCAGGCTAATTTTTCAATTGTTCCCAAGAACGTTCGGGCTAGTTATTGCTCTAGTAGAGATTTAAATGCCTGAATTTTAATCCCACCGAAAACAAATACACATCCAACATGACATGATTTACCATTTTTCACCCTGGAAGACCCAGACCACCTTATAATGGGAAAAAAATATCTCCATTGGCTAAAATGATGATACAGACTCAGTGAACACATAAACAGGTGTGTGTGTTTTTTTTTTTTAAATTAACCCTTTCCTACTACATGTTATGAAAGGGTCCTTATGAAACCTCCTGGGATGTCCCCTAACGTCCATCAACCAATTAGTGGGTTGAATAGAAGGGTGAAATTAAAGTTCGGGTCAAATATGACCCCAGGGGTGCTTCAGGGTTAATGTCAGGAGTCAACCCATTCATTTCAGGCTGCATTGTAACAAATATAACTCTAATAAATTAAATATTTTTTTCAAATATAATTCTTCTTAAGAAAAATTTCCATAGCTAAGTGTATTCTCCAGGGTGAGGTCACTAACCCCACGCCCAACCCTCCCCAACCTCAGGACTCGGGTTCATGCATACACTCACACCTACGAGAAATTTAGCTTAGCCAATCCACCTAATGTGCATGTGGGAGGAAACCGGCGTACCCGGGGAAAACCCACACAGACTTGGGGAGAACATGCAAACTCCACACAGAAAGGTTGCCCCTGAGGCTCGAACCCAGTACCTTCTTGCTGTGATACAACAGTAGCCTCTTCGCCACCATGCCGCCCCCAGTAGTAAATACAACTTAGTAATTAGTTAGTAGGTTGTGATTTCCACTACTGTAACCAAATAAAAAAACAACTGCAGGCATGTGTGTGTGTGTGCGTGCATGTGTGTATTAATCTTCCTCTGAGCTTCATCAGCTTTGGTTTACGACCACACCACCATACACACTACCTTATCAGTGTATCTGCTGTGCTGTGAATGATCCATCAGTAAAATCACCTATTTGATCTGACGTGGACCTGGGCTGCTTCCTGTCTTTTCTTGGGCATGCATAACGACAAATGGTCCTGTCTGACAGTGATTGAAAGAGCAATGTGGGTTTTACTGGGTTTTATTGCACCCCCCCAAAAGAAAACCATGCTGTTAGATCAATTGGCTATGATATGATGTGTGTGCGTGTGAGAGAGAGAGAGAGAGAGAGAGAGAGAGAGAACAGGCCTGAGAGATCCAACACCATTCAGCCCAGGATAAAGCAGTGACAGGAGATGAATGAAGACATGAGTGTATATGTGTGCTCAATAAACAGGCAGGTTGTGAGCACGAGACTAAGTTCCTTATGATGAATGAGTGCGTAAAGTATGATAGGGAATCGGTTAGGGTGAACACTTGGACCTGTTGCTATGGTAACAGGAGCCTGTGATACTCTCAGAGGAGGACGTACCTGAGGACATGCACAGCAAGTAAACGGGTGCGTCTGATTCGGTCAGTTTTAAAACCGCTGGCGCAAAAAACATGCACTCGTCATCAGGGTGCGCGGTGACAAGCAGCACGCGCGGTGCATCAAGCGCGCGCGCGTCATTTTCACAAGTCCTGCACAAACCGGGCGGGTCGTGTGTCGGCGGGACGATTACATCTCGAGCAGGACTCGGAGAACGTAAAATGTTATTCCATGACGACGGCCATAGCCGCTTAAATCTATTATATATCAGTTTTATACCCAGAAGGTAACCAAGGAAACACAGTGTGACAGAAAGCAAAACAAACATCTCTCCCGTCTCGTTAAATAATCCGGGTAGAACAAGGTTCTCGTACTGAGGGTTCCGCTCTAAAGCGTCCTCAGTCTACCAAAAAAAAAAAAAAAAAAAAACAGGGATGCGGGAAAAAAATCATAAATCATAATACTCTTAGCTTTTTATATAAATAAACAGCCAATAAACAATATGTGTCTTAGAACTGTATGCACCGATCATTTTGGATGATTTAAAACACCGGGACGTTTTAATATCTTTGAAACCCGTCATTAATCGCACATCTTCGTTAAATGCTTCATTGAGACAAATTATAATTTACAAAAAAAAGTAGTTAAAGGCTTAGACGTTGCTAAGCCATGCTGTGAAAGCTTTGGGTGGGGAAGGAAGGCTTGTCGGAACGTCAAGCCGCCTGTGGGGACGCTTTTTAAAGTCACCCCGCGTTATCCTGACAGGTACATAAAAACGATTTAAGTCCGCAGGTTTGTGTCTCCTCGACATGTGAACGCCGTGTTCGTTAAAAGGAACGTATTTGAAAGTATAGTCTGTCGAAATAACCTCTTTGGTGCGGGGGTTTTATTAAAGCAAGGAGTTTAACACAACAAGGTTTTAAGATTTTTCCGCGCTGCCAGGACAAATAGTACCATTGAGGTTTATGTGTGCAGCAGGACTGTCTGCAGCGCTCGCGCAGTCCCGTCAGAGGTGTTAATAAAAATCTCCTTTTAGTCTCAGAAGTTTGTCTTGTCGTATCCCTTCGGCGCGTTTACATCGACATGAGGTGAGTGTTTGGGCATATTTGGTCTTTTTACTGTAATGCTGGCTTGATTAAAAATAAAAATAATAACAACAACAACAACAGAGGCTTATCTGCGTTACTGTAAGCGTAGTTCAGGTCCAGCGGTAGTTGAAGTTAGCTTAGCCTGTTAGCCGTGACAACATGGCGGCCTGGTTTGGAAAGGTGAAATGTTCCAGCTGAAAGCTGGCCGGCACGCGACGCCTGGCTTTATTCCCCCGCGTGTTGTCTTAGCCCCGTGTGGACACTTTGTCCCCCGTCTTCTTCCACGTCCTCACACCCAAATGTGTCCAACACTGTTTCCATATTTTGCCCAAGAATCTCCGGGAACCGTGGTTCTCCCTTATCCGGCAGCTAGCTAACAATGGCTAGCATGATCGCACATTAGCACATGTAGCTTACGGTGTTTAGATCAGAGGCAGACCGCCGATCCGTGGTCCTACCCAGAGCTCAGGTCGAGATTTACCCCCAAGCACGAAGGCTGAGGGTAGCTGGGTGATGGAGCACACCGTGGAGAGTGGGCTCGTGTTCTGAATCTAGCTTGTTTGGGTATTTTGTGGAAAGTGATTTGACTTGGAAGGTTTTTTTCCACCCTCGAGAAGACGGGCTGGTGGATAGTTTGGTCCTGGGAACAGAAGAGGACATCAGAGCAGCCTGTGTTTGTCTTATTGCTCATGATTCATGTCTTTAGTCCTGAAGGGAGAACAAACTAATCCGCTTCTGTCATGGTGAAGCTAGCTGTCCGGCGTGTTCATCGCTCGGAGTTGGGCTCAAGTGGCAGTTTTGCTGTGTGTGTGTATGTGTGTGTGTGTGTGTGGTTTGTGGTCTGCTCGTGTACGTTTCCGATTAAAAACAACAAAAAGTACATAAAATAAGACGAAAAACAGAGCCACGAGGCTGGACGATGGGTTGATGTCAATTAGTGCACAAATAAACGCCCGTGTTTCTCTCGCATCCCTCCGACAGTTGGTGCAGAAACGTCTTAAAGCTTGTTTTGTGTCAATGAGGCCATTTTTAGGAACGATTTAAGGAGCAGGACGTGCTCGTGCACCTTCCTCGGGCTGTATTTACGTGAGGGACGTGGTGACAGCTGGTGCGCATGCGCACTCCACTCCCCAAGCGTTCCGGCTTCGGCGTGTGTACAGCGTTGCCTTGAATTGAATTCGTTCCGTGACGGAACTCGGTTTACTCGTATGTCAAATCAGTTTTCTTCATTGAAATGAATTGAAATGCTGTTAATCCGTTCCAGACCGATTAATAAGAAATTAGAAAAAAATGCACTTATAAATAGTGAATATTGTGTAAACATACAAGACAATACAATAGACTGCAGTAAAGTGGTTTTATTAAGTGTAATGTACAGCATTTAGCTTGGAGATCAGACGACTTGAAGATGCTGACGGAGGTGGAGGAGAAAGGCTGAACTGAATAACTGAATCTTATTCACTGATTTTTTTTTTTTTGCCCTTTTTGCCACGATTTCCTCACTTTCATGTGTAGGGGTTGTCTAAAAACCCGTCCAATGAGGTGTTTCATCCTCCCTTCCCGAATGTTTCTGAAATGCGTTAGGGCAAGTGTCGTTAAACAGCGCCGTCGCACGCCCAGGTGCAGCTTTTTCTGGGTGTTTCTTTTGAATAAAGTCTGAATGTAAGGAAATGATTTTAATGCCCTTCTCTGGTGTTCTAGCCTTTATCATGGACTTCTGCTTCAGTATGATGCAGATTGTAGAAGTGCTACGCTCGGACTGCTTCGCCAAGTCGACTTCACGCACACCTTGGTCATGTTTTTCACTAATTTCTTTCTTTAATTCAATGCACATCATTGGCTTCTTCTTCTCAGCACTGTCCTTCGCACCCACTTTCTTGAGATCAACTAGCGCCAACTAGCGGTGAGGTATCTGAAACTGGCCCTTAACCCGAATTTTAGGTCTCAACTCCAAGCAAAAAAATCGGCTGAGAGACGGCTCGTGTCTCAAAAAACTTGTTAGTTGGGACACTCATAAGTCAAGGTACCACTGTATAGCAAAGACGAGGCCGGGTATTATTGTTATTATTTAAGTTATTATTAGGTAGATTTGCTACATGTGGGTTTCTTGGTAAGGTTACAAAGGAGACAAAATGGCTCTGGTGAAGATCTATAAGTGCACACGGCGCCTAGATGGTTGGAACAAACAGGACAAATCATTAGAACACCAGTGTACAACATGCCGTCGCACATGAATATCCATGAGCATGCAAATGGACCACGCCCACGTCCCTCCTGCTATCTGAAATGGGCAAATATCTGAGAGCAAGCTTGGGTTTGATGTGTGTAGTTAGTGTGCTTGCTCTGCAGGCACACTATCGTTGTTCTTGAGTTTTATTTTTATTATTCCGTTCACCGTTTTTTCACCCCCTACTCCTCCTAGGGCTTTCGAGCTAGAGACACCGTTCCAACTCTGAGACGTCCGTGCCGTTCCGAGCATGATGGCTTGTTCAAATGGTTTCGTTACTCCTTGTCATTTGTTCGGTATTCGCGTTTTTCCACGAAAATCTGTCTGGTTCTTGGACCTTGAGGAGTCATTTTTGTGCTTTTCTGCCCAATTCTGTGTCAAATCCGCCGCTCTCTAGGACCTTGAGGAGTTCTTTAACTTTGTTTTCTCTGTGGAAATGCAGTCTAGTGACCGTTTGTGTCTTTGTGTAGCTCGTTTTAGTCGTGCAGCTGTTGAGCTTTGTCTTGTTTTGGAGGAGGCAAAAACACGAACACGGAGCGGTGGGGCGGCTTTCATCACTTAATGTTTCAGGTAAGCGAGCTGAGCGGCCACTTCAGGCTTTACAGGTTTCCGAGTCTTACATGTTGGTCCTCAGATTTCTAAAGTCACTTTAATCTGGATGTATTTTCAGCTCAGTTGTGTGGTGTTGTTTAACCATAAACACGCTCTTTATCCTTCAAAACCTGCCCTGAGTCTCATATCGCTCCCTACTCCCTACATGTACACTACCTAGGGTGTGAGAGGAGTCTGCTTGTTCAGTAGAAAGGCGATTGAGACTCGTCCTGTGTCTTGTCTGCATCGTCAGGCTGTCAGCTCCCAGGTTAGGCGATTAATAACGAGAGAACCAAGTGACTGGCCAAAAGGGTGAAAACCGGGAAGCGAACACAGACAATAATAAAGGCTTGACAGGTTTACACACGCGAGGTGACACAACCATGCAGAGAGTGTCCAAGAGCGCGTCCCTTACAGTCTGACTACTTAGTGCACATGGCACCATTGAGCAAGCACACTTTGCATTTTCTCTGCGGACACGCACACTAGTTTCAGTTTGTAGTCTGTTTGATAAAACCTGCCGAGTTAATATTTTGACCCCGATGAAGTAGGCCGCTTCCAGAAGCAGGGGTGCCACGCTGTTCGGAGGAGGCCGTAGCCCCTTTCTGTCTGTCTGTCGCCCCGTGTGTAGGTGCACAGACGTGAACGGGGACCACTTTCAGCATCTGCGGTGACTTGTTTAAGTGAATAAAATCCAATTTATTTTCTCGTTCATCTTCTCTTCCTGTCCCTGGAGGCGGGATACTTTTTTCGCAACCCACCCTGTGCATCATAACTGTTAGCGGTGATGTATAATTACCATGAACTTGGATAGTCTGCATGTTCTCCGAAGCATTCCTGGCTTCACACCAAAAGGTAACAGGTGACTGGTTGGTTTCTGTGAATTTCGGTAATTTCGGTGATTTCAGTCACGCGTGCGCTCTTCTCAGTTCCATGGAAATGACCTACGACCCTGAAAGGCGACAGCTTGCTTGAATGACCCCCTGAATCCAGTCTCTGGCATGTGTGGTCTGACATTTCGTCCCTTCCCTGTCCGCAGTTAGGGGTACCGTTCTGCCGTGTAAAAATGGCAGAAAGACTCATGGCGGCAGTTTGATTTTATCCTCATATTTACAACAAGGGATGGGTATGGTCAAGAAGTCAAATGTTACTATCACTCTTCCCGGTACTGCTTATCGCTCCAGTACTTTAACGGTATTCTTATCGGGACGTTTTGAAGAAAAAATAAAAACTCAGACGCACAACATGATTAACGTTGCTTTATTTAACAAATCACTATTATTCAACGGACATGCATTATTTACCGACTTTTAATTCTGGTGAAGTGCACCCACAACGTCTTTTTTTTTTTTTTTTTTTTTTTTAAAATCTATCCGTCGTCACCGGTTGCGGCTGCCGGATCTGCGGCCCCTGGCCGATCTGCGTGCGCATGCGCGTGCTTTTACGGTATTGTCGATCTGTATAGCAACATGTTCAGGTCACTGCCCTATTTGAGAGTGCAGGGACAAACTTTCCATGCTATGTCATCCACCTGGGAAGCTGAAAAATACTCCTCTCACAAGGGGGTTAAATCACTATAATCCAATCGAAGCGCACGCAGTCATTTTTGTTAGTTTGAATTCTTTCTAACGGCTTCAGTTCAAAACGAGTTCATGTGCATTTGTTTAAGTAAACGGGCAAGCGAGAGAGTGCTCCAGATTAACGTCTTGACCAGTAACAGCTGGTCAGATAAACTGGGAAAGATTACTTTTTAGAGACAAAAGATCTGATTTATTAATTTCTGCCGTACCGAAAGCAATAGCATTAATGTCAGAGCTTGCAGACACCTCAGGGTTTAAAAGTTTAGCCTCAGGGCCCGTTTAGTACCAGGTTTCGGTACCCGTCCGTAGTTACAACCCGTTGTGAAACATGTCGAACTGTTATGAGGAAGAAAACCTCGCTGCCTCTGGTGAGTGTATGTAGTAGGGGTGTAGGACGCAGCCGGTATTTGTATCTGTATTTGTATTTGTTGAGGGGGGGAAAGTATTTGT
>JAQMCW010000017.1:5562388-5577723 GCA_030068335.1 Chrysichthys cranchii | reverse complement strand
TATTTTTGTCTGTGTGTGTGTGTGTGTGTGTGTGTGTGTGTGTGTGTGTGTGTGTGTGTGTGTGTGTGTGTGTGTGTGAGACGAGGCATCTCCCTGCACCACTGTTGACTGTGGCTGCTGGAGCACTGGATGGATGTGGAGCTCTCTCAGGAGTCCAGTATCAATAATTAAAAAGTTATTTTGCTGAGACCAGACCGCCTCGCGCGCTGACCTTCCAGCACTGTTGAGGCCTCTGCGAGCGAATCCTTTGCTATTTTTGGGGCGATCCAGATGGCACGAGGTGCCATTTTTGTCATTTGTGACGAGGCAGTGCAGATTTTCGTTTTTCTTTCTTTGTGTGTGCGTGTGAGAGTGGAGGGCTGCAGAAACAACAGCAGTGTCAATTTACTCGGCACTCGCGGCTCCAGCTGACGGCGCTGTGTTCCAAACTGATTTCTGACTCTTTTTTTTTTTTTTCTTTTCTTTTTTTCTTCCTTTCCTTTCCTCGTCGACATGCAAAAAGGAGGAGGAGGTGGGGGGGATACAATGGCCACTGATGGAAGGAAGAAACAACAAAAAAGAAAGTAGAGAGCAGGATGGATAAGAAGCCCTGCTGGTAGCTGGTGGGTAGCAGGACTGATCTAACCCCCACCCCCCTTCCTGTGTACCACAGTGGTATGACCCGCTTTCCCGTGACCAGGGACAGGAACTAGAAAAGTTTGCCGTGCGGCTGTGAGTGCCAATCAAACGCCTCAGACTCTCACCACCTGGCCCAACCCTGTCACCCGTGTGTGTGTGTGTGTGTGTGTGTGTGTGTGTGTGTGTGTGTGAGAGAGAGAGAGAGAGAGATGTGTTGTAATTCGGGAGTGAGTGGAAGGTATGCTGTGGCAACGTGGAGCGTGAAAGAGCTACAGTCAAGAGTAGATTCTGAGCAGCTGCTGTCATCATAGTGTGTGTGTATGTGTGTGTGTATACGGTTCACTGCCTCTATGGATTCAACTGCTTTGCGCACACACATATACTGACTGATGAACTTGAAGGTAGTGTGTGTGTTTTTGTGTCTCTGTGTGCATTTGTCTCATTTTGTGTGTGCGCGTGTGGGCTTCTGCATGCTCATTACAGTTGTTACATAGTGTACAAAGTGTGTGTTCCGACTTGTATTTCTGTGTGTGTGCACATAGCTAGGGTTTGCTGGATCAGAGCTCTGAAAGCAATCTTTACCAGTGAGTAGCTTTTGTTTACTTATGAATGACAAAATTCCAGTGAGTTAAAAAGCTTCTCTCGTAATTTAACGAATCGGTTATCAGTCAGCTTGAGTTTAGAGATCTGTAAGCTTTTCGTGTCGATTCCCAGATGAGTGAACGTTGGTCTGTCTAAAGTGTCCTGCAGTCTAGGAACACGCTCGTTTTTGTTGGACGGAAACGTCTTTCTCCGACTCGGTTCTACCGTCGATCCGCATTCCACCCTGAAGTCAGTCGGTCTTCTGAGCGTTCCGGACTTCGGAGGCTGTTGGCTCGCGAGTCGGCTGTTTCCTAAACCAAATAAGTGCCCGGTGAATCAGCAGAAAGGGGACCGATCCAAAGCCTTCAGTCGAGCTCCAAAGAAAAGGCGAGGTGGTTTTGTTTTGTTTCCTTTTTTTTTTTTTTTGTTTTTTTGTTTTTTTAATTTATTTGTGTTTTTTTTTTTTTGCAGCCTCTCTCTCACTTCCACGACCCCTGCTGATTACCATACCAGGAGTCGAGTTATTGAAACCCATCCTCCATCCCGAATCCTTTATTCACAGTAGCATCACAGGCGATAAGTCTGTGCGCTCCCTTTATAAAACATCTACCTGCCTTGCTCATAAAATGTAAGAGGATCCCGTGGGCCGCATGTTCTCGGACTTTCACCCAGACTGGATCTGATTCACAGCAGCTGTCTTTGCCTTAGCAGGAAGCTAGGAGCTTCTTGGACAAATTGCACAACGTCTTGTTTTCCAAAGTCCATGTTGAACAGAATGTACCGAAGTAAATGAATAATAAAACATCGCACTTGGTGCGGAAATGTTCAGATTGAACGCCCTGCACATTATTGTTCACCCCCAGTGGGAGGGAAGATTCATAATACTGAATGTAATACAGGTGCTCCCCGAGTTGCGATGGCCTGATTTACGATTTTCCGAGGTCGCGGTGACTCTTACGATGCGCTAAAAATTGTAAAATATTTAGAAAATATTTCAAATTTGCAGACCGGCATCGCCGGCAGGCCAGCGCAACAGCATATGGTGTACACGGACGACTCCCGGAAGTACGCGGATGATGCCCGGATTACTCACCTGGAGCGATGCCTCACTTTCTCCCGCAACTCACGGAGTCACCTTGTGTATCGGTGTACTGTACAGTGCATTACCGCGGGTTCTTTGTGTTTCAAGAGCTAATTTTAATTCAAAAGCATGTCTTCTAGAGGAAAAGACTCCTGCGTAGGCTAGGCTAAGATGGACTAAGCTAGGCTAAGTGGTTCGACGTACGATATTTTCGACTTGTGATGGGCGTGGCAGAACGCATCTGCATCGTAACTTGAGGACTACCTGTATAGATCTGCCCCTGCACACGGATAGCCCACCTTGTTAACATGCTCAGAAACTATTGGCTGGCTCGGGCATTTCTTGTTCTGGATTTAAGTTCGTAAGTAATACGTAATGTATACTAGTGATGATCACACGTGAAACACACCACAGCATAGCATAGCGTGACACAGTGAAATTACTTCTCTGAATTTGACCCATTCAGGGGGCAGCTGAACAGTGCAGCACCCGGGGAGCAGTGCTTGGGGACGGTACCTTGCTCAGGGTACCGCAGTGTACCTTGTTGGTCCTAGGCCTTGAACCCACAACCTTCCGACTGAAGGGTCATTGCCCTGACCGCTAGGCTACCACTGCCCCTTTACCTGAGGCTCAGGGTGCCGTTAGCAGGGGCATTAGAGCATCACTTCCTTGGTTTCAAGAGGAAGCCCAGCAGGAACTCGAACACCCTTTGAGCTGGCTTTGAGGTCTGATCAGACCGTCCTGGATCTGAATGATCTGTATGTTCCTATAGTGGGCAAGACTCAGAAATCAGGTCAAAGGCTGGACAGAGACTTGCATAGGTACCCGAAGGACTCAGGAACACCGGGCTGGATTGAAACCGAAGCCGAAACTGGGAATTTGTTTCCCATGCTGATTGGGCCGTGTCTCATTAATTGTTTAAAAATACCGTGAAAACATTCTACAACCTAGATTTACCCCTAAATCCTCCCTTCCAGATTAATCTCTCAATCTGGACTCAGTCGCAACTTTATAACCAAGGGACCTTCTCTAATAGGGACACATCTTCTGACCAATGAGATTCCAGCCTTCAGCCAAGCTGTGGTATAAATTCACCTCTCAGGTGCACGCGAAACTAAAAGATCAGTCATAAAATAGTGTTATAAGATTCCACAAGAGATAATACACCTTTTAATTTATGAAAAAGTAGCTAGCGCTTCATGTGGATTCAGGAGAATTTGTTGTTGTTGATGATGATGTTTGGCTTTTTCTTGTTCACCCAGAGTGACACTGTGTTCGTCAGGAGGACAAGGATTAACATTTCAGCACATCTTTTAAAGCTTGTACTCGTGCAGCATCAGCAGAGCAGTTGAACATGCTTGGAGGAGAGCGCTAGCTAGCTTCCATATTCTCTTATAGGACTGGCAAGCGCGTCTCTCTCCGGGTTAACGTGAGAGAAACAAAGGCTATCGTTCACACAGAGATCAGTTATTGTGGGTCGTCCACCCACAAAAGTCATCGAACTTGGACAATATTCAAGGTAGTCTTAGCACATTGCGTTATTATACGTTACAGTCAGTAGCTTTAACTGGTTCGTGTGCCATAGTCTTTGGATGAATTTCTTCACTTGAGCTCGGTCTTCCATAAATCAGTTCTTGTTGAGAAGAAATCAAAGTTGAAGAGCATCACCCCCCACCACCACGGCTATCACCACCAAAAAATAGCCCGTCTGCGAGCCAGTCACTGACCGACCCGACGTGCTCAATTCTCTCAGTATGTCGGAAACAAGGCTCTTTATTACCGTGAGCACTTTGGGTTATTAATAGAGCCTAAGTGGCAGTAGAGAGCTTGGGAACGCAGTCGGCGTGCGCGTAGATGACGTGAGCTCGCTCTCTACTCGGAGAATAGCACTCGAGACAGCGTCCCCGTCATTCTTTTTAATTATTACAAATCAGACGTTTTTTGTCCACCCCCCCCCTCCCCCCACTCCGATTCAAGGCCCGCAAGGCATTTTAATGAGATTTCCCAGCATGTTTAGTTCTATTCTTCGTCTCTTTAATTTCAGTCTCGTTCTCGTTCCCACTTTCTCCACGTACTCTCCCTAACTTGCTCTCGCTCGCTCGCTTTCTTTCTCGCCGCTGTCGAGCCTTTGACATTCCTTGGCCCCATCTGGTGTCTGCATGGCCTATTTGTCTTGGCTGAGGCAACTTTGTTCTCTTAACAGTTTTAACCCAATAAACTGCTTGTACTTTTTTTTTTCTTTTCTTTTCTTTCTTTTTTTTTTCTTTTTCTTTTTTTTCAGGAAGAAGAGTCCAAATTTGCGGATTATCGTAATTGGAGTTGCGTTGTAACTGATTAGGATTTCAGAAAGCATCGTCTTGTACTGTCAGCTTCAGTTATTGAATTATTGGCACCCATGGTATAAATGAGTTTGAAAAAAGGCACATTATTTCTCACACTCCACATTGCTATGATGCTAAAATTGCCCCTTTGACATGTTCCTTTATTATCGTTCCCACTTGGCACTTTTCTTCGCTATAGTTTGCGCATCCCAGGAAGGGAGGAGCGACGGTTAAGGTCGCTGCACTTTTTGTTTTCCCATACGGCGTCGTCCGAGTGCATGTAGCTTTAACCCAGTCACTGGGCCGCCAAGCGCCTCCAGTTCCTCTGATCTGCCCTCTGTTAAAGCCGTCGCTTTCTTCCCGTCTTTGAACAGAGTTCCGTCAACAATAGCCCTATTGTGATTTTGGAGCCTGCACAAAAGCCTGTCCTTCCAGACAACCCCGTCCACGTGAACATCATCAAAGCGCCTCATAGTGCTAATCTTATCTTTGGAGTGTGAACCAAACTGGCTATCCTTCGTTAACTCGGTCATCTAACTCTCTCTCTCTTTATCTCGCTCCTGCTCCCTCGCTCTTTTTTCCCCCTAATGTTTCTTGTATGCACTTTGTCTCATTTTTCTGTCTATTTAGTTTGATGAGTAACCTCAGGCCACTCATCAGTTCTCCAGACACTTTCTGTTCTAATAAACCCCCACGTTTGAAGGTGTGTGTGTGTGTGTGTGTGTGTCTACGTGATTGTGTGTGTGCCTGTGGTCGGCCTTTGCTCTAATGATCCGTTTACGGTACAATCCATTTTTATTTACACACACATAACCTTTCTCATAGTCATTCCCTGGGCACAGCTCGTCGAACCCCGGCGCTGATCTCCGTCTGAGCTTCGCTGTGTTCTGGATGATGAGGCAGATGACGTGCAGGCATGTTTTCCTGCAACTCGATTAAGTCTAATGCAGAGCCATTTACATGGTGCGCTCTTCAATCAGCCGTGCTTTGAAGCACAGAACCAGGCCTCGCTCAGGTCAGCAAAAGTCGTCCGTCAGTCCCCCCCGCGCTCTGCTCTTTCTGCAGAAAGGAGCTCGTCAGATTTCTTCTCGGTCTGTGAAAAGAAAGTGGGTTTGGATCGATTTAACTGGCAGTGAAGTGGAGGAAGTCGACCCAATGCAGCCTTCCTCCATGAGCAATGAGCAGTGATTTTTGAGGTTTTGTGTTTTGACTGTAGATACCGTTTTTTGTTTTTGTTTGTTTGTTTTATATATATTAATTAATTAATGAAGTGCTGGTGTTTTTTTCTTTCTTTGTTAGCTCAGTCATATTTCGATTAGGGCACAATCACATACCTAATATCCAGTTTGAAACGTGTAACGCTGCTCAACGGCGTCTCCGTCACAACGAGACGAATGTCCGTTATTTCCTGTCTTTTTTTTTTTTCCTTTTCTTTTTTTTTTTTGTTTATTTTCTGAGCAGGACCACAGTCTAAACACACTCTGCTCCGTGTCCCGTTTCTCCAAGCAGATAACGCGGCCCTCGCAAGAAGACAAGTCCGAAGACAAGAACGAGGAGGAGAAGGCGGAGAAAGCGGACAAGAAAGAGGAAGACGATAAAAAGGACGAGGAGGAAAAAGATGACAAAGAAGACTCAAAGTGAGTGCCTGGGTTTTTTTTGTTTTGTTTTTTTTTTTTGTTTGTTTTTTGTGTGTGTGTCGTGTCCCCGTCCCCCTGCAGGTCATGATGGCTCCTGCTCCGAGTTGCCCTGTTGGCTCTGGCCATCGCTCTGACATCACTAATCCTCCAGAAAAGCCCGATGTAAATTCAGGCAATGTTTTTTTTTTTTGTTTGTTTTTTTTTTTTTTTTTTTCTCATCAAAAGCCTCTTGTGTTATACCACAGAAGGTCACAGAGCATTCCTGGTCATACCTTCAGGCCCTGTTTGGCTGTGTTTTTGTGTGCCCTCGCTGTTTATACAGGACCGACGTCTTGTTTTCCCTTTTAGCCGTGAGAGGGATCCGAGAGGAATATGAGCCTCCACCACTTATTAAAGACAGCTTGGCCTCTTGCCACAGACAACCTCTTCCACTCATAAATGAGAACTATTCATAAGTAGTTCCTGGCCCTCTCCATCTCTCGCTCCCTCTTTCTCTCTCTCTCTCTCTCTCTCTCTCACACATTTCCCCCATCCCTTCCTTCATGCCTCCTCATCTAATGGTCCATCCCCCTTATTCTGAGAATGAGTTTTGTGGAGATGACATGCACGGGGAACCGAGCATCTGTTTACAACGTGGCAGACAGGCTTCTGAGAATGGGATGGCCCTGTCAGTGCAGCGGGTCTGGAAATCTTTAATAAAGGCAGATGGGAGGAAATCTGCCGCGTCTTATTTGAAGCCAGAGTTTCTTGTTGACGAGGCCTTCTGTCTAATGGCATTAACACATTCGGAGCGCGTTCACGGGTCTCCTCAGTAGGAGCTCTATCAGTAGTTAGGGCTGGGCTGGTGATCTGGAGCTGTACGTCGCATAAGGAATTAAACACGACAGGAGGGTTATGGGTAAATAATCGGGGGCGGGGGGGGGGGCGTGGCTGGAGGTGATGTAGAAATTCAGTGTTTTTGAATTAGTGCAAAGTGAATCAACACCTTCTGAGCAATCAGGATCTACAAACACGAGCACTCTGGAATAAATATTTATAATGAGCATTACAAAGACTGTACTATATAAATTATCTACAGTTTAAAAAAAACCAAAAACACCCTGTTGCGAAAAATCGGCTGCTCGCGAATCTGGAGCGAATAAAAAAAACTTTTGCCTGATAAATTAATCACTGTTTACGCGTCTCCTTGCAAAATGGCCTCGTTCTCTTCTCTTCAGAGAGCGTTAAATATGTCTTCATTAAGCTTCATTAAACTTTAGTGCTCCGTTTGCACTACAGTTCGTACATCTTGTATTATATTTGATTATATAGGGACATGATCGTAACCACGCACGTTTAAAGGCGCGGTCAGCGTCACAACCCGGCTTGCTAATTGCACACAACACGACGACCGCGGCCGTTTAACCGGATCCGGGTGTTTACCGCCGGCCTGTGTGTCTGAATGCAGGGACATCAGCAAAGACAAAGAGAAGTGCGAGGGAGAGGACGAGGAGGGGAAGGAGCAGAGCACACCACGCGGCCGCAAGACAGCCAACAGCCAGGGACGGCGTAAGGGCCGAATCACCACGCGCTCCATGGCCAACGAAGCTGCTAGTACTACTACAGAGGAGCCTACAGCACCACCAGCACCCCCTCCACCACCTCCACCACCACCGCCACCCGAGCCTGGTAAAACACCCACACATGCACACAGACAGACACATGGCTGAGTGCAGATGTGCTTGAATTTAATTTAAAAATAAAGATACTTGATTAATGAATGTGAGTCAAAAAAAGAAACGGTGTGTTTAATTAAATAGCTCGCATTTTTCATTCCGTCAAGTTTGTGCGTTTACATCAGTCTAGAGCGCCGCTCCCCTGGAGTTTTGCTATCTATACAAACCCTTGAATCAGCACTTCAGCACCCATGTGTGTTTGATCATCAGTGTAACACAGTTTATATCCGAGTAGCCGATGACACACACACGTCTGCGTATCTTCTAAACAGATCTGCAAATGTCCTCTCCCCTTCTCCCTCCCTCTCCTGTACAGCAGTTTTGCCAGAGCCTGTCCTTCCTCCCAAACCAGAGCCAGCGCTGAAGCCAGCACGTGAACTCGCCAAGCTCGCTCCTATGACCACCATGGACAGCCAAGCACGAGGTACAAACACGCAGAAGCACACCCCCCCTCCCCTCCCCTCCCTTCTTCACACTCCAAGGCTTGCATTTGTCCACCGACGTGCGTTTTTCAGAGTCTCAGTGTTTAAGTCTGAACGATGGATTTCAGTGTCGATGAAAAAACGCGCCCCATGGTTTGGGCTCTTGGGGAAAAGACGCGGCGTGTATCCGGACGTTGGTTCGCGCCGCGCCGAGACATGACGGTGAATAAGCACCGAAACGGAAAACACAAACGCGAGCTGGCTTTTTTAGCTGCGTGCGCTGACCTACTTCTGCGGCGTGAGTTTGCAGCCAAGGAAATAGGGAGGAAAAAAAAGGGCTGTTTACACAGAACGTTTTTTTTTCCCCCTTCGGCTCCGTCAGAAATGCGTCTGTTGGATCCATCAGGGCTGCTGGCTGGAGCCTGCGTCCTCTGACATTTGAGTTTTTTTTTTTTTTTTTTTTTTTTTTTTTTTTTTTTCTTTCCATTTTCCCTTCTTTCTTTCTACTCCTCCCTTCCCATCTCTGGGAACAACTCACAGCTTGCTTCAGGCTCTCCCAGGTTTTGTCCCCCCGCTCTGTCTGTCCATCTGTCTCTCTTTCCGGAGTTTGCGTGTCGCTGCGGTGATGGCGTGTGTCTCAGGTGGAGAACACGTTTGTCATGGGGATGGAAAGGGAGGTGACAAGAAAGAGCAGGTAAACTTCCTGCTTCCTGCTCGCTCTCTCTCTGTCTCTCTCTCTCTCTCTCTCTCTCTCTCTCTCTCTCTCTCTCTCTCTCTCAGCACTCAGTGATTTGTGTCTCTGTATCTCCGGGTAGGAAACTCCTCGGAGCGTTACTTTAGACTTTAGACTTGAGGTGGTGCTGATAATCAGGTGACTGAATTGTTGGGTGGAATGTGACGCAGTCGCGCGCTTTGGAAATTCAGGGCCATTTTCTGTGTTTCGGAACATTTGCATCCCGGCGCAGGAGAGCTGCGGCTTCCTGTTTCTCCATTTCCTGTTTCCTGTCTTGCCCGCTGTCCTCAAGTCACCTCATAGCTAAGCTTGCTGCTCCTAATCGGACTGGCTGTGAGTCCGTTAAACGTGTGTGTGTGTGTGTGTGTGTGAGAGAGAGAGGGAGAGAGAGAGAGAGAGAGAGAGAAAAATATTTATGCATGCCTCCTCACCAATTTGGGCATGTGCCAGCTCTGGATTTTGTGTGTGTGTGAGAGAGGGAGAGAGAGAAGGAGCGAGAGCGAACGCAAGAGTGATAAAATGCAAAGGAGAGAAAGAAATATTTATGCAATGCCTCCTCACAAATCTGGGCATGTGCCATCCCTGGAGGGAGGGAGGGAGAGAGGGAGAGAGAGAGAGAGAGAGAGAGAGAGAGAGGACCGTATACAAACAGGAGAGTTTCTATCAGTGAGTCTGGATGTGCGTGTGCTTATCCGCAGACACGCACAGATGTTGTGTGACGTGCAATGGACGCACACCGTGTGCATTTGTATGCAACTTTGAGATGTCTCTATAAACGTGCTCATGATGTAGTCGTAAATGCAGTGTGTGTGTGAGTGTGAGTGAAATGTCAGTTAACAGAACACAGCGTTATTTTTCAACACTTTTAATCATTACAGGTGAGGTACATAGATTAAAAGATAGAGTAAACACAGGGGTGCACACACACACACACACTTATTAGAGTAGTGTTAGATGGGACATTTTGTGCACGAACTCCAAACACAGAAGATGAAGCTTCTTATCAGCCCAGACACACACACACACACACACTTGTATAAATGTCAGAGGGTCACGCTGTGCTAAATTTGTCCCAATGTTTGTTCAATCTCAAGGAGTCTCCGAGGGAGGGGTGGGGGGGTTAAGTAGGGAGTAATAGACACACACGTATGCGTGCGTGCGCACACACAGTCTGTCCTACGGCTGCGCTGGTTGTCTCATTCTCTTTCTCTCGTGAGGTTGCGCACAAGAGTCGCTGTTTAAGGGGAAGAAGGAGGTGCTTGCGCTGTGTGTAGCCATAGATCAGCTGACGAGAGAGCGTGAGAGAGAGGGAGAGAGGGAGAAGGAAGAGAAATAGCAAAGGAACTGAGAGTGAGGCAGAGAGTGCTCCAGAGAGTGAGAGTGGACGATACGGGGAGAAAAGGGGGAGGGTGGGGGCGAGGGAGGGAAGCAGGACGAGGGCCGGACAGCTGATGTAAACAAATCATTAGATTAAAGATCCAGAGGAGGAAAGTGCGTTACGGTCAGTCTGTTTCTCTTTCTCTCTCTCTCGCTCTGTCTATCGGTCTGTCTATGTAGCTCTGTTTTATTTTTTTTCGCTCTCTCATGCGCTCACTTTCTTTCTAGCCTTCTCTCATTAACTTGACCTGGCTCTCTCTCTCTCTCTCTCTCTCTCTCTCTCTCTCTCTCTCTCTCTCTCTCTGTTTGGATCTCTGTCTGTTTCTCTTTCCTGCTTTCTTGTTTGTGTATCATTCTCTCGCTATTTCGGCCTCTCTCTGTCTCCCTCTCCCTCTCTCCCCTTCTTGCACTCAGCGCGTGTTGTCCTGTGTGCAGGAGCTGTAGAAGCCGGAGAGACGTCTCGCTGGACAGAGGAAGAGATGGAGGTCGCCAAAAAAGGTAGCGTTTTCATTTCGTTTTTTTTTTTTTTTCCCCATCCCCCCCGTACCAGTCTATACTTTTCCTTCCTAATCTCGCTTTTTTATTTTATTTATTTATTTTTATTTTTGGGGAGAAGCCAGTGCATGTGAGAGTGTGTGCTGCAGACCTCTGACTGCACACGCGTGCGGCGATTCACTGAGGGAGTTCACGGGCACAATGAAGATTAAGATCTTCCAATAAAGATTAGGATCCGTTCATCACAAAGGGTGTTCCACAACCCTGCAGTTGAAGTGGTGGAAAGTTGAACAAAAAACGAACGTGTGATGAGGCCCGTTTCGAAAGATGTTAAAGGTGTTTGATTCTGTTCTGGATTTAGGCTCGAGCAAATCAGGCAGGCGGGAAGAAGATGCTGGTTCTGGGAGAAGTCCGTAATGTTTTATTTACGGCATTGGTTCTTTGCGGTCTCTCTGTAGTCTTCTTTCACTGACTTTATTCGTCGGTGGTCGTTATAGAAATCATGCAGTGTGATGTGGGTAAATCATGTCATCTTCAGCACATGCGATTTCATGGCCTTAGAAACGCTGTACAGCTGAAGTCAGGCAGTATTTTTCTGCTGTAGGTGTACATATTCCTTTGGATTTGTTGCGCGTTGAAATTTAGTTGCAAATTAAGGTGCAGTAGTCGTATGGTTTATTTATATATATATATATATATGCACACACACATCTACGGACCGGATCGATTGACCAGTGTGATCACGCCGATCCGCTCCCAGGGGCGGGTCTTTTGGGCCTCTTGGAAGAAATACCACCGAGAGTGGATCGGTTAGGTTCATACCCAGCGTGAGCGCTAACCGCACCCAAGCTCTGAACACAAAGGCCATCACGTGCACTTTTTAATTCACTGGAGAATATTAGGAGTAATAACTGATCTGGCTCTCACCTTACTAATGAACACAGACTGCAGATTCGTCTGGCAATGTGAGCCGCTTCTGGAAAAATCTTCTTACACATGAAACACGATTTACTGAAAAGCAGCACGTTGCATAAATGAATAAATCTGTCTAGCATGTGAGAGGACCGTGCGTCAGCGCACCCAAAATAACACAGTTTTAAACCTATGGAGTGAGATCACCGTCTTTTATATGAGAGCGCAGGCACGAAGCCCTGACAAGTATATGTAAAATACACTGTGCATTTGAAATGCACCAGTGCATGCACTTCTCACGGCCCTACTCTCTGCGAGAATTCTGCACACTTCCTCTGGTGTGCTGTGTTTCAAATGCGCAGTGTGTTATCATCGCTTTTGTTTGCATCGTTTTTCCGGTTTCCTTGAATCTGCATGCTTGTAGTGTCTGTTTTACTCGGTGTAACATCGTATCTGCGCTCTCATATAAAAGACCGCAATCTGACTCCATGTCATGCAAAGCAGGGGCGCTTTTCTTCAATACAAATAGTTACATCATGATGTCACTTCCCCCCGTGAGCAGATCGTTTAGCGCAGTGTGAGTGTAGGCCAGCAGTGGAGCGTGAAAGGGGGACCATCTCTCCCAGGAGCAGTTCTGGCCAGTTGAACATACATTCTGTGTTTACTTCGTCTTCTACTCTGTGAGAAATCGGTAAGTGTCCAGCAACAGCCAGATAAGTCTTCAGTGAGCAAACAATATGCTGTGTCTGGAAACAACAAATAGAAGTGTCATTAGATCGAATAAACATTGGGAGCGCTCCCAGACTACACCCAGTCTTTATAAAGCCAAATTTGGCTTCCAGGCTGGACGTCAAGACCATCATTGCTAATGCTAGCTGTAGTTAGTATGCATGAGCTTTGAAGATGAGCGTCGTGTACGCAAGCGGGCTCAAGGAGTTTAAAAAAAAATATTGAAATCTCATTCCACCTATGATGGAGACTTTGACCACGTTTGACAAATCCTGCCTAATGCGCCTTTAAATATTGCAAAGAGGCGTTTCGGAACAAACTTGGAGTCAGACCCGGACGTGAGTCATTATCAGTCGTTGCCAAGAGAAGCAGAAACATTATCGGTTAAAAATCAGATGGCAAGAAACATAAAAAAGAAAAAAAGGGGGCTATTAAGCGGTTGATGCTGATGAATCATGTAGAAAACGGCTAGATGGATGAACCAACCTGGGGGAAAAACACGGCCATTTAATAGGTTTTTTTTCATCAGACAAGGATGCACTGTGATTTGCTGAGGTCAACTGGACCCGAGTTTGAGTAAACAGAGAGCCTTATTAGGATGAATCATGTGTTCATGATGGTTGTGCGTGTCGGAGTTTTGTGTCTTTATTATGTTTACGAAAATAATTGAAAATCATTTGTCAATCAAGTGTTTCAAAATCATATAGCCGGTGTGTCCTATAGACAAGGGCGGATTTTTAACGCCAGCGATTTCCATCACGTTCCCATGTTGTTTTAAGGTAACGTGTGCCCCACATCCTACTAGTAAAGAATACACGCGCACACACACAGACACAAACACACAGCTGCCTGTATGTTGGTTGACAATATTTCGCAGTGGGCAGACTGCAGTCATCATTTTCCTTCCTTTATCTTTTTGCTTGTTTCCCCTTCTATGTAAGAAAAAGAGAAGAGGAAGGAGGAAGTGGGAAACACTAGGGTGTGTGTGTGTGTGTTGTGTGCACATATTAGTGTTGCCGAAAGAGAGAGGATTTCCCAATGGAGGTTTACTGTCAGGTGAAAACACAGGACTGTTTACGAGCACAACGTAAAAGGACAAAGGTTATATCCTCCTGAGACCCGAAGTCTAATGATTTCGTAACTCAACTATTCAACTTGATTTTGATAGTCTCCAAACAGGAAGAAGTTTGGCAAAAGAGTAATACCCAATGGTCCTCGTATGAGGATCTTACAAGGAAATACACACAATGAAGTTTGGGGAAAATGTGATGTCCTCTTGGGAGGACAGTGGGCTCTCAGGAGGATAGGAAGGTCAAGACAAACTTTTTGTTTGTTTGATTTTGCATCAGGAGTCTCATCTCTCATTCCTTATATGAGAGAGTTGTGTTGAAGCAAAGAAGCAAAGTTTCTATATTGTGTAGGCTTCAGGGTCTTTTCAGCACTCTGAGGTCTCGGGTGATATTGGGCGGAGTGGTGAAGCGTTCAGCTGGGAATAAGGTCAGTTATGTAGCATGGTGCATTAATGGGATGCGCTGTGTGCTGGGAGTGTTCAGCACTGCCGTGTTTTCCTGCTCGGAAATGACAGGCCGCAGAACTTTTCACCTCCACTGTGAGTTGCTGAAACATTATCCTGCTAGAAGGGCACTCGGAGTGCACAGACGTCCACCAAGGGAAAGAATATTCTTCCGTGAGGTGCATATCTGCAACCAAAACCACTTTATATGCTAACCAGGATAGACTTCCAATGGAGTCGTTGTATTTCTACACTGGCTATATTTTGTGACTATTGAATTTCATCGCCATCTACTGGATTTTGGGGTGTATGGCATTGTTCTGCTGTTCGTCCTATCTTGCACTGTTAGCAAAAGTGAAACTAAATTCGCCCCGAGAGTTGGATCCACTCTGAAATTTATTGGGTTCTTCCCATGGCCCATGCTGCACCCTGCCACCAATGTTCATGGAAATCAGGCCAGTAGTTTTTGCTCAATCCTACTAATAGGCAAACAAACCACACTGAAAACATGGCAGAGGTGTAATGGAAAGTATGATTAACCAATAAAATATAGCAGTTAAATTAGTGTAGTCAAGCAACTTGAGTGTTAAATGTCTTTTTGTAGTAAAAAAAACCAAACAAACAAACAAAAAAAACCCTCTAAACTAGGGATGCAAATTATCGATTAATTCATTAATCATTAGTTGGCTGACCTTGTCAGTCGATTAACGATTAATTGATAAGCGGCGATTTTTCCCTGAATTTCCCTGTTTCAATAGGGTCGATAAGAATATAAGCTAAATTTAGTTAAAAAAATGTTTTATTCCTTAATGAAGGATTTATTATAGCATTAGGAACACAGCGCAGACAAATGCATGTTGTATTACAAAATAAATTCTTTATAAAAATTACGACTACTTTAACATGAAAATAAATTGTGGACTGCCTCATCTCTTTGCATTTGAAACGATAGAAACATGAGAAGAAACAGAATAAATTCTGAATAGAGAGCCAAACAGAGAATATTATTTAGCTATAGGCTATATAATATAAATAAAGGATTAACCTAGTACGCTATTAATTAGGAAGCCTTGAAACATTATCAGTGTTTATAATCTCCCTTAATCTGAGAAGGGTTACAGCTAAATTACTAGGAATGGAAACTTGGCTTTGGGAAAACCGATTTGGGAAATTCGAGCACGGGGGAATGCTATTGGCTGT
>JAQMCW010000017.1:5477969-5492434 GCA_030068335.1 Chrysichthys cranchii | reverse complement strand
GATGGTGTGTGTGTGTGTGTGTGTGTGTGTGTGTGTGTGTGTGTGTGTGCGCGTGTGTGTAGGATTTGGGTATGGAGTCGACGTCTCTGGATGATGTGTTGTACCGGTATGCCAGCTTCCGCAACATGGTGGATCCCATCACCCATGACCTTATCATCAGCCTCGCTCGCTATGTGCACTGTCCAAAAACGGTGGGATCAAACACACACACACACACACACACACTTTCTTTCTCCATCTGAAAAAAAGTTCTATTTTTCTCCCTTATATCCATTTTCCATTTGGTTTTTTCCTCTCTTTTTGTATTTCCTTCCTTCCTTTTGTCCCTCCTTTTTTTTTTTTACTTCTGTCTTCTGTTCTTCCCACTTTTCTTCTTGAACCTTCATTCCTTTTATTCTTCCTTCCCGTAATTTGTCCTTGCTTTTGTTCTTTCTTCCTTTTTCCATTCTGCCTTTCATTTTCCTCCCCTAATGTAAATAGACAGAAGGGTAGGCCTCTCTCTCTCTCTCTCTCTCTCTCTCTCTCTCTCTCTCTCTCTCTCTCATTGTTTATTTTTCTTCCTTATATCTATCTTTCCTTTCTTTGGGGGTTCCTTCTTTCTTTTTCTTTTTTTTTACTTCTGTCTTTCCCTTCTTTTTGTTCTTCCTACTTATCTTCTTGAATCCTTCTTTCCTTTAATTCTTTTTATTCCTTCTGTTATTCCTTTCATTCCAGTAAGGGCATAGGAAGGAAGGAAGGAAGGAAGGACGGATGGACGGAAGGAAGGATGGAATGAAATGACCAATAATACAGAATAAAAAAGGAGTGAATTAAAGAATTATTGAGTGAATGAAAGAAATGTGTGAATTAATGAAAGAATGCACAACAGGATGGAAGGAAGGAAGGAGTGAATGAATGAATGAATGAATGAATGGAAGGAAGGAAGGAAGGAGGTAAAGGTTTAGACATGGTGGATCAAGGGCTGAAGGATGTAGCAGCATCAATCAAATTAGTTAGAGGCATCAATTAGAGTCTTTCTTTCTTTCTTCCACACCTTCCTTCCTTCCATCTTTCCTTCTCCTTTGTTCAGGAATAAAAGGATTTCTGGAACAACCATACATGTAGAGAAACCTTACAGTAACTCGTTCTATTTTTAGACTAATTTAGAGAAAGAGCGGCTCATTTTAGGATGAGAAACAGACGTGTGTGTGTGTGTGTGTGTGTGTGTGTGTGTGTGTGACTCAGTATGTCTGCAGAGAAGAGTTTCCTCATTACTGCTCTGACTCGGTTATTATAGAAAGGACACCCAATGATATAAGGCCCCATCACTCCAGCCTTATAGATATACACTGGCTCTCTCACTCACCTATATATAGCATCTTCAGCATCAGAGTGAGACACACACACAATTTAAAAACTCATGGTTGTTTGTGAGGTTAGCTTTAGTCATTTACTTTGGTAGGTTATCCTTATTAATGTGCGTGCCTCCCCCTAGGTATAACCTCACACACACACACACACACACACACACACACACACACACACACACACACACACACACACAATCTTTTATTCTTGGTAGGTTGTGGAGTTAATAGGCAAGCTGCAGGTCTTTCCATATTTATATTCATTATAAATTATGTGAGCATTATTCATCATTTGTGTGTGTGTGTGTTTGTGTGTGCACACGCATTCTTAATCAGCGTTTTTGATGTTGCCCGGTGCCTGAGCTCTTTTGTGTCCCGTCAGCATTTGTGGCGTTTGGCCGAGCCCCTCTTGAATGGGGATGCAGGAAGGGAAGAGAGGATGAAAGAGAAATTCTCTAGTGAGGCATTAGCATAGAGCCTGTTGAGCTTAAACACACACACACACACACACACACACACGCACACACACACCCCATCAGCAAGACCCCTGTTTTTGCAAAATGAGTCACTCAACATAGTTCTGCATGGCTAGACCTCTACTCTTTTTGTTAGAGTTAATGAAGCAGACACACACACACAGCACACACACAAACAGCATGCACACAATGCACACACACACACACAACACACACACAAACAGCATGCACACAGTGCACACACACACACACACACACACTTACAAAAGGATGGAAAGATGTTGGATGCAGACACAGAGTAATGGAGATGAGGAGGTAATTTGAGGCTGATAATTTGTTCACAGCGCGTGGGTGTGTTTGTGCGTCTGTTTGTGTGTATGCGTATGCATGCTGTAAGTGCGTGTGTGTTTGTGTATGCACACTCTAAGTGTGTGTGTGTGTGTGTGTTTTCTCAGAACAGAAAAAAAAATGAGAAGTATAGACAAAGTGAACAAAGAAATATGGGAAAGTAGGGGGAAGAGAGAATTGTGCAACACGATCTGGATGAAACCGCACTGCTGTAAACCTATAAACACACACACGCAAACACACACAATACACAGATTATCTCTAGCTGTGTTTCCCAGAGGAAGCTGTTTTCTAGCACTTTTTTCCCTGGACTGTTCAGTGTTCCCACTTTTTGTTGTTATCTCTTGTTGACTTGAAAACAGACAGACCAACAGGAGACCAACGATTTAAAAAAAAAGCCATCCTTGACTGACTCAAGCCGTAAAGTGAAAGAAAATCAGGGCTGTGTCTCATATCGCATACAGCAGTCTAAATAGTATGTTGAATTAGTACGCTATCAATAGTATGCTGTATTTTGTATGCAGTGTGTAATACAGCCTGACTAACTCGACTCTACGGTACTGAGGTTTCATATTCCTGTTGAGATTTGTTTTACAGGTACAATTATAGAGTCAGCACGGACAGTTGCATAAAATCATGCAGATGCAGGTCAAGAGCTTCAGTTAATGTGTGTAGCAAACATTATAAACAAAATTATAACAAAATAAATGTGCAAAGCAAATGCTTGCAAAGTTAATAATATAACCAGTTTGCTTTCCCATGGGCTAGAGAGCCACTGGTGAGTCACGCCATTGCGTCACTGTATATGTCTGTATATGTCTCTGCTTTCCCAGCCAAGCTAGCACTGCTATCCAGCCATGTTAACGCCACTATTCATTCACACTAGCACTGTGAGCCACTCTAGTGCCACTAGTGCCAAGCCCAGAAACAACATTGCACATCAACAATTGATTAGGCAGACTAGACAGTACACTAGCTCTGTTTATTTAATTATTTATTTTTGGTCACAGAGTTTTAGCCGGTCTTGTTGGGCACAATAATCCCGCCCCCACCCCCGATGTAATCAGTTCTTGTTTCTAGACCAGCAAAGTGTTGGCGCCGCTCTCGTACCAGTCTTCCTGAATGTGAGCCGATTCTTTGGCTGTCAAAACACGAAGAACCGGTTCAAGATTAGGCACTAACGTCGAACTAGACCTGGAACTGCCTTGGTGGAAAAGAATAATCAGTTACTTTTACTGCGGCACCGTTGTTGATAAGTTGGTCTGAATATTTCAGAAACTCCTGGGGTTGTCACTTACAAACAGTTTCACTCAGAGTGGCATGAAAAACAAAAAACATCTAGCGATTGCTTTGAAGCACCTTGTTGATGAGAGAGGATGACCAGAGTGCTCGGAGCCGACAGAAAAGCTATGGGAACTTTAATAATCACTCTTTACAGCCGTGGTGAGCAGAAAAGCATCTCCGAATCCACATCAAATCTTAAAGTGGATGGACTACAGTAGAAGTAAATCGCATCACTGAGCTCACGTTTCCCCTCATTCTGCTTAACGGGAACATTAAGTGAAGCTAGTTGATTTTTTGTCAATATACAGGTGCTCCCCGAGTTACAATGGCCTGACTTACGATTTTTTGAAGTTACGATGACGATTGTTGTACTGTTCACCCTGGGCGTTATGCACATCTATTACGTTAGCACAGATCAACCACAAGCCAAACTCAGGTATTCAACTGAGCCAGAATAGTGAACACTTTGCTCCGTTTATCTTGTCAATAGGCAGATAAAAAAATCATGAGCCGACACTTGGAAGTACACGGATGAAGCTCAGATCACTCACCTTGCACGATGCCTCACTATTTCCTTCAACTCATGGAG
This sequence comes from Chrysichthys cranchii, assembly GCA_030068335.1. Taxonomy (NCBI): domain Eukaryota; kingdom Metazoa; phylum Chordata; class Actinopteri; order Siluriformes; family Claroteidae; genus Chrysichthys; species Chrysichthys cranchii. The sequence goes on along the minus strand of JAQMCW010000017.1, from coordinate 5,488,391 downwards.
TTAACTTGTGTATCGGTGTACTGTACAGTACATTACCACAGGTTTTTTTGTGATTATTAAGGGAACAGCTTCAGCGGTGGCTGTCTGTAGCCGGAGCTCAGTATTTGTGTAGCGGGGTGTCGCAGTTGGATCGAGCTCAGAGACACAGTGCTGCTGCCTCCACCAGGTGTGAACCTCTCTGACAAACTCCCTCTTTTGACAGAAATGTGATTTAAATGAAGTCTTCAGTGAGGGTGTGTGGTCTTCTACAGGAAAAGACTCCTGGGTAGGCTAGGTTAAGCTAGGCTAAGCGAGGCTAAATTAGGCTAAGCTAGGCTGAGATACCTAAGCAAGGCTAAGTGGTTCGACACCGTGGTTCGACTTACGATATGTTCAACTTACGATGGGTGTGGCGGAACGCATCTCCATCGTAACTTGAGGACTACCTGTACTCAGTTCTGGAAGTCTATGAACACCGTTACAAAGACAAATATGAGTGTTAGCTGCACATACTTGTCTAAACTCATGGTTTATTTGATTATCTGCACAGAAAGATCTACATGTGATGCTCCTCTTTTGAATGGGGCATCCTTAATCTTGGGAGGACGCAAATGCCGCTTGCCTAGCAATCCGCCTCCTGATGGGTAGGCGTCTATGATCAATCTGTGCCGTCCTCAAAGTAAGGAACAGTTTTGCAGACAGCAGGAAAGTGATCCAAGGTCACAAATGCATATCTGGAACGCAACTCCATTCGTGACTCCCCGTAGCGAGAGGCAATCCATAAAGCCTGTGATTGGGCAGACAGGCACCCCATGGTGCCCTGGACCACAGAGAGCTCCTGCTGTGCAGCTCCGTGTGCATGTGTGTGTGCGTGAGAGTGTGTGTGGGTGAGTGGGGTGCAGAGGTGAGAGTAGAAAGAGACTGAGCTAAAGTGAGTAGAGAAAGAGAGAACGAGAGGCTCAGGTTGAACGGATCAATACTAAACCACACAGAGGACAAATAGCTGATTATTTTTAACACATTCCACCTGTCCCCTCTCTCTTTCTCTCTTTCTCTCTCTCTCTCTCTCTCTGTCTGTTTCTCTCTGTCTTACAGGAGGGTGAGTCTCTGAGTGCCATGGAGAAGGTGTGTCGCCAGCTGACATACCATCTGAGTCCTCATCCGCGATGGAGACGTCAGGGCCTTCTGAAAGGAAAACCCCAGGCCAGGTGAGGTCTTCACTGAGGTGTTCAGTGAAATAAGATCCCTAGGCAACAGGCCACCGGTGAATTGAACCATCCTGCTATCTTCCACTGATCGGCAAATGTAAATTTATTTCCAAACAAGACATTAGTAACTGCAGAACACCCATTTCGATCCTGATCTTGGGATAGTAAGTTCTCTCCGAGTCCACGTGGGTTTCTCTGGTTTTCTATCACCTGCGGAAAACATGCAGGCTACTCTAAATGATCCTCTATGTATAAAAAAAATGCATGTGTGGTGTCCTGCAATGGACTGAGTGCGATCCTGGGATATGTTCCAGGTCCATCACCACTCTGACCAGCACAATGCGCTTACTGAAGACCAATTAACGACTACGATGAACCGTAAATTGCTACAGACGTGTTTGTTTATGTTACTGCTGATTTTACTCCCCACATCCCCTGCGTCGCTCACACTTGGCGTGCAATTAAATGGAGCTGAGCGACAAATTTTGTTATTTTTCCACCGAAGCCAGACTGCCGCTACATGCACTGTACTATTTGAGAGAAATTTCAGCTACTCAGCCTGCATGTACAGGAAGGGAAACACATTTTGCACCAGGTGATGGAGTCCCCAAGAAATTCTTAAGCATTCCAAAAAATCCAAAAATCCAAGGATTTGCAGAGCAGAGCTAAAGGTTGTACACACTGAGACATTTTAGAAGAAGCAATATTTGTAATGCATTAGAATATTTATTTACGAGAAGCTTGAATCAGTGAATCGAATCCCTAGCTAGCAAAATGAACTAAATCGACTCATTCATCATTATTTCATCACAAACAATACTTTTTATTCAAACTGAGAGCCCAAGATTCAAGACAGACAGACAGACAGACAGACAGACAGATAGACAGACAGGAAAGGATGCAGTACTTATTAGCCTTCATCCTTCCCTTTGTTCCCTCAGAATAAGAATTTCTTATTCCTTTTTTTAATTTAACTGAACTATATTTGGTGGGTGTGGGTGTGTGTGTGTGTGTGTGGGGGGGGGGGGGGGTCGTTGTGGAGATAAAATATCCCACCAAAAGAGAGAGAAAGTGCAAGGTTGTTACAGAAGTTGTAATCTTCTCTGTGTATATGAGTGTGTGTATGTTTGTGTGTTTTTATCTTGGTGGAGCCAAAATGTCCCCTCAAGGATAAGAATATCTGACCGTTTTGACCGTGTGGGGTCATGCGACTCAATTTTATAAAAAAAACAAAAACAGCTTTTTGTTAACAGCATTAGATTTTAGTGTAGCATATCAACGCATGACCTCACAATAATGATAGGACGTGTGTGTGCGTGTGCGTGCGTGCGTGTGTGCGTGTGTGCGTGTGTGTGTGTGTGTGTGTTTCTAAGCTTAGCTTGTGCCATGGGATTAGGACCTCTTTAGCTCTGGAACATTCTTCCCATTCTCAAAGATTTCAAGCACACACACACGCACACACGTACACACACGTGCACGGTATGCACAGTTGGCTGAAATTGCTTTATTGAGTTTTCCAATGGATGTTAAACCTCTGTGCTTTTTTATATGTTTTGATTTGAAGGTTATTATCAGACTTAATTGAAATGTACAGATCAATAATGAGTCTTAGTGCAGCCTTGTATAGCGCTTGTGGTGGTGGTGGTGTTTTTCTTGAGCAGTACTTTAGCTTGGTTTGCTTTTCTGAAGAGAGCAACAGTCTTTCCAAGTGAACGTCGTACGACGCGTTCAAATTGAACTGATGAGTATGTGCTTTGGACATGGGAACGTCAGGGAGGAAAAAACACACACAATACAGTCTGCTTGGGATTTGAGTAGTTAAATTGTTGCAGTTGCACCTGGGAAGCAAGGCCGCCAAGCATAAACTAGCTAACTTTTTGAGGCTAGTGATTTTGCTATGGCACGGTGAGAGAGGAAGATAAACCTGTTAGGAATATCAGTGTTTCTCTCAGAACAGCTAAAGTGACACTGGAATTACAGTTGAAATTTCAACATCCAAGACACATCATCAAAAAAATCGACTTTTAACCCTTTACTAAGCGAAGAACCATATTTGGGAACTTCAGAGGACAAGTGTGTATATACATGAGGTAGTCCTCAAGTTACAATGGAGATGCGTTCTGCTATACCTATCGTAAGTGGAAAATATCATATGCTGAGCCACTGCTTAGCCTAGCTTAGCATAGCCTACCGAGGAGTCTTTTCCTGTAGGACAGGGTTCCCCAACCTTTTTTGCGCCACGGACCGGTTTAATGTCAGACAATATTTTCACGGAACTGGGGGGGGGGGGTTGAATGTTGCGATGGAGGAGAGCGCGTGCGTGCGAGAGATAGAATGTTGCGATGGAGGAGAGCGCGTGCGCGCGGGGGGCGGCACGATGGAAGGGAGCGGCACGGCCTGGTACCAAAAGACCCACGGACCAGTACCAGTCCGCGGCCCGGTGATTGGGGACCCCTTCTGTAGGAGACATGCTGGGGCGTTTAGAAGACATGCTTTTGAATTAAAATTAGCTTTTGAAGCACACTAAAAACACTTGGTAATGCACTGCACAATACACCGTTACACAAGTTAACTCCGTGAGTGAGGCACCATGCAAGGCGAGTGACACGTACATCCGTGCATTGTCCGTGTACTCCCGGGTGTTGTCCGCATACTTCCCTGCATCGCCTGGACGTATCATACATCATACATTGTTACGCTGGCCTTCCAGCGATGCCTGTCTGCAAATCTTAAATATTTTCTAAATATTTTAAGCGCATCACAGTCGTCATCATAACTTCGAAATATCATAAGTCGGGCCATCGTAACTATAGGAGCTCCCATCTTGTAATAAAAAGTCTAATATTAAACTATTAATATTAAACGAGTTAAACGTTAGAATTTCCAAGTATTTCAATTAGTGCCCTATACAGGGATAATGTTTTGAGTACTAGAAGACTGAGCCGTCACGTCACGTCCTCTCATACGCAGTGAACAGCTGACCGAATCTGAATTCAGAATAAATCGCCAGGTGTTTTCAGGAATGAAGGAAATAATCTGAGTTTTGTCAGTGTGTGTGTACGTGTGTGTGTTTGAATAAGTTGCTCAAATGATGACCGTGATTAGAAAGGGAAATGTAATCATTGTTAATGAAAAATGACTGCAAAATTAATCATATCTTAATTGAGATCGTGATTTGTGGCTTCCTCGGTTAATTAAACACAATGACTATTGTCGAGATCTGCTAACGTTAGCTAATTGGCGCACCGAACATATTGGTGTTTACTGACTGGTGCCTTTATTTTATGATTATCTTTTAATTTGCTGTCTAATTTGATTCATTTTTGGTATTTTAACACACATTAGTCAGACGAAGGAGCCGTGGTTTGACTCAAAGCTTTATTCTTTTGAAGGATGGTAGTCATATAGTGATCACGTACAGTACTGTTCAGAAGTCCATGGCACCCTATATTTTTAGTACAAATTTTGTTACAGATATTAATTCGATGAATTCTGCATTGTTGAATCAGTACGAAAACTTTTCCGAAAAAGTATTTGTATTTGAAAAATGTTTGTATGTCAGTAAAGAAAGCAACGTATTACACAAGAGGCCACTTTTAAGGCACAAAGAGTTATGAAGGCTCCTGGATTTTGGATGAAAAAAACAAAACAAAACAACAAAAAAAAAAACCCCATGGCACGTGTGACAGTCACAGTGTCCAGAAGAACTGTGGCAGTTTCTCCAAGATGCTCAGTAAGATTATCAGCTCATTTCCCTATAAAACTTTACACACTGTACAAAGTACAGGACTACTGTTTAAGGAAAAAAAGTCAAAGGTTGTCACATCAAATATTGGATTTCTTTAGTTTATTACAGTTTACTGCACGTTGCACCTTTAAATCTCGTGATTTTTGAAGTCGACTTTGCTCCACAGCATTTCTTTGCTTGTGCTTACGACTGTTGCACAGCACAAGACTAAATCTTGAATCTGAGGAGGCACGCATTTAGAAATCTGTCCTCTTGAGAAAGAATGCAGAAAACACTGCAACTAAATATAGTGTACCGAGATGGAAAAACAGCACCCCGGTGTCAGTGTCCATGTGAAACCTTCCCTAACCTAAACAGACACTTTATAAAGCAGTGCAGTGACTCTTCGCTCGGAAACCACTGGTGTCAAGAGCCGAGCAGTGAAAAACCAATTAGACTGAGTAGCAGTGACAATTAAGGAGCATAATCCCATTTCCTGTGAGAAAGTGGTGCGTTTCATTGTGAGCCAGTTTTCCTGTCACGTGGCCTCAGATCGCTCAGCATGCTTCTGGCGGAGGGAGAACCCCTGTTAGTGCAGTGACCCTGCTCGTTAGAGGGAGAGAGCAAAACTGAGAGAGAGAGAGAGATGGCGAGATGGCCCTGTGGGTGGGGGAGTAAAGAAAGAAAGACCGAAGCCTGGAGAGGAGACAGATTGCAGGAACAAGGATGAAATAGTGAGCTAAGTAAGATAGCTAGTTATAAAGAATACCAGAGCATAAGAGTTGGCGAGAAAGAAAGACAAATGGAGAAATAAGAGAAAAAGGGTAAAGGGGTTTGGGATTTGTGTGTAGACGCTGATGAGAAAGCAGGAACGCCCTTGGGAACCATTTGTAGGGTCGCTCCAAATCGAAGTGATAAAAAAACGTATCACTGAAGGGACCAACTGATGGACAATTCACTTCTCAGATTCTATGCGATGTTATTAAAATGCCCAAGGCTAGCTAGCTTCTAGACGTACATTAAGTTCAAATATGAAGCAATATATTACATTCTGGAAGAGTAAATTATAACCGAAAGGAATAAAACGGCGGAAAATAATATTGCATGATGTTGGCTTGATGGTACTCTGAGGTAACATTGCACAGCTCATGTCTTGGTATTTGTTTGTTTAGTAAATAAAATTAAAAAAAAAGTAATTTAAAAAGGCTGTTGGTGGGGGGGGGATTGGGCTGGTCCTGGCAGTTGATGTGACCAAAGATGGCTGACAAAGTCTTCAATTAAAATTTCACTGCGTGACCTCATCTCATCAAGGCTGCTCATCTGAAAGCCCCCGAAAAGAGGACGGTATAGGATTAGTGCAAAACTCACGTAAAAAATGCAAATACAATTTAATTACATTCATTTACGGTTTATGTGGGAGAATCAAAAAGTAAAGATGAAATACATTTAAACGGCTTTAACAGAAGTAACTGACCCCCATCATTGAACACATCACTTTCCACATAGTCCTTATGCAAGACGACGCATTTGTCGTATCGTTCAACTAGCTTCTATATTGAAAATCAACCATACTGTATAATCTCTGTAACGGATGTCTGTCTTTTGTTTTGTTGCAAACACTGAGGAGAAGTGAATCGTGTGATTAACTCACACATAGCACATGTAGCAGCACGGCCCCCCTCTTCCTGTGTTCCTTGGTAAAGATGTCTTCAGGGAACTCATGGATGGCTGTGAGAGACAGAGAGAGAGAGAGAGGGAGAGGGGGAAGAGTTACCCTTTGGCACAATAAGAGCCTCAGATGAGCAGTTGCACATATATTTTGCAGTTAATCTTAGCTAAAACGGCACTTTAAATAAATGGATGATGATGCACTAAGCATGACGTAGTGTTAAACATGACAAACAGATGACTTAATTTTGGTCTAACATGACAGAGTCAATATTGTCAATACTGTCAAATGTGAGACTTATCTCTTGAGTGTAATCAAGAATTTTATGAATGTCTAATAATATCTGGGCAAATCTGATCTAATTGTCATATATAGCTAAATAGACAGACAGACAGACAGACAGACAAACAGATAAATAAATTATAAGGATATAGGCAGTGAATATGCGCCCTAGCTATTTATGAAGATAATATAAAGGGTAATTACACTCTAACAGATATAGAAAATATATACAATATATATACAAGTTTTAGTCATAAAACTATTTAAGAAATATGTACATTGTATATACGAGGGAGGATCAAAAATTAAAGCAAAGTAAAAATTAAAGTAACTATGAGAAAATGAACACATCACTTTCCACACAGTCCCCACGCGAGACGACGCATTTTTTGTATCATTCATCTAGCTTCTGGATTCCTGCAGAGAAGACGTTTTTCGGCTGCTCCCGAAGCCAGGTGAGCACCGCTTCCTTTACTTCATCATCAGATGTGAATTTGTGACCGTGCAGCGCCTTTTTCAGTGGGCTGAAGACGTGACAATGGCTCGGCACCAGATCCGGGCTGTAAGGAAGACGTGGGAGAGCCGTTGCACTGTCTCTCTGTCTCTGTTGCTGTATGAGGATGTGCATTGTCGTGGTGCAGCAAGACTGTTTTGGACAGCATTCCTCTTCTTTTGCTGTAAATTTCAGGTTTAACTTCATTTCACAGCAATGCACAGTACTTTGCACTGTTCACTGTTTGCCCATGCGCTTGGAAATGCTCCAGAATAGGAACCTTCATGTCCCAAAAGAACGTTAACACGATTTTCTTGGGGGAGGACTGACCTTTGAGTTTCTTCTTCAGTGGAGACAGAAGAAGACAGATGTCTCCACGCCATGCTTTGTCTTCTGGGTTATCGCATAATTTAAAAATTGCCTTTACTTTTTGATTCTCCCTCGTATAATTTTACCATTTGGCATTCCTGTCCCCCTTGTACTGTAAGTTACAAGACTACCACACATACTAATGACAGAAAAAAAATACCTCAGCGTGTTCACTTTGAATAATCCAGTAATCCATTCTGAAGTGAAGAACGTGATGTAGGGCACTTAGAAGACAGATGCCCACAACAGCCATGTGTTCCATGCTGAAATACTGGAATGCATTTCCTTTAAAGTGCCCTTTAAAATTTTTCCAAAGAGCTCAATGGACACTTTTTTCTTTGCGTTGTTTTTTTCATTTTTTATTTTTGCTGAATGAAAAAAAAATCACCATGAAAACAGGTGGACATTAATGAAACTCAGGTCCAAGCGAAAAACATTATATTTAGTAATGACATTAAACTGTAGATAAAGTGGAAAATGTAGCATATTGTAGCAAGTTTAATGTTTTTGTCTCTACCTAAGCTTTTACATAGCTTTTAGATTTTTATGTAGACTTTGGCAAATTAATAAAAAAAAAAGAAACTCCGACTAAGTGAACAGCGACTCCAGAGTGTCCTGCAGCTTCGAAGCATCCATTTGTTCCTTATTAAAATGCAACACTTGCTCTTGTCAGTGATTGTGCAGCATAAAAAACCCTCACCAGCTGCAGATTTATAAAATGGCATTTGAGTGCGTTCCAAATGGTCGTTAATTTCCATCCCTACAGCCTGAGTAGGGCACTTCACAATGGACCCCAGGCTAACACATACATCAGCGTGTGACTCGGAAATCTTTTGAAGCCCACTATCTTTAAAGATTATCATAGGAATTAAAGAGAGAAGAGGTTTCTAAAGCAAGGATACAAAGTTGCTTTTTATGGTATAAATGAAAAGGTAGTGAGAAGCACAGATACAAAATCAGTGAGAGAAGTCCTATTAGAGTTACATCTAGATTACAATGCTGACATTCAGCATGTGCTGAATAAGGAATAAAAGCATTTAGGACTGCATGCTGTTGTAGGAAAACAAAAATGAATAGTGAGGTGATGTATGGAAGTTGATTATTTCCAATGACAGCATGTCCCATAATGTTTTATTCTTCGTATACTACATCAGGAGTATACCCTTATATATAGTATAGTATATATTGTTTATTCATCTTCTGCTGCTTAATCCTGTTCAGGATCACGGAGGGAAGCTGGAGCCAATCCCAGCTGACTTCAGGCGAGAGGCAGGGTACACCCTGGGCAGGTCGCCTGGGCAGGGTCGGCGTACACACACACACACACACACCCACACACACACACACACACCCACACACACACACACACAGACAACCATTCACACTCACATTCACACCTACGGGCAATTTAGAGTAGCCAATTAGCCTAATCCCCTCTGTGCATGTCTTTGGACTGTGGGAGGGAACCGGAGAACCTGGAGGAAACCCACACAGACACTGGGAGAACATGCAAACTCCACACAGAAAGGTACCCAGATCGACCCCGGGGATGGAGCCCAGGATCTTCTTGCTGTGAGGCGACAGTACTAACCACCACACCACTGTTTTTTCTTACACTACAACAGCTATGAACTGCCGATACTGGAGACTCACAGAACACAACATTTCAGCATTTCATGAATTATTCCATATAAATTCCAAGAATTTTGGGCCATCATGTAAATGAGTTGTTACAGTAGAAACGATAACATGTTAGAGCACCTTGCATACTTGTCTTGCATCCAGAACAACTGAAAATCAATAAACCCTTTCGGAACAATGACGAGCAAGAATTCGGCAACAACGGCAAGAATCGTTGTCTATTTATTTGTTCTGTCTTGTGCAGCGTGTCTTCGATGGAAGTGACGTCCTTTTGAAGTAACACTTCAGTGCACAAGAGTATCTCCCTTGGCAAATAACGTTTGTCCTAGATTCTCTGTGTCCTTTTTTTCTTTCGAGGAAAAAAAGCAAACAAAGGAAACAAGGAGGTGCAAATTCAAAGAAATGAGAACACCTGTTGCTCTCGTTGTGCAGACTGCAGCCTTCAGAAGGAGTAGGGCAGAGCTTTGGTCGGCTGACTGGACCGCAGTCGCTATTAAAATGTTAGCTAAACTAGGATTGTAAAGCAAATCAGCTACAATGGCCGTGCATCTAGTATTCGTATTATATGTATTCATCTATACATTTCTGAATGAAATACAGTGGAACCCCTGGTCACGAACACCTCCGAACATGAACAAGTCGGTTCCTGACCACAAAATCCGCCAAAATTATGCATCTGGTCACGACAACATAATCAGGTGCCGAACAAACACAGCCTCAGCCATTTTCCCCTTCCGCTTCGTACGTGCCAATATTTTCCCATTTTCTGTTTGCGCATTGTGCAACTAAAAAGACGCACGTGTCACTTTAATCAGTCTCGGTCAGACGTACGTTCATTCACTGCACAGTAACCTCCTCCCCGCCCATCTTCCTCCTCACTTCCTTAAAGCCAGAAATCGACTCATGCAAGGTTAGTTTTCTTGGTTGTTTTTGTATAATTAAGGATTGTTCAAACTTTGATTTTTTTTCTGTGCTTGAAACTCATTAAAAAAAATGTTCACAGCATTTTTTCGTTGTGTTTCTCTGCATTTTTGCTCTATAAGCCTTCATTATG
>JAQMCW010000017.1:5459415-5477869 GCA_030068335.1 Chrysichthys cranchii | reverse complement strand
TAATTAAGGTTATTTTAATTTTATTCTATGTTTTATTGCCACACATAAACCCATAATACACATTAAAAACATGTTTTGAGGGCTGAAACAAATTAACTGTATTTACATTCATTTCAGTAGGAAAAATTGATTCGGGTCGTGAACAAATCGAGTCTCAGAATGAATCAAGTTCGTGACCAGAGGGTCCACTGTATTTGTTTGCTTCAGAACGAAAAGAGAGCTTTAAACAAACAAGCAAAAACAAGATCAAATAATTGTATTACTTAAAGTTTAGTGTTAAAGACAATAAGCTGCATCATCGACGTGTTGAATGTTTGTAACGTTTTTGATTAAAGACACTATTATTTATAACATACCTCAACAGAGCACAAATTATTTATTATTAACAAAACAATCCCTCTCTTCTCTCTCTCATATATATACATATCTTGTTACTCTGTCTTTCTTTCTCTTTCCTCCCTCTCTCCCCTTTTTATCCACCTTTCTCTCTGTCTTTATCATCTCTCCCTCCTGCTCACTCCGTCGTCTTAACCCTCTATTCCTCCTGCTCATTTTTCTCTCTTGCTTTCTTTCTCTTTCTCCCTCTTACTCTGTCTTTCGCTTTCTTTTATCGACCTTTCTTTTATTTCTCTTTCTCCTGCTCTCATCTTCCTCCATGCCTCCCTCCCCTATAATTCTCTCTCTCTCTCTCTCTCTCTCTCTCTCTCTGTCTTTCACCTGCAAGCAATTTCTCTCTCTGTCTCTCTGTATCTCTCTCATCAGCCTCTCTTTCTCTCTCTCTCTCTCTCTCTCGAAGTAAAAAAAAAATCTAGCTTGCCATGTTCCTAAGAAACTCCAAAACTTCTGTGTCTAGAAGATTTTTCTCATGGCTGAAAACGTGAAAGCTTAAAGCAACAGATTTACCTCTGACTGTTACAACGTACTAACACTGGAGACTCCTTCAAAAATGTTAAATAAGCACAATGATCATCTGTTTTTATGATTTTAGAATATTCACTTGGAGCACACCCTGGGCAGGTCACCAGTCCACCGCAGGGCCAACACACAAAGGCAGACAACTATTCACACTCGCATTCACACCTACGAGCAATTTAGAGTAGCCAATTAGCCTAATCCCCTCTGTGCATGTCTTTGGACTGTGGGTGGAAACCGGAGTATCCGGAGGAAACCCACACGAACATATGGGGGGAGAATATGCAAACTCCACACAGAAAAGCGCCCAGGTCGACCCCAGGGGTTGAACCCAGGACCTTCTCGCTATGAGACAACAGTGCTAACCACCACACCACCATGCCACCACACAGGATACTTAAATTAGAAAACCAAGCCACAAAGTACATTTTAAACTCTGGCTATAATAGTTAGAAACCACGCTAAAGGAAGTTTGCCAGTGAAGTGTGAGAATGAAAAATATGTTGAGGTAAACCCACAAATACATTATTTACACTATAACTTTGACTACGACCGCAGGTCTTTTAAATGATTTAATACATACAGTACTTATTGATGCAGCACTAATCAAGCCCGGGTGAAATTAGTCGACTTGTTAGTATGTGTTTGTGTGTCTAGGGCCTCGTTTTCATCACTCTTGTGTCCATGCTGAGCTTTTAGTGACAGACTGTGAAGTAAGCCTGGAGGGAATGAGCTGCTGGCATGCATGGCAGAATATCTATAGTTAGTGATGAGTGTGTGAGGCACTGAGGTGCTCCCCATCAATCTCATAATCCCCAGACACGCTCGCTAATGAACCACCATGTGAGAGAGAAGGGGGAAAAAATTTACCGCCCTCTCCGACTTAATCAAGCCTCCAGAGTCCGTATGAAAGGAGTTTAAAAGCAACTTTTACTTCGCCATCATGTCAGTCATGAGTGCAAGTGGGAGAAACTGAGGAAATAATGTCATTTTCTGATCAAAGATAATCGAGAAGAAATGACTAATTATGACTTTCTAAAGACTTGTTTTTTCATGAGCCTTGGATCCAGATCCAGCCTTGGCGATACTGATCAGGATAAAGCTGCCCCTAAAGATAGATGGATGGATGGATGGATGGATGAATGAGTGAGTGAGTGATTGAAGTGATTGAGTGAAAGATTTTTTCTATGAGAGGAAGAGAGGAGAGGTGGCACGGTGGTGTGGTGATTAGCACTGTCGCCTCACAGCAAGAAGGTCCTGGGTTTGATCCCTGGGGTCAACCTGGGCGCCATTCTGTGTGAAGTTTGCATGTTCTCCCCCCATGTGTCCATGTGGGTTTCCTCCCATAGTCCAAAGACATGCACAGAGCGGATTAGGCTAATTGGCTACTCTAAATTGCCCGTAGGTGTGAATGGTTGTCTTTCTCTGTGTGTTGGTCCTGTGGTGGGTTGGTATACCCCACCTCTCACCCGAAGTCAACTGGGATCGGCTCCCGTGACCCTGAACAGGATTAAGCGGCAGAAGCTGGAGATGAGGAAGAGAGGATGTGATGTGAAAACAGATACCACCACAGGTTTACCTGGATGCACTGATCCTGATCATAGACTTGTCCTTACATTATGGGTTTATATGTAAGAAAGAGAAAAATCATGTATATATGAGAAAGGAGAAAAGGATTGGTGGATCATGGACAAAAAATGAGACCTGAGCAGATGTGAATATAAATAATTCATGAAGTATTTATGACTAATAACAAATATGAAGGTATAGAAACTCATACCATATACTACACATACTACATGGCCAAAAGGTGGTGTGCACCTGACCATCACATCACACCACAATATGCGGTTCTTCTCCAAAGTTGGAAGCACACTTTAATTTAGAATTTCTTCATATTCTGCCGCATTACAGTTCCCCTTCCCAGGAACTAAGAGGCCCAAACCTGCTCCAGCATGACAATGCTCCTGTGCACAAAGCAAGCTCCATGAAGACATGTTTTGCCAAGATTGGAGTGGAAGAACTCGAGTGTCCGTCACCTCAACCCCAATAGGCACCTTTGGGGAGAACTGGAATACTGCCTGCGCCCCAGACCTCCTCACATCAGTGTCTGATTTCAATAATGCTCATGTGAAGGAATGAACACAAATCCCCACAGCCACTGTTTTTTTCCCCAAAATCTTGTGGAAAGTTTCCAAAAGAGCAGAGCTTATTATAACAACAAAAGGGGGACTATAACTAAAATGGGACGTTCAGAATGCACATATAAGTGTTACGGTCAGGTGTCCACAAACGTTTGGCCACACAGTGTATATCTAAGATACTCACCATGATATGTACAAAAGTATGTCGTTTTAGATTATAGCCATAGTTTTGTTGTACAAGACTGCCACCTTTTGACCTGGTTCTACATTTGCACACTAGAACAGCCAGGGCTTCTCATATTGTTTTTCCATCCAGATCCCCATTCCAGAGTAATTCCCTTATGAATCACGGGACGGATTCATCATATGAACCTAATCACATTATTTAGTGAAGCCATTACAGGATTTTAGTCCTAAACTTTTACACCCACAGAAGTCAAAGCAGTTACACTCTGTTAAAATGTAGAGTAAAAAAAAAGTTTCTTTATGAGCTCCTTTGCTAGTTTCGTTCCAAATGAAACAGTTAAATTTGAGTTTAATATAATAATGAATTTAATAACCTCCCACAAGAAAAACCCCCCCACAAGTACCACTGATATAAACCCCGTTGTTTAACACATTCAATTAATTATACGGCTGGCACGGTGGTGTAGTGGTTAGCACAGTCGCCTCACAGCAAGGAGGTCCTGAGGTCGATCCCCAGGGTCTACCTGGGTGCCTTTCTGTGTGGAATTTACATGTTGTCCCCGTGTCCGTGTGGGTTTCCTCCGGGTACTCCGGTTTCCTCACACAGTCCAAAGACATGCACAGACGGGCTTAGGCCCAGGATGTACGCCGCCTCTCTCTCGCCTGAAGTCAGCTGGGATTGGCTCCAGCTTCCCCCCTGCGACCCTGAACAGGATTAAGTGACAGACTATGATTGAGTGAGAATGAATTAGGCTAACTATAATAACCACAGCTTATAATAACCATCTTATAACATGTATAAATAAATAACAACGTGGTTAGTGGTTGATAGTAATCCCAACCAGTGTAATATCACTAAAAAAGGAAGGGAAAAAACCACTTCTTGTGTATATTTCATGGATCCCACGTTGAGAAAACACTCCAGTGGGGAGTATTACGTTTGAAAAGTGGATGTGGGAAACTTTTGACCTTACGCGCATGGCTGGTGAGTCTGCCCGCGTTCTTATTTTCATGCCGAGCGTTACGTCACATCCTGCCTGTGAGGTCAAACGCTCGCTCAACGTCCGCCATTTCAGTTTGTGACTTGGATGTGGAGCGAATACAGGTTGTATTTCAACAAAGAAATTGGTTGACGGGAGGGAAAAAAACGAGTTTGAAAGTTAAGTGTTGCTACTTTTTTTTTTTTTAAGGAAAAGTTTGTTTATTTTTTATTTTTTAATAAAAGAAAAGCGTGTGTGTGAAGCGGCCCGATGGTGTTTGGTGTTCTCCGAGCAGGAGCTTTCTGTGGGAGCAGAAGTTTTTGTATGAGTTGAGTCCGGATCCCGGACAGCACCGAGGACAAGCGAGGCCTGAAAGAAACCCCTTGGGGAGGACTGAGCTCCCGCCATGGCGGGTCATTTTGACGCTGAAGACCGTGAAACCTGGTACTGGGGATCTATGAACCGTAAAGACGCCGTGTCGCTCCTGCAGGGCCAGAGACACGGGATGTTCCTGGTCAGAGACTCGACTACCAGTAAGGGGGACTATGTGCTGTCCGTGTCGGAAAACTCCAAAGTCTCGCATTATATCATCAACAGCGTGAGCAACAACAGACAGTCCGCAACAGGTACGCCCAACACCACTTGTATTAGTGAACTTATGGGTTTATTTATGTAAAAAAAAACCGTCTAACTAGGTGACTTTTTTGCGTTTTCGCACGAGCTGCTAGTCTAACGTTTGTTCTTTAGCAAGTGGGCTGGGAAGTGAATCCCAAAAAAAAAAAGCAATTCGATTCCAGGCTTTGGGAGTCGAGAGTCGACTCCTTGGCGCGTGCACGCTGAGAGACAAAATGCCTCACTTCGGACAGCTAATCTCACATCCAGGAAGGTGGCATGATATTTTAAGGTGTTAGGTTTATGCAAAAATGACGCTGCTGTCCTGACATAATTTGTAACAGTCCGATCCAGCCTTCGAGAGACAGTTATGGGCTATTTTGGATCGGGTGTCTGACTGATCTACAGAAAATTTGCATTTTTTTAAATTTTTGAAATGCATAAAACAAACCAACACTGCACGAAAATAGTGTATGTGTCTCTATAGCGTGTCTTTTTGTTTGTAATATATTATTTAGTTATGTATTTTTGCTGGGTAATCGTCTCAATTGATTGTTGAATCGATTCATGGAGTCGACTCCACCCGTTCAACACCTGGAATCGAACACGGAGTCAACACTTTGTGAACGACTCCCAGTTTTTTTTGTTTTTTGTTTTGTTTTTTGTCTTTCTCCCTTACAGAGCTGCACTGTCCTGACCTGAATGTTAAATACTGCACATGGAAGTTAGTCTTTTTTCTTTTTAATGTATTTATTAATATTTTTTTTTATTGTTAAAGACTTGATATAAATTCTCTATAAATTTAAATATCTGCTCTCTGAGCTAGGCATTAATTAACAAGCTGACATCCCTGGGTGTTAGTTTGTTTGTCTGGTTGAGACTGCTCTAGTTCAGCATCATTTAGAAAGTCAAAGTTCATTTAAAGCCCCATTTAAAATTCTTTACCCCTGATTAAAGGAACTCGGCGTGAGTTTATTTATCCAGCGTGTTCATTCGTGTTCAAGTCAGGTCATGCGTGGTTTCTACACATGTCTTTGTGTCTGCCTTGATATATAATATATTTTTTTTATACCTAGGACTGAACTCTGTGTGCCTTTGGTAAAAGTCTACATCAAGTTTAGCTCCCGGAACCTGACGTGGCTCTACAGACGGGTGTGGCGGATTAGTTTATATGAGCCGTTTCTTATTAAAACACACACTTTTTATCATCAAGAAGTTTCCAAACCATGGAAAAGGAGCGTGGTGCGTCGTCTGAAGCGGCTAGAACTAGTTTGGACTCACGGTTCTTTTTTTTCTTTTTCTCTTTTTTAAATAATGACTCACTGTCAGTATACATGTGAGATTCAAAGCAGGAAGTCTTAGTCGGCTTGGACTGGCGTTAAGTCGGAGCTTGCAGGTCTCACCGTGGATGGGCGGAGAGGTGGAATTTCCAGGCAGAAGTGTGAGGTGTTGAGCGTTGTGCCAAGGATGAGCGGTTTGGGTGACACAAAGTCAGGGTGACTGTTGAGCACTGTGTATGTGACGTGTGTGCGTGATCTTTGTGCTCTGCTATGCACATAGCGAAGTCATTCATAGCAAAAGAGGACAGTTTATGATGTTTGAAAATGCACAAGCCATTACTTGCTTTATCTTCTGCTTATCAGGGAGCTCAACAAACACGACTTGTTTAAGTTCTAGGCTGCCCGGATGTGTCTTGTGCAAGTGTTGAAATTGGTGCTTTTGGAGAGAAGTATACATTTGCCTTTATTTATTTATTTAAGCGTATATTTTGTGTCCTTTCACATTTTTCCCCCCTCGTAAATCTGTTGTCAGCCCAGACATGGATGGTGTGTGACTTGGGGGATCCCACTGATACTCACTGTTTCATCTGACAAAAAGCAGAAAATGTAGTTTTTGCAGTTTTGCTGTAATTATTTTGTAGTTAACCATTAATATTTCTTCATGAATCATCTCATTTGATTTCTTAACAAGGTGGGGCAATGTGCTCTGAAGAGCGTTTAATCGGACAAGTAAGGAATGAATACAGAAACAACAAACTAAAACACATTTTTGCCATTGTTCTTTATATATGCAGGGACATTTGTGTTTCTGACACCGAGAGTGGCTCCAGATTTCATGTGGGCTTTATGTGACAGATCTTTAGTATCACAAATAATTTTAATGTAAAAAAAAATTAAAGAGAGTGTGTTATATAAGCATTTTTTTTTTTCTTTTTTATAAACCCAGCACAAAAACAATTGTCTCCCATTTAGGTGATGGACCGGTTTATTATTCACATTCTAATGACCGACCTCCTTATTCTCATGATTAAAAAAAAAAAAAAACAACAGGTCTGGCTCAATCTCGATTCCGGATCGGCGACCAGGAATTCGACTCGCTCCCAGGCCTGCTGGAGTTCTACAAGATCCACTATCTGGACACCACAACGCTCATTGAACCCATCCCGCCACGGTCCAAGCACACCAGTCTGATCGGAGCAGCGCCCGCTGGCGTCCCGGCGAGGCAAGAAGAGGCCGAGTATGTGCGTGCGCTCTTTGACTTCCTAGGCAATGACGACGAAGACCTGCCGTTCAACAAGGGTGACGTGCTGCGGGTGCTTGAGAAGACTGAGGAGCAGTGGTGGAGCGCTCAAAATACAGATGGACGTAAAGGCTTGATCCCTGTGCCCTACGTGGAGAACTACAGACCTGCCTCGCCAACTTCCGTAGGTGGGGGTCCTGTAGGGCAGGCGGTGTCAACGGTCGGTACCTTGGATAACAACGGAGCTCCTGCTCCTGGCAAGCTGGACTACGCCCAGCCCGTGGTCAACACACCGCTGCCCAGCCTCCAGAACGGGCCTGTACTCGCCAGGGCCATCCGGAAGAGGGTACCCAATGCATATGACAAGACTGCCCTCGCACTCGAGGTAGGTGTTTTAGCGTGTTGAAGCAGCACAACGTGTAAACACTGTGTTTCAGCCAAGCACGGATCGCACGGGGGTGTCCCAGTTTTCACTTGGTCTTAAAAAATATGACAATATTAATTGATCATTTAATAATACATAAACTGGTGGTGAAAATTATTGAAAAATCTTTGTATGACAACTTGTGTGTCCCCTTTATTTATATATATATATATATATATGCATTTTATATATATATATGTAAACAGGTGTATCTGTTGTCTGCTGTTTATCACTCGTACATGCATTTACACAAGAATTTTGGTATTCATGAATATCTGGTCATGTCAAACGCGTTGCTATCCTGATCACGTGTAAATTTATGCATAACTAACTAATGTAACCTAATTGTAGACCTTCAAATCATATTTGTAAAGCATTTACTGCAGATTACACTCAGTTTAAATCACATGCTTATTTCAGTTACACACACAAATTAGATATCTATTTAAACCCGTCATTTTAGATTAACGGCATTTGAGAAAAATAATAAAGACTGCAAGCCACTCAAATGAATGTTAGTTTCATGAAGACTTGTTTAGTTAAGAAGAAACGCCAGTAGGTAAAACAAGGGCGGGTGTCAGGTAAGACGTAAAAGCAGGCAAGTCGTGTATTAAAGCAGGCAAACTAGAAGTCTAAAACTTGAAGCGAAGGAAAGGTTAAAATCAGGCAGTAGTTAAAAACACTTGGCAAACAGGTATATTGTCGGCAGGGCTATAGCGAGGTCAAAATTCAAAACGGTACTCCAGAAAACCAGGTATACAGAGAACATGGGGGGCTCGGCTTAACTGAGAACAGATTAACGCTTGGCAGCAAAACTAAAGAAACAAAGAAACTTAAATAGCGTGACTAAAGACAGTTTGACTCAAAACAAGTGCAAACGATCAACAGTTGGGGGACTCTGCGCAGAGAGATGCACAGGAGTGCCGGGGATTGTAGTCCCCCACAGCCATGTTTGGAGGCCACTGAGACTGCTGAGAAACGGAGCCTGTGGAGCGCTGTGACATGGAGACGCGTGGCAGAGGTCTGGTCTGCGTAGGACGCTGATCTGTGCAGGTGGTAGCTGTAAGCCAAAGTGGTGCAAAGGCAGAACATTTTCCTGTGGTATTCTTGCGCATATCTGAGTTTTGTCCGTGCTTGGGTTTCTTGCTACTTGCACATTTCATAGAGAGATAAGTGACCAATCTGGTGTGTCTCAATCCACAGTGAGCCTCATACTTCGTAGTGTATACGGCTGTAATTCTAGGCGTTGGTCTGTGTTACTCAGCACGCGTTGTGCACGTGGTCTCCATTAAGCAGCTGTGAATTTTGCCTGTGTGTCTGTGTTTATAGGTGGGCGATTTGGTGACGGTAACGAAGATCAACGTGAACGGGCAGTGGGAAGGCGAGTGCAAGGGCAAGAAAGGCCATTTCCCCTTCACACACGTCTCCTTGCTCAACCAGCAACAGCCTGATGAAGAGAGCTGAGACGCACACCCGCGCTCTGCTGCAGTTCTCTACACTTATCCTGAGTTTTTTTTTTTTTCTTTTCTTTTCTTTTTTTGTGTCCACTTCAAAATCGCTAAATCTACAAACCAGACCTGGCCGCGTCAGTACTGGGCGATCCCCACGCTGCAAACACACACTGATATCCAGCTCCATGTAACACACAGACATTAAACAATAGCGTAGAGTGTGTATGCACATCTGCGCTACAGAGCACCATGTAATGAAACACGCAGGTCGGCACAGATTAGTCATAACAGTGACTGGTGAATGAATTTATATACAGTAGGAACGCTTGGACGAAGAGATCGACCGCCAAGAGCCTGCTGCGAGAGAGAAAACGGCCGTTCTCATCTTAAAAACGAAGGCTAGATTGGCACAGTGCTGGTCAAGAACGGCATCCTGATGTGGTACCAACACTATCGGTCACCCTCTGACTGAGATACGGAAACGGATGACGACGAGGAAAAAAATATATCCCTGCCATTACGTGATCAATTGGTTCCTATATTAATGACTTACTTTGGATTTCATTCAACACTTTGTGTTACGTTAGTATTTTACTGAATTTGTCACACCTGACTCATGCATTTCCACTGGATTCTTTCAGGAATATTTGTTTGCTAACCGGAGCTTCTCAAAGTCTCAAAGGAAGAAGAATGGAATTCCTCAGCAGACGTTGGGACTTCACATTCCAAGACTTTTTTTTTTTTCTTTTTCTTTTTCATTTGCAGGAACAGGAGAATTCATGATGCTGATTTAGAGATTAGGAAAATTTGCGTCGTCTTTTTTTCTTCGTCCACATCGATCTATTTGTGGTTTCTGCCTTTTTTCAGTTAACTTTGGTGCCAAAAGCGGATAGTGTAGAGACAATGCAGCATGGTTGTTTTTGTTTTTTTTTGTGCACACATACATTCATTAAACAGTAGCATTGAGCTGACTAACTACACCTGACCACGCCCATTTACAACCACAGGCACCCTGACCACGTGCATCTACTCTCGCAGAGGCTCTGACCACACCCGCCCACTGTCGCAGAGGCTCTCACCACGCTCACCCACTGTCGCAGAGGCTCTGACCACGCCCAACCAATGTCGCAGAGGCTCTGACCACGCCCAACCAATGTCGCAGAGGCTCTGACCACGCCCATCCACACCCAAAGAAACTCTGACCACGCCCAGCTACTCTCGCAGAGGCTCTGACCACACCCAGCTACTCTCGCAGAGGCTCTGACCACGCCCATCCACTGTTGCAGTGACTCTGACCACGCCTCTCCACACCCAAAGAAACTCTGACCGCACCCATCCACACCCAAAGAAACTCTGACCACGCCCATTCACTGACGCAGAGACTCTGACCACTCCCATCGTCTCTCATAGAAGCTGGCCACGCCCATCCAGTCCTGCAGAAACTCCGACTTCGCACATTAACTCCAACAGATACACTTACCATGCCCATTTACCGCCCGCAGAAACTGAACATTGCTGTTTACTTCTACAGAAACTCTGACCATGCCTGGCCATTGCCACAAAAAACTGACCACGCCCACCTGTTTCCTCCTGCCTGTCCGCACATCCCAGAACTGACCACACCCATCTGCTTCCTCCTGCCTGTCCACACATCCCAAAGCTGACCACACCCACCTGTCCAGACATCCAGAAAGTGACCACACCCACCTGTTCCCCCCTGCCTGTTGACACATCGAGAAACTGACCACGCCCACCTGCTCCTTCAGAAGCTCTGACAATGTCCGTTCTCTGCCAGATAACTGACCACGCCCACCTGCTTCATCATGTCTGCCCTTTTTCAGCGAAACTGACCGCGCCCACCTCCTCCTTCAGGAACTCTGACCATGTCCATCCACTTCTATAAAAACTGACCGCACACACGCTCCCTCATGCCCGACAGCGTGCCCAGAAACTGACCACACCCACTTACTCCCTCACAATCCACTGCCACAAAAACTGCCCACGCACACCCGCTCCTACAGAAACCCTGAAACTCTCCGACGACTTGTGTTTCACTCCCCCTCATACTAAATGCTCTAATGCTTCTAGTCCATGACATCAGATCTCTGCTAATGTGGAGCATTGACTTTTGTTTCCCAGCACAAGTGCGCACACTTGAATAGCAACTGCAGCATATAACATTTCAGGATTACAGTTTCACCCCTCATCGGCATTGTCTTTTTTTTTTTTTTTTTTCTTTCTTTTTTTTTTTTTTTTTTAAAGTAGGTGTTTGAGTCACCACAGTGTGAACAGTAACATTTATTGTGGGATCCAGTGGATCTGTGCATCTAAAGAAAGGCAGTACAGATAGACACAGACAGGTGGAGGATGTGGGGTGTCGCTGCTGTCTTACTGTTGGCCTTTCTGCTGAGTAAGTGACACAAAAAGACCAGCGCACATTCACAAACAGATAAGAATGCACACTTGTTTCATCAGTGATTATTTTTATCAGGGTTTTTATTTATTTATTTTAAATAAATAAATAAATACCTAGGAGTTTGGTTTGGGTTACGGGACAGCTGATCAGGAACGGTTCATTAAGCGCTCAGGAGTAAAACTTGGAGCTATAATCTCTGATTGTGGGGTTTCCATTAATTTAGGATGGTTTACTTGAGTATTATTTTACCAAATCATCTCGGAGGTCAGGTACAGGGTTAGACTCGTAGCACGAAGAAGATACCAAAGTGCTTTTTAATCCAGCATACCAAAACATTAAAATCTGAAACCGAATTTCATGCTTCGTGGTGTCCGGCTCAAGGTTTGAAAATCAAACAGTGGTATAATGAATTTCTAAAAAGCGTTTACTCTCTATTTTTACTTCACATTATTTAAATTTGGTTTCATGATAAAATCTAGGTAACTTGTAGGGAAAAGCAGTGCCTCTTTCTCTCTCTCACACGCTCTCTCACACACACACAGTAGCATATTGCAGTACAGTAAGCTGCACCAAATTCCATCCTTCATCTTTAGATGTTTGCATTTAAATTCAAGTTTCGAACAGCATGATTCAAACTCCGTAGTCAGTGCATTTCTACAGTTTGATATGGCTCTTTATAAACCGTTTCCTGAGACACGTTCCTGGCACATAACGTGTCCTGTGGTCACATTCGATGCATAGTTTTGAAAGTGTTCGAACAAGCTGACGAGTATTTATTTGCCTACAGGATTTTCAGTGTCCTCCAGTGCTCTAGTACTCACATGCAGCAGTGTTTACGGCTTCGTCATCTCTCTAGCGTATTGTGTGCCATTGTCACTCTGGACACTACAGAGGTTTCACACATGGCAGACGGCGCCTCGTGACAGCTCTGCAGCTGCGAGGTTGCATATGTGAAATACGGATATGACTAATACGTGTCAAATGTGACATCTCAATCCTGGCTTTAGCGCTGACTCATTGACTTTCCCTTCGGTAGTGGGAAGCCCAAATAAATCCTGTTTATGTCCTGAGAGAATACATTGGCATGGATGAAATTTGTCCCAGAAGGCACTGTGATTTTATCGTAGATTTTTAAAAATTATTATTATTTTTTTAAATATATAAGATATGGACTCGGGGGACTGATTGTATCCCATTGTATCGTGAGTGGCCACTTGATCTAGCAATGTGGACATGATGCACTTCATGGACAGTCATGAGGGTGTTGAGACAGTACTGAGACTAGGGTTTAGATGACTGTACGATATTGGTACCGCAATATATTAACGTCATGTTGTACTTATCCAGAGGTTACGAGCATCATCAGATAAATCAGCGCTCTGGCAACTCGAGTTACTTGCTGGTTTTTTGTTTTTTTTTTTTGGGGGGGGATGTTTCATTTCCCTGTCTGACATGCTTCCTTTTTTTGTACATTTTTAATGTTTTGTTTTTTTGTTTTTTTTTTTTTGGTTGGTTTGTTTTTATTTCTGTAAATATTTAAGAATTTTTGAATTTACCCTTTCCATATTATGTTTGCAGATTATCATTTGCTTTGCTAGACAAACCTGAGCTTGCATACTCCCACTTGTGAACGAGTATCACGGTACCTAAAATTTCACCCAGACCTAAGAGGTGCACAAAGGTGGTGGGGTGCCATCAGCTTTTTAAATCACGTATTGAATTTACAATGACCAAGTCGGGTGGGATTTTTTTTTTTCCCTCCTTCGTTTTCTTTTTCTTCTTTTCAGGTGTTTTTTCTGAAGTGGATGCGTAATGATGCCTTACTCTGACTTTTTTTTTTTTTTTTAAACACAATTTCCGTTATATGGTTTACATGTCCATTATCAACATCACTCTTTGTAACTCGTGCTCTTCGTGCTTCACTTGTCCTGAAGAAAAGGATGGATACCGTACTGAGAATCGAATGCTTCAGAGTTTAAAAGCGACTGACCAAAACTGTCCTCACTGACTAGACCGCTGATTTAGGTTTAAAACGAGATGCTTGTCTACATAAACGTGTAGCTGTACGCTTCAGACCTAGGGTCGTTTTCCTGTGTACGTAGTAAAAATGACGCAGCTTCTAGAAGAGCGGATTGAGGTCTCCTCAGCCGTGCTTCCAACTTTCCTGCGTTTGTGAACGCAAAATGTCCAGTTGTTCTAACTTTTACTGCATTTACAGTAAGTAAGTACACTGCAGTGTATATATACTGTATATATACATGCAACCTTTTTTTTTTCTTTTTAAACAGCATAGGAAAGAGGTTCTCCAGCTTCTACAAATCTCGAACTACTCATACGTGTACATTCAGAGATCTTAGATCTTGCACATTTTTACTAAATACTAATAATTTGGTTAAAGACAATGAAAGTGTCTTGGAAATGCAACCTTTCGGTGCGAGCCGTCATATATAGTTTTAATAACGTTTACAGTAATTAAAAAAAACAAAACAGTATTTGATCCTTTTCTGCCCAAAGTAGTTGATCGTTCAGTTTGACCAAGAAGTGTTTCACTCAGGAGGTTCATTACGTAAAAGTTGTTCACCACATTGACTTGTGGTCTAATGCACCTTACCTCCTTAATCAGCCCCGCCTTGTTGTTAGTTTTATATTTTCTACGTGAAAGTGATTTGCTTCCATTTGCCCTGCGTGGAAGAGGAGTGGAAATGGTTTCTGTTGACTTAAGAAAGTGCCAAATGTATTAAAGCTATCATTTGAAGTCTAGAGCTTCATGTTATAGGCCATGTAATGTGTGACTATACTTAGTAAATAAAAATGTATTACCAAAGCTGGCTGATTTTGTTTCCAGTTGTTGTATTTTGTATTTGAAATGTGAAAACATGTACCAGGAGCTTGAGATCAGAATTGTTGCAGTTATTATCTAGTTCTACCACAGTGCAGGTCAACACCTCGACTCTGATTGGTGAGACGGTGTTGGTTGTTTCTCCACAATAACAGCTCTGAGGTGTCAGCTGTTGTTAATGTGCTCTTTCTAATATATGGACGTTTCTGGGTTACACGCTCGTTCGCAGAGCCTTAGATGATGTAAAGGTCACTAATGAACAGAATTTGGTATTTAACAATTAAAGACAAAAACGAAAAGGTTTGTGGGTTATTTTATTTTATTTTTAAAGGGTTTATTTAACATGTATGGAGTCTCCAGTGTTGGTGCTTTGTCTGTAAGGTTGGTATTTTTGCTTTCTTGTTTCCTTGTAACAGGGCAAGCTGAGGGTTTTGGGGGGTTTTTTGGTCTCATTAATTTCAAGGAAGAAGAAAGGTGGCTTGTGAACACAGTGGACCCTGCAAGATGTAGGACTAACACTAGAAGAATTTCAAGAAAGGAGTTAGTGAGGGAACCACGGTTTACAGTGCTGAGTGATAACAGGACCTAAATTTTCTCGTGGACGTTCCACAACATTGGTTACAACTATAAAGGGATAAAAAGCACAATGTGTCCTTTTTTTAAATAAATGTAAAATTGCAATTATAGTATATACATAATAAAGAAAATAAATATAATTTTTAGGATAATGGACCATCTGGTCACTGATTATTTTCCTGTAACAGCATGAGCCCAGATTGCTCATTCCTTACTTCCTAATTAACTAACTGTTCCTAATTAACTGTTTCAAATAAATAAACAGGTTCAACAGAAAAACTTTACAAATCTAGGAAAAGCTCTGTTAAATTATTCCCCAATGGCTTGATATTTTATAGCTGCACAGCTCGGCTTTCATGAATAAATAAATTGTATTTGCCACAGCGGTGTTACTGGTTGCAATAAGTTTTGGCCCCCTCAGTTCTATCCGAATGATACAAAAGATCATAACTAATTATTTTATATAACTCAATACCATATTCCTCCATACTTGTTTGGACAGTCTCACGCTGTAAGGAGGAAGCCGAACTGTGCTTTGGAGCCCAGAACACGCGCATGCGTGCGTGTGAAAAAGCACCGAGCTCACCGCCTGCTTCCTGTGTGGACTTCCGACGCCATCTTTGGAACCTGACCAATTCCCTTTAGCCCCGCCTGCTCGTGGAGTGACTTTCTTTTGATCTATCAGGCATGCTGTGATTCGATTGGTTGTTGGGTATTGGAATACGCGCGAGTACGAGCTCTAGGAGCCAATTGTATAGTAGAGGGCGTGGCTTTGTGGAAAACGGTTGCGGAAAAAAAAAATGATGCGTTAGCTACCGGTAGAGCGGGAAGCCTGGGCGCTGTGGTGTAGCTCCGCCAGGAACCACCGACTGACTCATACAGACTCGCCCACTTCCGAGCCTTGCTTTCTCCCCGCTTCGCTCTGTCCCGAACGCTGAGTACCATGGACCGAGAGCACTTTGTATACCAGGCAAAACTTGCCGAGCAAGCGGAGAGATATGACGGTAAGAGCAAGTGAGCGCGTGCGTGTTTGAGTGAACGAGTGAACGAGCGAGCGAGCGCGTGCTCTGTGTGCAGCGCGAGGTTTACGCCGCGCGCGCTGCTCATTCCACACTTTCCTCATGTTAGCCTGTTAGCTTCCCCTCCCGCCGCCCTCCCCCCTCAGGCCCTTTCCAAGTCATTTATTAACACTTGGAAAGGCCCGTGTAAGCCGGGAACGTGGTGTTAACAATTGAATGTACTTTATTTCACATTGTTTATGCAGAAAAACATACCAAATTAAGTCTATTTTAATTGACCAGGAGAGACACTTTTATTAAGCGGTTGTGTGATTAATGGAGGGGAGGAGGGGAGTCGGGCTAGCGGTAGCGCTGCTTAGCGGAGGCCTTATTCTCTCTCTCTCTCTCTGTCTCTGTCCCTGTGTGTGTGTGTGTTTATTGAAACCCAGCCAAACACACTCACATTCTTTGCAAATAGTACATATCCCAAAATTGTATGCTTTTAATAAAAAAAATTTTAAAGAGTATATATTTTTTAAACATCTCCAGGTGTTGTTGAACGCGCCTGCCTGGTCACTTGGAGACGCTGAGATTAGATGAACTTATTCATTTCCAGGCTAACAACATGCTAGCGAGCTGTATATCCCCGAGTCATGTTACCCACAAAAAGGCTTCATGTCGACTTAAAACGCGTCCAGGTGTCTGTTGGGGGATTTTATAACGAATAAATCGTAAAGTTTAACCCGTGTTGCTGTGTGACTTTATTATATTTGGCGTAATTAGCATAAGATGATGATGATGATGATGAAGTAGCGTTAGCATTTCACTGGACACGAGTAATGCCCGACCTGAGCAGCCGGATCGTTTTATTTCACAGTTCGTCCTGCTGTTTAGACCCACACCAACTCGTGTGACTAACTCGGATAAACTTTAGGAGTTCAGTTTGATCAAATGTCCAATTTGCCCCCTTTGTTTGTTTGTCTGTTTGTTTATTTATTTTAAAAAACCGCTAGCGCTCGTGTTGTTAGCCATCCGTGCTGCGTTCACTGTACCTACACGGCGCCTTTGATTAAGCCGCATCACGTGTCGTTTAGCAGCTTTTTAGCACGAATTTTCTAGAAGAACTAACTAAAGAAATCAAACCCTTGCAGACAATGGGCTGTTCATGTTTAATAGACTGCGCAGACATGGGTTTTTCATTATTGTCGACCAAACCGTGTAGCAGTGCAGTGGGGGTTGCTTTCCAAACACACCTCCTGTGTGCCTGAGGAGCGACCAACATCAGGCAGGGCAGATGCTGACCTGAAACACGGAATTAAAGGGAAAGTCCACCTGTAAACACAATAAATCTAGGTACATTCAAAGGGTTGTGCTGTGCTTGGCACTTCTGGTCGTAATTTGTTGGCTGGTGGTGTTTTAGTGTTATTCCCAGGAGGAGACCGGCGTTGGGGCCGCGCTGACGTCACAGAGGGACGGATGCACTGGCTGTCGTGTGCGGACCCGCAATGGCGTTTAACAGACGAATATGGTTCAGGAGTCTCAAATATACAGATAAATACAAGGGTCTCGTTTCACTGTTGGTTCCTGATCACAAGCGAGTAAGAGCGTTTCCTGCCTCACACACTGTTTTTACAGCAACTTTTAAAGCCACGTTAAGGCGAACTCTAGTATTGACGTAGGGCAGAGTTTGGTGCGAATGCTGGACTCCACGTTCCAGGAAGCACTGAAGGTACAGTACAGTAACCCCTCGTCTTTCGCGGAGGGGTTACGTTTCGCAACTTCCCACGAAAGACGAAAATCCGTTTCGTGGTTACGTCGGTCGCCATCAATTTATTAAGAAAGTCTTAGAAAGAGGCATTGTTTACATCGCTGTTGATATTTAAATGAATGCGGCGCTCAGGATCGACCTCTCAACCAAACCCGGCAGAGTTCATACAAACCCTGAGCACAAACGTACAGACCAATCGTAACGGAGTCCGTTTTTCTTTTTTCTTTTATATTTGCGAGCATATAGCGAGGTGAATTTTGTGGCGAATTCGTAGGAACATCACGTTACATGGTAATGTGCTGTGTATTATACTAGCGTAGCTTGGACTTGTATTTTAGGTACTGTATGTATGTATGTATTACACTAACCTAGCCTAGGCTTTTTTTTTCTGTATGGATCTTCTGACCATTTTTCTAAATGGAATGGATGGATGTTGAAAAGAAGAAATTAATTCAAGGCAGAAATATGGGAGCTCCAGCACTGCGATACTTCGGCAATTGCTGGTTGCTTCTCCTCAACTGTATGTCGTAGCCAGCAGCCAATCACAACCGAGGTTAAATAAACAGGGCATTCCGATTGGCCCAACACGTTCCTCCAGCCGTGGGGGGGGGGGGGGGGGGGGGGGGGG
>JAQMCW010000017.1:5427766-5447027 GCA_030068335.1 Chrysichthys cranchii | reverse complement strand
TAAACAAAACCCTGTTTAACTAAATGAGTTTCTGCAACCTAAAGGCAAAGAAGTGACAGCCACGCATAACGAAATTGAGTTATTGTAAGTGCAAGTGCAGTCTTTAGATTTATTAACTTACATTTGTGCTTCTAGAGTCAGGTTCTAATGTTAATGCTAATATTGTTGTGTCGACCCTTTTGTAAAAGTCTGAAGTAAAATCATTGCTTTAAGGTGTAGTGCCACGAGAGCGCCAACCCTTTCCTGAATTTTTTTTTTTTTTTAATTATTGATTGATTTCAAGCGGCAAATTTCAAAGTGTTTTATTCCTTTTATACTACATGAATTTGTCAGCGATTTACTATTTATTTATTTATTTATTTTAGATTTAAGGAGCAGGACATTGTAGTTTTTATCCATTCATAGTTCTCCTCATGCGTTATTCTTTATATTATGTTGAGCATTTTGTGAGGATCAAAAGAACCACTCGCTGAATCCTGTAGGTTCCCACGAGGACGGGCAACTGGTTTCATCCAGTAAAAATGAAAGTCCTCCACCCTGCGTGGCAGTTCCTTAAAAAATAAATCAATGACTAAAGGTTTTTAGAGCAATCTGAACTTTGGGATTTTATGTGATGTTTTTAATATTTGTTTAAATATTAATAATATAATTTGAGTTGAAGTGTTTGAACGGGGTTTTTAAAAACGCACTACTAAAATATTACTCATTGTTTAAAATTTATTGTTGAACAGGTTTTTTTTTTTTTTTCCCCCTTTAAATAAATTCAGTATTTATTTATTTTTATTATTATTTTTTAAAAAGACTGTTTGAAACGGAAGCGTGTTTCCATCAGGCCTGACCTTTGACCCGGTTGTTCTTGCATAGGTTGGCGAAGGCGGCGTTTGACGACGCGATAGCAGAGCTGGACACGCTCAGCGAGGAGAGCTATAAGGACTCGACACTTATCATGCAGTTGCTACGCGACAACCTGACACTATGGACTTCAGACATGCAGGGAGACGGTAAGCGAGCAGGACCACCGAGCTCGAGCGCAGCCCGAAGCTCCATACACCATTTACACGAGACGTCCGCTGGGCTCTGATTGGGCACGCGATTCAGCAGACACATCCTGTAGCGTCCCGAATTTCGCATCCATTACAGCTGGCTGTTTTTCTGTCCCTAATTTCTAACTATTTTATTCAGCATTTTTCCCCTTTCCTATTATTTTTCTTTTCTTTTCCTGTCTTTCGTGTTTTCTTTTACTGCCGATTTAATTTATGTACGTTTTGATTTATTACTGCTGATTTATTTTCCTTTTTCCCCCCTTGCCATGTCTAATTTCTAACCAGTTTAAACTTTTCTATTTTTTTTTTTTTCCCCTCATCTATCCTTCTGTGTATTTTTCCGGTCCTTTTCTTTCTTTTCTTATATTTTTTTTTGTTCTTTTTCTCGCTTTTTGCCTACTCTCTCTCCATTTTTCCTTGCTTTATGTTCTTATTCTCTCTCTCTCTCTCACGTATGTTCCTCAGCTCTCTAACCTCTCGCTCTCTCCTCCATGTGGCCAGCGTAGATTCGTAAGGACCTCCACCCCTCTCATTTCCCACTAGAGCTCCTCTTTGTAAGTTCTCGCTTATCTGTGCTTTTTCTCACCCTGCTGCTTCTCACTAACTCCACTGCACCCCGCCGAGTGTGTGTCCAAGTGAAGATCTGTTTATTGTCTTGACGTTTCGTCACGAGGGCAGCGCGTTCCCACTGTTCACGTTAGACTAGTCTACAGTCGGAACTTTTTCACTTGTCTGAAGTCTTACTCCTGTTCACCTCAGCCCGTATGACATCACTGATCGCTATTCCTGTTTCTTTTGTTTCTGGGCCTTTGTGGCGCTCCTTGCTAATTCCTCACCACGCATCGGCGTGAGGCAGTGGGCCGCGCAGTCGCCTTGGTTACATTGCCAAGCAGCCAGCGGCCGAGAAATCCTAGCGGGGTTCCAGCGCCTGTAAACGAAGTTCCAGTTCAGCCACCACAGCCTTGCACAGTTCATGAATTTTATTTATTTATTTATTTATCTATCTATTTATTTATGTTTGTTTGTTTTTGGACACGTTCATCACAGCACCTTGTGTCTGATTGAGCTTCATGGACAATTTAAAAGCGCACTCAATCTGTTGCTTTGGAACACTGTTTGTTATATTATGTGTGTGTGCGCGCGCGTGCATGCATGCCCTAGGATGATCAGAGTACACTGATTTCCGGTTTTATAGGCTTTTACACAGGACACTGCAGTACAACAGCAAATCCTCGATCTCCCATTTTGGTTTATTTCCATTGCCAAGTGACCCTGAGTGCCTGTGCTCTTGGCAGAGTACCAAAAGTTCCAGACCGGGGCATATGGATGGAGTTAGAAATAGAGCCAATGTGAAAAAAAAAAATACATTAGTAAGCAGCTTTAGGAGACAAGATCCAAACTTTATTAGGAACTTTTATTTCCCGCAGTAAGGTTTTACAAGTGCTGATGAACTCGCTTACGGTTTCAGGTTAGAAGCCTTCTATTGGTTATGTCTGCAGCAGACACACAAACCACACACAGACTGATCCGCTTCATTCTTTGGAAGTTAAGTGAAGCAAATAACAGTGAATCATTCCGAACATTGCTTTGTAGATCCCGTTCTGAAATCGCACCACAGAAAAATAGTGCTGAACGAGCAGGAGTCGGGGGGCAAGTTGTCGTGTCGGCGCTGACGTTCACTCCAGAATGTGCACAGAAATGCATTTCAGCGGTTAGGCTGTGTCCACACTGAGGCGTTTTAGTTTTCAATCATGCCCACACCACACCTGTGTTTTTGACGCGCGAAAGCGGAGCAATTTGGAAACGCTTCAGTTTGAAGACAGTTTTAATGTGCACAGGCAGGAATGCAGTCTTGGAAATGACGCCGCAGACGCTCACTGCCGCTTGCTGATCGGGTCTCATCAGACACGACTTGTCCTTCCGTGATTAGTCGCGTTCCTCTCACGTGACCCTTTTCTGAAAGAAAATCCAACGTCAGCCTCAACTACCAGTGGCGAATCCAGCGTGGATCACTAATTCCATGCGTAGTTGAACTTCTTGTTTTTCCTAAAATTCAGCATTGTGTAATGCTCCACCTGCCTACGTGTGCAAGAGGCAAGCTATTATTTATATAAGCTATTGTGGGCTATTGCACACTATTGCCAAAAGTATTGAGACGCTTGCCGTCGCACACGAACTTTAATGACATCCCATTCTTAATACATAAGCTTTAATATGGCATTGTCCCATCCTTAGCAGCGGTAACAGCTCCAACTCTTCTGGGAAGGCTGTCCACAAGGTTCAGGAGTGTGTTTGTGTGTGTCTCTCCCCCCATCAGAGTTGAGGGCACCTATAAGGACTTGTTGGATTTTTTTAAATGAAGCATCGAAAGCATTCAATGCTGCGAAAAAGAGCTGCTTTTACCACCTTGTAGTAACTCATGCAGCTCTAGGCAGAAAGTCGTCCTTTTTTTCCCCCTAGTTGCCACACAACCTCCCGAGATCTGCTCCTCCTCCTTCTGTGACTATTGTTACGTGTCAGGAAACGGACACAAGTACAGGTGCTCCCCGAGTTACGATGGCCCGACTTAGGATTTAGGATTTTTCGAAGTTACGATGACTAGTGTGCGCCACTAAAAAATTGTAAAATATTTTGAAAATATTTTAAATTCGCGGGCAGGCATTGCAAGCAG
The DNA here is from genome assembly GCA_030068335.1 of Chrysichthys cranchii. Lineage (NCBI taxonomy): Eukaryota > Metazoa > Chordata > Actinopteri > Siluriformes > Claroteidae > Chrysichthys > Chrysichthys cranchii. The sequence goes on along the minus strand of JAQMCW010000017.1, from coordinate 5,443,313 downwards.
GCCAGCGTAACATCGAATGACATGCGCAGATGCTCGGACGACACCCGGAAGTACGCGGACGGTGCCCGGATCACTCACCTCACGCGATGCCTCACTCTCTCACGCAACTCACGGAGTTAACTCGTGTATCGGTGTACTGTACAGTGCATTAACGCAGGGGTTTTTGTGTGTGTGTGTGTGTGTGTGTGTGTGCTTCAAGAGCTAATTTTTTTTTTAAATTCAAAAACATGTCTTCGACAGGAAAAAAACTCCTGGGTAGGCTAGGCTAAACTAGGCTGAGATGGCTAAGTTGTTCGACATGCCACATGTATTTGACGCGTTGGTGAACATTCTGGATTTGGATTTGTAACCATTTCTTGCCGTCCTACACTGTCCAGGGGAAAAGTGCCTTTTTTTAAAATTTTTTTAAATATATGATCTGAAAGAATCTGTGACAATAAGCCATGACTCATACACTCACTGTCCACTTTATCAGGGACACTCCCTGTACCTGTGTGCAGTCATCTAATGAGCCGTTCAGATACAGGTCACAGCATCGAAACTAAGGAATTAAAAAAGGAATCTCAGCGAACGTGGCATGGTTGTTGGGATCAGAAGAATTTTTCCACACACAGCAGTCTTTAGAGTTTACAGTCTGGTGCGAAAAACCAAAAACATTTAAGTGAGTGACAGTTCGGTGGGTTGAAATACCTTGTTGATAAGAGAGGTCGTATGGGAAGAACTCGTATAATCACTCTTTACAGCCGCGATGAGCTAAAAAGCATCTCATCATGTACAAAACATTGACCCTGAGGAGGATGGGCTACAGCAGCGGTGACGATCCCAGGAGATCAGCAGTTTCTGAAATAGCCCTTAGGGTACCAACGGTCATGCCGTGATCATTCGTTCTGATTTGTTATTGTGAGCGATACCTGCTGCGCTTGACCTGTACCTGCATGGTGTGTGTTTGCGCCCCCCCCCCCCCGTAGTGCCACATGCTTAGCTCATTAGATGACTGCATGCCTGCACAGGTGTTCCTAATAGAGTGGACGGAAAGTATATTTTCATGTATTAAATTTATGAATGTGTTGTAATGTTTGTATTACATTGTGTGTTTGTACCTGAATCTTTTTGTTGTTGTTGAATCACCTCTGAGAGCTGATCTTTTTTTTTTTTTTTTTAACCCCCCCTTGTCTCAGGTGAAGAACAGAATAAAGAAGCACTGCAGGATGTGGAAGACGAGAACAAGTGAGATGTCACCACGTGGGACGCTCTTTCCTTCTCTCTCTCTCTCTCTCTCTCTCTCTCTCTCTCTCTGTCTGTCTGTCTGTCTGTCTGTCTCTCTCTCTCTCTCTGTCTCTCTTGCATCCCAAGTATCTGGTCCCCGCCCCTCTCAGGTCTCCATGGTGTCACCGAAAGAGCTCCGAAGTCCCCCCCCCCCCGGTCCTCCAGCACTCACTCTTTCTCTCTGTATGTCGGTTTAACGCTCTGCTCTTTTGGGTTACACCCTGGGCATTTAAAACTGTTTTGTCCCCCCACCCCACCCCACCCCCCTTTTCCACCCTTGAACTTGGCGCTATCAGATCCACACATGAATTGACCTTAGTGAATAGGCATTGTAGAGAACTTCCCCTGCTGGTTTATTTGTATTAAACTCACCGAGCGCCGTCTGCGCATGGGTTTATTTTATGTCCCGCTTTGCTTTTAATTCAGTGCGCAGCCGTGGTACGGCGTCGTTCGCGTCTGTTCCGTGATTGGCAGAGTCATTGCTTGGGTAATCGCACACATTGCTGACCGTGTCATGGCAGCTGAGATGCTAAATCTCAGCTGTTTGTTCTGGGAGATGCAACATCCTGCAAAGGGTATTTTTGTTTTTCTTCCTCCGCTTGGTTTTTAAAGTGACGCCTATGGAGATTTTAGGTGTCCGTCTTAAAGCAGGCTCTCGGAGCCATCCTGTTTTGCTGCCAGTCTCCGTTCCGGTTGCTTTGCACACACCAGCATCTATGCAGAACGTCGCTTCAGCACTGTATGTGAACACACGCTCCTGTCTAAACATTCAGACCCCCAGGGGAACTCCTCAGCTTTTATTATTATTATTATTATTGTAATTTTTGTTTTAATCTAGCTTGGTTCGTACGCAGATTGCTTTGCGTCATCTTCGCCCCTCTCTCCTGCTCCCGTCTCCCCTCTCACTGTCTAGAACTTTCTCGTTTCCTCCTCACCCGTTCAGTATGTGTAACTTGAATCTGATTTGTACTACTGGATATTCTGATCGGAGCCAACACGCACCATCTGTATTCTTACTGAAACACAGCATGGGATTAACATTAACTTTAACCTTCAAATAAAACCAAACCTAAGTTAAAAAAAAACCCCAAAAGGAACCCATTTCTCACGTGTCTTTAGTTGGGGGTGTGTGTGTGTGTGTGTGTGTGTGTGTGTGTGTGTGTGTGTGTGTAACGTGAATATACTGTACAGGGTTCCTGTGTGAAGCGCAGGAGTGCGCATTGTCCGGTGTTCCACACGAGTGAACAGCAGAGGGAGGTAGTGAGCCACACACAAGTTCACGCGCCTGATCGTTGGGTGTTTCAAGAGAACAAAGCTAATTTAGGGTTTAATCTCAGAGAAATATACAAGCGCAACTAATCTTATTGCACATTGGTTTGTTTATTGCACTCAACAACATACAAAGGTTTCTAATAGTTACTTTATTTGCGTCTACATGGTACAGTTCCCTTTCTTTTGTGGTGTCATGATTTTCACGAGTGAAATTTCTGAAACGGTCTGAGAACATTCAGTCCTTCATTAAAGCCGGTGAGGAATTTCTCACAGATGAGCACGGAAATAAAAACTGAAAAAAAAATAAAATAAAATAAGAAAAATAGTGTGCTTAAAATAAACCAAATGGTACAGTCCTCATCTGAGGGTAAAAGTGACAAAACAGTGGAGAAACAATGTTCAGGAACATGAGTGATGTAATATGTTAGGGATTTGTTGTGTTTTTTTTGTTTTTTAAGTACAATCCATAATCAAGAAACAAGACGAATAACTCGTAAATAAATATATACATCTAATTCTTGCGGAAAACATTGACAGATAAAGGGGATAATCAATAATCTGACTGACTGAAAACTCATAGCCTACTGTAAGATATCTGGAAGGACACGGTCCATCAAACACAGGTTTAGATTCATGCCCTAAAACATAAGTCACGCTAGATCAATATACTTTTATACTGTTTTCTTCAGTCTTTTATAAATATTAAAAACGTCACAAATCTAGGTTCTGACATCTCTTTATAAAACTATGTCAAATCTGTTTTTTTTTTCTGTTTTTTTTTTTAGTAAACATTCAGCCACAATGAAGACTTTTATAGTCTTAATACTAATAATGCTGTACACACTTTTTATTTATATATATATATATATATGTAATTAATTTATATTTAAAGATCGCGGTAATATAAACATTGATCGTAATATAAACATTGATCGTACCTAAACATACACAATCAGGATAACAAAACCCGTACAAACTTTTATCAAACATCGTGACGCTCACTGCAAAAACTTAAATAGTAACAGTGCTATTCTAGAAATGCTAAAAATCCAAAGAGTTCACGTTCCTAAAAATGTTTCAAAGCTGTGAAGAAAAACCGATGAGCCTCTTTGTGTGCAGGAAACGCTACTAGTCAAATCTCCGGAGCTCTTGGAGTTCTTCTAATCAAATCTGAAAAACGCACGGGGACGTCCTCGTCCACGCTTCCTAAGTATTGCTACAGTCAGTGCAAAACAGTTACTTTACGAACACAATATTACGAACAGTATACAAATACAACTCGAACTAATTGTAACGTTAGAGGTGAGAAATTGGAGCTGAACGAGCCGTTCCTACCTGACAGGTGCATGCACGATTCAACACGCAGAGTTATATTTTTGTGGGGTTTTTTGCGGAAAAACGACATCACAGCACACAAAAGGTCAACTTTTGCAAAAGACCTGAAACCATTTCTCTTCATTTATACAATAAACACCTGCATCCAGTTGCACCGAGCTGAACTGAGAGCCATCGTTGCCATGTTTGAACACTAATGGCCACCATCTTTTTGGCCATTTAAAAAACCCAAATCGTTTTACCAAGCTGGGATTAGAAGTGATTAATTTTGCATTTTTGGTTTGTTTGGGAACAGAAAGGCTATTTCAACTCAACAAAAGCCTAGAAATTGTAAACATATTTGAAGGGGGGGGGGGATGGTTGAGTGTTATTTCCATACAAAAGCCTTATTAACATATAAAACCAAACAAATTTAACCTGACACTTTTTTTTTTGTTTTTGTTTTTTAAGTATTATAGGAAAAATACTTAAATATGATTTTGTTCTGTTTTGGAAAACATTTAGGTTTAGGCTGTGTTTTCTTCAAATCATACTGCTGCAATGGGGGAAAAATGACACTGATCAGTTTAGTATTTTTTCTTTGCTCCAATTGCGTTCAGTAAAAAAAAACAAAAAACGAAAACGTTATGGTAATTTTTAACGTAGGACTTGTTACCCCAGATGTATGTCCCCCCCCTTCCCCTTGTAGCACCCACGACTCATTTTCAGAGCAATTCCAGAGCGCTTCTCTCAAGTGCCTATTGTTGGTAGGTTACAAAACCCATCATCTAGCGCTTTTGCATTCCATCGTCATGAACGACAAGGCTGTGTTTACTTTAGAAAGGTTAGCTAAAACAATGGAAAGAAATCTTGTCCTGGAATTGGCAGCACCTCTTGACATGGGAATTGATGCACTTTTGGAAAACTGTTTATTTTAATTTACACCCATTCCTGATTTTGATCGGTCGGTGATTGAGTGAGAAGAAACATTGATGAGCCTGGCAGTGTGACTATTTTCAACTGAAAGCAACCCGGAGTGCAGCAGAAAAGAAGCTGTACGCTGAGGAACGCTGGACTACACGGTATAGAAAATAGATGCTGCCAGTAAAAGAACACAAACACGTGTGGTGGACACCGGCGCATGAGACCTACACCTGTCCTGAGTAGGCTCAACACTAGCTGTAAGTACAACTACCATTTTATTGTTAAAAAAAAAAAAAAAATCATTGATTTTTTCCCTCTAGATATGGTTTAAACTTTTTTTGTTTTTTAATTCATCAATACCAAAAGCTGATACTTAGCTCTACTTATCAGGCATGGGGTGGAAAATTTTATTTAGCTTTCTGTACCCAGTGTTTACACACTCAGGCTAGTACGCTTGTTCGTTATAATATTATCATATCCTCTTCCCTGTTTCTTGGCTCATCTTGATTGTTCATGTAGCGTTAACATCGAATCGTGTTTCTGACTGGCTGCTTATGAAGAAATACATCACGATACCTTTATGCACTCCTAGGTACGAGATACCGGGCGTGTCAGGCATAAATGCTGAACCTGGCTAGTTGTTTTAAAAAATGAATAAATAAATAAATAAATAAACAAACACACACATGCACCATGACTTGTGATGGGACTTGTGTTCAGCTGGTGCAACTGGCTCTCCTCGTCATGTTTTCCAGTCTCATATCCATGGTTAAAGCTGTGTCCTACTGTGCTGCGAGTTCACATCTCAGATCCCTCGACTGCTCGATTGTGCTTGAATCGGATTCTGTGCTCGGATTTTCTCACTTTGGATAAAAGCATCCTCTGAATGAATGAAAGTGAAAAGAAACGCGTCTTGATTCTGAAGTGATTCTTCATCCAGGCCGATTTTCTTTCGTTCCTAAACACAACCATGATGAAGAAAATGGATGTTTTAGGAGCAACGCTACAAACTCTGAACAGTGCTTTGAATGAAGTGAAACACTCTTTGAAATGACCGTGTGTGAACTGAAAAGCAAAGCTGTACATGTACAGTGTAACTGCATTAGTTGGCAGGACAGAGGCGGCTTCAGAACCGGTCGTTCTGAGCTATTAATCCGTCTGTCCTTCTTTTAGTTTCCTCCGCTGTCTCTGCTTGGCCTGAGATTCAGCTCAGGTTAACTCCATGTCCAGTGTGAATGAATCGAACTCAAAACGAGAACTAAACTGGTTTTGACTGGTGGACTTGGATGCAAGTCGGGATGTACAGGATTTTGTTTTTTTTGTTCTTTAAAGCTGCCCAAAGAGGATGGAGCAGAGGAGGAAGATTGAGTAAAGCAGCATGAGGCCCAAACCCAAACGCCGGTCCAGCTTCCAGCCGTTCAGGTGAACGCTCAGCACCTGGACGCATGAGAAATCACACAAAACACTTGGATTAACAATTATTTTTAAAATACTCAAAAAGGATCTTTTGATATATTTGAACCACGTGTTTATATGGAGGTTCGGTGGATAGTCCTTGGAAAACAAATACAACAAAATGCAACATTTAAAAGACCTAAAAAAAATGGTTTTTAAAGTACTTGTAGTCACGTTAAAGTCAGGGTTAGGGTTATGTGGCGCTTTAGTTTGTTTCACCAATTCACAACTGACAAAACGGACCTTAATTACAGTAAAACGAGTGTGTGTGAGGGTCAGCATACAGCAAGGGTTACTCACAGTGAGGAAGACGGATGCTAGTAGCAGGATTACCGAGTACACCAGACCTTTATTGTTGATGAACACCTGGCGATACACGGAAACAAACAGTGACGGAAAGATAGCAATCTAAAGCTTGCATGGGTTTCTTCATCTTAAAAACTTCGCAGTTGGGAATATTTTCCCCTCACGTTCCAGAAGCATAAAGTCCACGCAATAAATGTAATAAATAAAACACAGTGTTAGCAAATTACCAACACTGTGCGTCACTTTATCAAGCTGGAAACGGACAGTTTTGTGAATCGACTGTTTACACAAGAAATTTCACAGAACTCCAGTAATTTTTGGGGGAAAAAAATAAATTCAAATAAAATATCCCACTCCCACTCCTGTGTGTGTGTGTGTGTGTGTGTGTGTAAATGCACTCGGTAGAAGACCTTAATTTGTTCGACTTCAAGTCGTATAATTTACATGGGTTACTGCACTGTTTTATGTGGAATATAACATCAAGTTTAAATAGCTTCTATTAGATTTCCAGCATTTAGCTCTTAAATAAATGAAGAAACAAAACTACTCGTTCAATTCTAATAAAAGAAATGGCATTCATACGGAGGACAAGCTGGTCGGTCTGCACATAGCTGTAAAGCTGTAAACAGTTGGATGGATGGATGGATAGATACTTTATTCATCCCCATCACCCAAGGGACATCCACAAATTCCAGCCGTATCCACAAACGTAGGCTAAAAAGGCATGCAATAAGTACTGACGGGAACATCCGACGGAAAATCAATGTCATGAAGTAAAAGATGTTTAAAGACATAAGTATGAATGTTTCAGAGGATGTAAGCTGGGTTGTAAATCAATTGAAATGCATCATTTCCTTTCTTTGCTGTTGTCTTTGACACTAAAAAGTTAAGTGTTTAAAAGATGAGATCTTGTTTTCTCCTCCATTTAACTGTCTCCTCCTTTAATTTGTGCGTACTTCAACATTTCCGCCATTTTTTCTGGTGCTTTTATATTGTTGGAGATTTATATTGGCATAGAAGTGAGTTAAAATCTCCTCCACTTCTGCCTTTACTTCCAGTGTTCGTTTCGCACTCCCAGCTGACTGACCTTTTATGGAGTTTTGTGGGCGTCACCGAATGCAAATGAGCTGCTTCGGTTACACACGCAAAGTGGACAAAGACCATCAGCTTTACGAAACGTCTGCTCGTCTGGCAGAAACTTTTAGTTCACATATTTTACACACGGCGTTATGAAAGGTTTGATAAATTTTGATTTTTGACTCTATAATCCAGCATGTACATAAGAAGTGTAAACCAGTGGTATATAACTTAGAACATTGGTACCTTGACTTACGAGCTTCCCATCTAATGAGTTTTTCGAGATGCGAGCCGTCTCTTGGCCGATTTTTTGCTTTGAGCTGAGAGCTAAAATTCGGGTTACAAGCCAGCTTCAGATCCCCCACCGCTAGTTGGTGCTAGTTGGTCCGAAGAAAGTGAGTGCGAAGGACAGTGCTGAGAAGAAGCGGATGATGTACATTGAATTAAAGAAAGAAATTATCGAAAAACATGACCAAGGTGTGCGTGTAGTCGACTTGGCGAAGCAGTACGAGCGTAGCACTTCTACGATCTGCACCACACTGAAGCAGAAGTCCATGAAGGCTATATCACCAGCCAAGGGCTTTAAAATCATTTCCTTACTTTCAGACTTTATTCAAAAGAAACACCCAGAAAAAGTTGCACCTGGGCGTACAACGGCGCTATTTAACGACAGCTAACTTAACTTATTTCAAAAACATTCTCGAAGGGAGGATGAAACCGAGCTCATTGGACAGGTTTTTATCGACAACCCCTGCAGATGAAAGTGAGGAAAGTGTGGCGAAAAGAGCAAAAATCAGCGAATAAAATTCAGTTCTTCAGTTCAGCCTTTCTCCTCCACCTCCATCAGCATCTTCAAGTCGTCTGATCTCCAAGGTAAACGCTGTACATTACACTTAATAAAACCAGTTTATTGCAGTGTGTATGTATACAATATTCATTATTTATAAGTGCATTTTTCTTATTTAAAAACATGTAACAAAAAAAATGCGGCGTTTAGGGGGCAGTCTGGAATGGATTAATGGCATTTCAATTAATTTCAATGGAGAAAACTGATTTAATGTATGAGTAATTTGAGTTACGAGCTCCGTCACGGAACGAATTAACCTCGTAAGTCAAGGTCCCACTGTAGTTCACGTAAAAAAAAAAAAAGAAAAGAAAAGAAGATAAGATTTGCGATGACAATCCTTCACTGCAGGAGGAATACATCCATGTAAACTTCCATGTAAAAAAAAAAAAAACCAAACAAGTAAAATTGACAACAAACATGTTTCAGCTTGCCGAGTATCACTTTTACTTCCACCTAGAACTCGATCAGCTTTTAAAAACCCAAAAGAGTGCTCACCGATGATCCATGTTCGACCACCAGCGTTCTGAGCACCCATGGGAAGCCCAAACCCAGCAAGATGTCAAATATATTACTGCCTATTGAGTTAGACACCGCCATGTCTCCCATACCTGACACACACACACAAAAAGGAAAAAAACAACACTATTACTTTCCATTTCAGTTCATCTGTGAGCCTTTCATGCCTCCTGGATATTACACTATATTTAGACAGGAGCCTGTTTTATATAATACCCAAGTTCTCTTCCTGAACTTTCCAACCTGTTTCGACAAGCTGCGAGATTATTTTCTTAGGTTCAGGTAGCAAAAACTGACAGACAAAGAGTTTGGGGTGGTTTTTTTGCCCAAAAATATTACTTCACTCATCGACCTTAATGATATGAACAAATTAAGACTATTAAAGGCTCGTGGTCGTCTTTGCACAATAGAAGATCGGATCGTCGAGTGTAGTGGAGTGTTGATTATTGGACACCCGGTTATCATGTTGGCGTCACAATCACAGTGCTGTAACTGATTACACCATGGCAGGGAGACCCACAGTGTGCAGAATAAACTGGAATAAATAGCAGTTCTGGGGTGGCGCGGTGGTGAGGTGTGTTGGTTAGCACTGTCGCCTCACAGCAAGAAGGTCCTAGGTTCGATCCCCGGGGTACCTTTCTGTGTGGAGTTTTCACGTGTCCGTGTGGGTTTCCTCCAGGTACTCCGGTTTCCTCCACAGTCCAAAGACATGCACAGAGGGGATTAGGCTAATTGGCTACTCTACATTGGCCGTAGGTGTGAATGCGAGTATGAATGGTTGTTTGTCTCTGTCCTGCCTCTCCGCCTCATGTGAATGTAAAGTCATCTAATGACCAACGATTCCTGTTGCACATACTGTTTTATAATCGTAATTATTGCATAGTGGATTATTTCCAGTTAAAGACGTTTGCTCTATTCCAGTAATTAAGCAATAACAACTCATGAAACTAACGATTAGGTGAATAAGTATCTGTAATGCTGTGTGATGTGGTAAGGCATAGCTGTCATACCTTGGCGAGCTACGATCAGGCTAGCCATGCAATCTGGGACGCTGGTGCCCGCTGCCAAAAACGTGATGCCCATGATGTAATCTGGGATGTCCAGAGTGTAGCTGATAATGGTGACCTGAAGGGACAAATATTAGCGTAACAATATTGAATATCGTTCAAGTTAAATGAATTTGTGTGTGAATGATGCTATGAATCCCACAATAACTAGTCAAAGACATCTTGGAAGAATGCCTTGGGTTAGGGTTAGGGGTTAGAACTTGACTCTTGATTTGTTGCTTGACACATGTCCAAAATGAGCCATCTTATCTACCAGGGTTAGGGTCTTGTCTGTCTGCCCGCCTGCAATATGGGCAACTTTTGATGATACCACAGCACTGTACACTCTCTCTTACCATCCACACCATCAGGTAGGAGAAGATGGCGATCCACAGCGTGGAGGTGATGAAGGTAGCCATGAACCAACGATGCCAGCGGGGCAGGATGCAGTTAGGCACGGTGTAGTACAGCAGCACACCCAGCGGCCACGATACTACCCACTTGACACGGGCTGCGCAACCATCTGGCAAACGCCGCACGAAATGAAACGGAAATGATTACACACTGATTACTATTAATGATCTTAAGATAAAATAATAAGCTCCATAATGACATTAGCGGGAGGTTTGGGAAGACCTGGCACATGGAGAGGTCTGAAGATGTCGTCTCCGTCGTCCTCTTCCTCAGGCTGAGGGTTATCCGCTTTCACAGCTCCGTCTATGTCTATCCTCTCTCCATCCTGAAGGGGTCTCTCCACACTCCCGCCGTTCTCGATCCCTCCCGAGCCAAATGTCTTCACCGGGCTTCCCCTCTGCCCTGATTCCCTTATCAGCCTCTGTCTCTGAAAAACCGAGTCCACAGTATTTACAGGGTTTAACATCAGTAATAGGGTGATAGGTTGACTCTAGTTACAACAAAAATATTTCCAACATTAAAGTTAAGGACTAGGGACTGGTAAACATCTAACCAAAAATTAAAATCCTTCTAGAAATGTACAGAAAAGTGAAAATGTTTTTAAAAAAATATGACCGTCTGAAAGGAATTACTCCTTATCCCACAGCGCTGATGAATTCTCAGTTCTGATTGGTCAGAATTTTTCCCCCCATAACAGCAATTCAATGCTATCTAAACCACAACATTTCGATCTGCAAATGACCCCTAGACATCAGCGATATCTGTGTGTGCGATGGTGTGTGGTGTATCTCACTTCGCTGATGAGTACGCGGCCGGCCATGCTGAGACGGGTGCGAGGTGAGAAATGGGGCGTGATCATGATGCGTAGCCCCGCCTCTGGAAAAGACAGCTGGTGAGGCCTGAGGATCAGCAGCTCATCCACCATCACCACTGGAGATTCCTGCTGTGCCGCGCCAGACTGACCTGAGGACAATGATGAGGTACATAAATCTACACTGACTTGAGAACAGTACCAAAATACATGAATCTACGCTGACCTTAGAGGAATAGCAAAATACTGAGACATGTTGAGATACAGTACGGAGATACGTTAATCAACACTGAAGCAGTGTTGAGATGCACCATATTACTTTTCACTGATCTGCGAACAGTACTAATATACACTACATTTCTCTATACAGACCTGAGAACAGTACGCAGATACGTTAACCTACACTGACCTGAGAGCAGTACGCAGGTACGTTAACCTACACTGACCTGAGAACAGTACTGAGATCCAGTATATTACTTTACTCTGACCTAAGACCAGTGCAGTACCATCCTAGTCATCTAGGCCTAAAAACAGGGTATGCATGACCTTTATACCTGAAGCCAAGAAATTTCTGTACTTTTCAATTTGTAGTTTATATCGTTTGTTGGATGTTTAAAATACACTGTAAAATGTCAGCCTATCAGGGCTCCACACACACTGTTCTCCCCAAACACCCAGAGATCATCACGGATAACGATGTGGCCGTTACCAAAAACACGGACCAAGTGCTGACAGCACCAAACACACACACAGACACAAAACATATGAACAGACCGATGCAAGAGCATAAACACACACTGGCTCACACTAAATTAGGAAAAGAAGAGATGCAACAGCAGCAGCGTGGCGTCCCTGTCCAGAACAGCACACACTGCCCTGTGATAAAGTGACCTAATCAAAATACTATTTCAAAATATTATTGCAAACTCTTCTGAAGAACACAAAAGCTAAATAGTCAAAGAATACCACTGTACCGGACAAGTTCACATTTTGTAAACTACTATCTCCGAGATTGAGTAACAAAACGGTTTCGAGCTCAGTATAAATAAATACCGTCTCCCAGCTGTACTGAAAAATGCTGCGTTTAATTCGACACTCTCATCACCAAGAAGATAAAGTGGAGATGTAAAAATGGATTGGACCTTTTCTCAGAAGCACCATGGAGGTATTGCAATTGGCTCCATCCTCCACAGTGTCATCGTTTCGAGGGGTTTCTCCTCGGAGACAGCACCGGCCTGGACCACCGAAATGCCGCTCTACGAAGCTTGCAATCTGACTGTTAAATCTGCACACAGATGACATACAGCAAGTGATCAATGACATCTTACAGCACTGTACCTATTAAATTATACGACTAGGACAAAATTATCGTACAGATGAGTGCAAAAGTTTGCATCTCCATAGGTTTTGGCTGTTTAAATTGTAAACGAAAAGAAAACAAAAACAATTCCAGGAACCTAAAGCAAACATGTAGTTGCAACAAAGCAACATAAAATAGTTTAAATAAAAAGAACCAAGAGACCAAGGAGTCAAAAAGACCCTCTTGGGATTTGAAGTTATTATAGAGTAATTATTTTACAAACTGTTACACTGATATTGATATAACTGATATAAAGTCTTGTAATATCCTCAAATAACACTCCAGCGTTTAAATGTTGAATTTCCACATATTTCAATTAGTGCCCTATAAAAGGTTAAGAAGAGCCATTATGTACCCAAATTAAGATATACTGGGGGCATGTATTAAATTTGCAGTAATCTGATTCCAAGAACAGTGCAGCACAATGGCTGAGTGGTTAGCACTGTCGCCTCACAGCGAGAAGGTCCTGGGTTCGATCCCCAGGGTCGACCTGGGTTCCTTTCTGTGTGGAGTTTGCATGTTCTCACCGTGCGGGTTTCCTCTGGGTACTGCGGTTTCCTCCCTCAGTCCAAAGACACGCACAGAGGGGATTAGGCTAATTGGCTACTCTAAATTGCCTGTAGGTGTGAATGTGAGTGCGAATGGTTGTCTGTCTCTGTGTGTCGCCCTGCGGTGGATTGGTGACCTGCCCAGGGTGTAACCCCGCCTCTCATCCAAAGTCAGCTGGGACTGGCTGCAGCTCCCCCCCCCGGCAGAAGATGAGCGAGTAATGAACATTTATTTAAATTATGCCTTAGTTAAAATAATCAGAACATTTCAGAACATCATAAGTGTTTATTCATTTATTTATATTTTGAACACTTTCGTCTCACTGCTTTTGGTCGGTTTTACTCATTCGGGAGCTACTGGAAACATTTGGTGCACATAAAATCTCATTTACACGCTATTTCCCAACAATGCAAACAATCTAATTCTTACTTAAAAAAAAAAAAAAAAAAACTATTTAAGTAAAACTTGTGCATGCATTCATTCATACACCTGCCGACTTCTCAATTCTGATTGGTCAGAAGTGCTGCTTAATTTTAAGTCGATCAAGCTGCAAGGCACATCGCAAGTTTATACAGATATGTGCACATTCGAACGTGTTATTGTTTCTACACTAACACCTTACACAGGCATCCGTATGGTGGATGGTGGACTTAAAAACCGATAAAAGCAAACTGTGTAACTGTTGATAAGGTGATGTTTTCTCCAAGGAGACATATCGCCCTGCAACATCACGGCCTGTCGTGTTTGATTCCTTATTTAGTAAATCAGTGCCTAAGTGTCTTGGTATAAATTTGTTTTCTTCATTGGGTCCTAAGGGCATGCAAACCTTTGCACTCATCTCCACATGACTGCATTCACTCACTTCATGATGAGAATGTAAACTCCGTACATGGAGATCAGGAGCATGGACTCCCACCTGGAAGAGTGTACACAAGACAGATAAATAGAGCGCAGTGCCAGATACATGCTCTACTTGGAATTTGTTCGTTTGGCCCAAAGCATGATTAAATGCTGTGTGAAATCTCCAAAGCGATGCTCAATGACTGCACTTGCTGTTTTAAAGGAGGAAATTATGTTCGCTGATTGGTCCTTCTCTCCTTTTAATAAGCTTTTTTTTTTCTTCTTCCCGCGACTGATTTCATTGCGAAGGCTGTTCTGTGCAACCAAAGCGCAGAGGTAATAAGCCTGTTTGATGCGTTCATTCATATGTAAAAGTAATGAAGGGCTGTAATTAGACTCACCACACAACCCTCTCATCATAGATGACCTAGAGGAGCAGTTCAGGAAATGAATAAAGGCAGCGAATTAATGGCGGCGAGCATCAGTTATTATAGAATACATCATCAAATCAGGATTTCATCAGGTTATTCATGAGAAAATCTAACATTTGTCTGGCTTTACCAGTGTTCAGCTTAATCGCAGAGACCTTATCTCTCTCTCTCTCTCTCACACACACACACACACATATATACACACACTCACCATGATCAAAGCCAGAACGGAGAGGATGTAGTAGAGCGAGTCTCGGAACAGAGACCACCAGGTAAGAGCTACCGTCTGTGAGTGAGAGAGCGAGATCCACATTACTGATCACACACAATAACACTGACTCACAGTCATCACTCGTGTGTCAGACAGAGGACAGCTGATACCTACTAATGCAGACGTGTCTATACTGCTAACAAAAAAATCCTGGTACAAAGGGAGAGAAAGAATAACAGATTTCTTACCACAAAACCTGTGATGTGACTCAGTCCGGAGACTTTTGGTTGACGGTACACTTCCGTGTAGTGCCCTGGGCACACTATGCGCTTACTTGTGTAGTGTGTGAGTATCATCAGGGAAGAGTTGTTTAAATTTTCACAAGTTTGAAAAAGGTTAGTGGACCCTCCCACCATCTCCTAAGTAGCCAAGATGGGGACCACTGAAGGTCAGAAGTGTCCAGCATTTCACACTCGACTTTTTCCCCATTATGAGAACCATCCAGATACTCATAGTGAACTTCATGTTGGAATAATTGTCAGTGTAAATGCGCTTATGAACACAAAATAGCAAGTGTAAATGCGGAAAAACATGAACCGAGAAGGCACTAGTGTATGTCGCTGACTTCATGCTAACAGCATAAATAATAAAACATACTAGCCGGGTTTTCATAGCAGTTTTGCGCCAAACAAAAGCAATACAGTGGTGCCTTGACTTACGACTGACCCAGGTTACAACATTTCCGAGATATGAGGTTGATGTCAGGCTAATTTTTGCTTTGGGATATGACAGTTTTTTGGGATACAACATTGGCGATTTCATCACGTTTCATGCGGCCCGCCGCCATTACGCGTTCCCATGTCCCAGTCCGCCCCAAGCCGACCTACAGATCACGTGTCGAGCTCGCT
>JAQMCW010000017.1:5382074-5400407 GCA_030068335.1 Chrysichthys cranchii | reverse complement strand
AGACACACACATTGTATATGTAGATTTTGGGTGTGCTTTATGAGCTCAGATCGTGGCAAATCCCAGTTCTGCACAGTGAACCTCTTCTGTTTACTCTCATCCATCATTCTGTTTACTCTCTCATCTCCTTCACTGCACATTTTTGGCAAGCTCTCACAGCCGCTCCAGAACGTTTTCTCTTTCAGACAAGCCAACTTTACCCTTTGGTGGTTATAAGTTTGGACAAACACGCAACCACTGTTTGCTGGCATAAACCTTCACACACCTAAGCATACACACAGCTGCAGCCACACGCTGTATTACACAGATGCGGCACGGACGCCACGATAATCGCATAACCTAACATGGTCTGTGCTTACTGTTTACATTTTTAGAGGTGACTTTAAATTAAACAAATATTAAATTAATTGTCAAGGTAACGTTCTCTAAAAACAGACTAGCTCATACCATCATCATCTTCATACCAGAACCTTTCTAAACACCATTTCTTTAACTGTCAGACCTGGTCTTTGTAGTCTAAAATAAATAGCATGGATGACCATCTTACCTGCTCGAGGAGGTTCTAGAGTGTGGTTCTCGATTCTGTCTTGCATCAACTTGCGTCCAGTCCAGTCATGGCTGACGTGTTCAGCCGGGTCTGAGCTTGAAGCTTCGGTCACTATAAGGCAGTATAAGAGGAGGGCAGGATTCTAGTTATGTTTTTTTCTGGCATTTTCTACTATATAGATCAATCCCAATCTGGGATTAGGTTTATGTACATTTCTCTATGGAACGTATAAGTTACTCGAAAATGTGGTCAAACAGTGAGCAAATCAGTTAGCTAGCAATGTTTTAGGCTTCTTTAGACTGATAACTGCATTTACCATAAAGTACGTTTTTTCCTATTTTCACTCTAATTTCAGTTCATACATCCACTCATCCATTATCTAGACTGCTTATTCCAGCCATAGAACAACATGGATTTCTCTCATCCTAAATAAATGTTCCTTAAACTTTATACGAACACTCAAAGGTGGAAATTTTGAATTTCCATGTATTTCAACGAGTGCCCTATGATAAAAAGGTTTAAGGGTCAAAGGGAAGTTGACTTTGGACAAGAGGTGGGGTCCCTTTTGGGCAGGTCACCATTGCACTGTTGTCCTAAATCTGGTCACCTGGCAATTCCCACCCACCAGCCAACTGTCCTTTATGTCCTCAACAGCTACCAATCAGAAATAGTCAAGGCTAACATTTGCTTGAGGTTTTCCGAGACACAGCAAACCAACCACATCTTTTTAAACATGCTGTGTCACAGGGCACTTGGAGGAAAGTGCTATGCACCCTCCTGTGAATACGTGAGCTAACAGACATCCATGATTGCCTAGCGTCTGTCTTACTGACAGGAGAGAGAGTATGTTATCCTTAATACCCAGCCAGCATGGCCAATTTTGTTCCCTTGGCTCCCGAGTAGCTGTGATAACTTCCAGATTCTTCTTATCTCTCGACAACAGGGAGAACTTTTTACTCATTTATGTTATTCTTGTCTGTTTTCCAGAGTTCAGCTACATGTTCAACTTTTCACAGGTTTTCAGAGACCACATCAAATATACCATCATTACAACGATTCAAGAAATGAACAATCACTGATGATGCAATTTAATTTGTAAAGCGTAAAAAAACGTCCGTGAGGCCTGACGACAGAAGAATGAAGAGAGATTCCTAATATGAGAACAAACATTTTCACACTGCATTATAAAACCAATCACACTTCTCTCTCACACACACACACACACACTTTATTTTTGCTCACTGAAAAACATGAGTGGGCCCGCTTGGAAGCGCTCTTGACTGCAAGTAGTATTTTCGTCGCCCCTCTGACTGATTTGAGTCATCAGGTGAAGAGGAACAAAATGAACAAGGCAAATATTGAAGCCTTGTAGTGGGCATGAGTCACTCGTATTTATTTTCCTCGCCAATTCACACTGGCACTCTGAATCACTGCGAGATTAATTACGACAATTGGCCACAGAGTTTAATCCCGGAGTAATCACATGCTAATGCAGGGTACTGTTAGACATTATGACAAGCTGATTCGATAGGTCACTTCAAATGTGGCAAGTCATTATTTCTGAAGGGGAAAAAAAAAACCCCCAGAATATTATGCTTTCTGAAAAAACCTTACTGCAAAATGCAAATTAATACATTAAATTTACAAATTCGATGCTACAGATTATTTTCACATACTGGGCTATTTAGATTTGCCTAGCTGACAAAAATATCTTTTTAAACTGTGCTCAAAAATTCATTTACTGGGGGGGGGGGAGCTCACATTGGACCAACTAATTTTCTCTGTTCTCCAATTACCTTTAAAGATGACATGGTATCTTGCTAAGCAAGCATTACATGGACAATTTAGCATTGTGTGTACACTGTTAACTGAATAAAAACAGACCAATATGCCATCAAAAGACGTTTAACCTTAAAAAGTCGACTCAGAATTTCATTTTGGCATAAAACTTGGATGCCACCAAAGGCCACTGTTGATTACAAACATTGTTGTACAAATGGTGGGGTGTTCAGTGGTGGATTTCTCCATTAATGACGTGAAGTTGTATGTACAGCCTGGTGGTCCTTTAAGCCTTTGAAGCGCAGATACACGCAGCAGCTATGAGTCCCTTTCCAGTAATGTGCTCTGGCTTCAGCACTGCTTTTTTTCTTCTTCCAAGTTTAGGAGCGGAATATTTTTATTCTCATCAGCAGCCAATCTTTTGGATGAAAACCAAGATTAATATTTCTCCAACTTTGAATCATAGACCATGCTTGAGTGGGTCCTTCAAGTGAATTATTTGTTTAATTAAGATGACCTGCTCAATATGTCATAGCAGGATCGAGATAAAGGCAGCACATATGTATATACAAAAGTCATTTTTTGGTTCCTTCTGCAAACATTCACCCATACACAGTGCCTTTGCTCAAATGAATCACTAAGTGAATCACCAAAAATCTCTCTTATCTTTCCCGGTCTCTTTTTTTTTTCTGGCCTCTTTACTGCGCACGCTTTATTTGGACCCTCCATTTTGGCAAGCTATATATGGAGAAAATCAACAGTAGGCTTCACCGCCGTCCCTCCATCATCATACGCAAACAATAAAAATGAAACATGGTTGGAGTGCCACACAGGCAGACGAGCGCGTTTGTGGCAAGGTGGGTATATTTACCCGCTAAGTCAGACACGATCATGCCGAGACAGAGGGGTGGGGGTGTCGCAGACAGAGACACGGTGAAAGAATAAGAAAGGGAGGAGGCATGGATGGGAACAAATTGTTCTGTTATCCAGATCTGTTTAAGGATCATCAGGTAGCAGTCAGCGGTTGCGCTTTTTGTTGCCTTTTCCAGTTCCGTGATAAATCTTTGGTCATATGATGGACGGTCACTCTTAGTCAAGAATGGAGCGCCGTTGTGGCTTTCATGCATCAGGCGTGACGAGAACGTGGCCCCGAGCCATATGCAAGTCAAATGAGCCCCGTCAACATCAGCGTGCGGCAGACATCACGCGCATAATAAACACACACTTTTTAAAAGGTTCTTCAGGAGGGGTGGGGGTGCTGGTGCTGGTGCTGTGGATGATTAATGATTCTAAGAGACACTTAACAGTGAAACGCCAGATTGGAAGAAAGGTCCTTTATATCTTATTAATGTCACAGTGGCTTGAAAAGGTTCCAGTTTTCTGTCTTCTGTTCTTTTTGATTTAAGCATTGAGAACCGATTTGTGTCCTCATTGGCTCCTTAGCACACATTCGATAATTGTTCATGGAGTCATTTTATCGATCAGTACAAACTGATCACGTGCAGGCTTTCATTCGAAAGCAGGACTGCGAAATTGAATATCTTCTTGGGCCATTTGATGTGTTTTTATTTAAAAAAAAAAAAAAAAAAAAAAAAAGTTAAATCATTCTTATGTTTACTGTTAGGAGGTTGTTGGTTTTTTTTTTTTTTTTTACAATTTATAAATTTCTTGGTAACATGAAAAGCAGCAATTTTAAACATTTGTTTTTATTTTTTAAGAGTCAAAAAGTCAGGATATTGAGGGAATGACTGTTTATAGCTGTTACAATGCAACTGACCAAGTGTCTCAGACATCATACAACAATAAATGATGTAGCTATAAATAGTTAAAATTACTTTATGCCATTCATTAATGCATTAGAAATTGTAATTTTTGGTAAACTGCTTTGCTACATGAAGAATCAGGATGTCCTGGAATTGGAAAATAATCAACCTCTGGGGGGGGAAAACAATAACTCTGCTCTGTATCTCACTGCATTGCACCACTCTTTCATTAATGTCTGTCTATTCTTTAATTGAATTTGGTTTCATAATGAAAATGTATTCATTCCTACCACAGCTTTTTTTTTTATTGCAGGGGTAAAGTTATTCATACACAGACAAATTACAGACACAGTGCATTTGCAATGTGGTTTGGACGTACAGTTGTGATTTGCTTACACAACACTGGGGTGAATTGAAGGAAATACAGCTGCAGTGTGAAAATTTTGGATGGCACAAAACTCCATGCAGACTCTATGTATTTTTTGAAAATTTATGCAAGCTGAAGGAAAAAAAAAAAACGCAGTGGGCAGTGGATTTGAAAATAATGTACAACTCTGGCCAAGACAGAGTTTTGTCCTATTTTTCTGAGGATAGAGAACAAATCAGAGCTGATCTCAGATCAGCATCAAAGGCCAATCAAATTTATTTTGGGTATTGTGAAATTAACCCAGGGATGAAATGATACACACAGGGTCAAATATATACACATACCCACTTAGATTATTTTTTCAGTGGTGCTGAAAGTTCCAAAAATGTCTTAACTTGCCAAGGCCAAAGCTCCTTAAGTTTCTCTTAGTGATCATGATTGACTACAGCTGGTAGCTGCTCTGTGCACAACATAAAAAGGGTTTGTTTGACAAGTACAAGTTAATGGGAGATATAGCAACTTTGCCAACGTCTGGAGGAAGACCTAAACCGTCCCCCTCAGCTGAGAGGAAACTGGTTTGGATCAGGAACATGTGAGGAACCATCAAGGCACAGGCCTGCCATGAATGGGAGGCTATTGGAACAACGTCTATAGTCAAGCAAGTTGATATTGCCACGGGCTTCACTCCAAGAAAGACCCTGCTCTAAAATCGACACCTTCAAGCTCGACAAAAATTTTCAGGTGATCACATGGACAAAGAAAAAGCTTCCTTAAGGAAATATTTAGGGTCAGATATGCAAAGACTGTGTTGTTTGGCCACAGTCACTAGAGGTACAGAGGAGTGCTGTACTGACTGTGAAGCATGGTGGTGGTTGCATCATGCTCTGGGACTGTTTGACTTCCAGTGAAACTGGTGCATTACACAAAGTGGATGGAATAATGAAGAACCTCAGGATTCTTCAGCGTAAACTGCCAAACATCAGCTAGACGGCTGAACCTTGGACAATGAGCCGAAACCCACATTAAAGCTGGTTGTGGAATGGATAAAGCAGACTAACATTAAGCTTTAAACAAGTCCTAACCTCAACCCTAAGAAAGTATGCAAACTGTGCTTAACCCATTAACTGACAATTTTTTTGTATTTTTATTAATTTACATCGAAATAGTAACAAAAACATCTACTTTCAAGAAATATGACTGTTAGTTTTTCTGAAATTTCAATTTTTAGTCAAAGTCCCAAATGGGGATCATGGCACATGCCATCTATTTATGCCATTGAATATATGATCCCCAAATGGGGACCACGGAAGCTAATGGGTTAAAGGTTAGGTCCGTGCCAGGCAACACATAAATTTAACTGAACTCAACCAATTCTGCCAAGAAGAGTGGTCAAATATCCAACCAGAATTCTACCAGAAATTTGCTGATGGCTACCAAAAGCAAGGTGAAACTTGCTAAGGGACATTTTACCAAATTGTAGGTGTGCTGTGTGTATAGTTTTGTCCCTGCATGTATAATTCTAATTTCAAAAACTCCAAAGTAAATTAAAATTTGTGCAATAAATTCTTTTTCTTTTCCATTAATGGTGTATGTTTTTCAATCATTCTTCCCCAGAAAAGAACAGTTCAAAGAAATCCCTGAAAGCCCAATATTGCCATGACATTCACATAAACGACGAGTGTATGTCAACTTCTGACTCTGGAAAAAAAATTTAGAGACCATTGCAAAATTAACAGTTTTTCTGGTTTAACTTTTTATATATGTCTGTTTGAGAAACATGAACATTTTTGTTTTATTCCATAAACTACTGATAACATTTCCCCCAAATTCCCCATAAAATGACAACTGGTCAAAATCACAAAAAGATGCAGTGTATTCAGACACTGCAATCAGGATCATATTCAGTTTTAACACCACAATATTTATGTGTGAACACTGTGGAAGTGCTCAGAAATCAATATTTGGTGGAATAATGCTGACATTTAAGCACAGCTTTCATGCATCTTGGTGTCCTCTCCACCAGTCTTTTATGTGGCTCTTGGGTGATTTTATGCCACAAAAATTCAATCAGCTTAGCTTTGTTTGATGGCTTATGACCACCCATCTTCCTCTGGATCACATTACAGAGGTTTTCAATGAGGTTCACAGCTAGAGATTGGGCTGGCCACGACAGGGTCTTGATCTTGTCTTCCTCCATCCACGCCTTGATTGACCTGACTGTGTGGCACGGAGCATCGTCCTGCTGGAAAACCCAATCCACAGAAGGAACACTGTGAGAGCAGACGGAAGCAAGTTTTCTTCCAGGATAACCTTTTACGTGGCTTGATTCATGCGTCCTTCACAACGAAAAATCTGCCTTGTTC
The DNA here is from genome assembly GCA_030068335.1 of Chrysichthys cranchii. Classification (NCBI taxonomy): domain Eukaryota; kingdom Metazoa; phylum Chordata; class Actinopteri; order Siluriformes; family Claroteidae; genus Chrysichthys; species Chrysichthys cranchii. Next base: position 5,393,588 of record JAQMCW010000017.1, on the reverse strand, counting down.
CAGCCTTGCTGAACCACCCCTAGATCATCACCGATCCTCCTTCAAATTTCACAATGGGTGCGAGACACTGTGGTTTGCATGCCTCTTCAGGTCTCTGTCTAACCATAAGATGACCAGGTGATGGGAAAAGCTGAAAACTGGACTCATCAGAGATGACCTTACTTGAGTCTTCTATGGACCAATATTTATGTTTTTTAGCTTTGCATGACTACAACCCTGCTCAGAGGAGCTTGTTTCGAATCATCTTTGCCATGCACTTAACCCCAGCTGCCACTGGCAAGTTCTTCTGAAGGTCAGTTGATGTCACCCGATGGGTGTTGAGTGACATTCTAAGGAGTTGATGATCATCCTGGTCAGTGGAGGGTACAAGTGCTGCTTGACCATGTACTCACAAACTGCCTTCACTGAAATTTTGAGGATGGAAGCAACCTGACCCTCGCTGTATCCCTCTGGCAGTAAAGCCAGAAATAAACCCTTCTTTTTCTCACTTTTCCTTTTAACTCTTTTGGCATAATGAATAGATTATTCGTTGCATTATAATTAAATTTAAGGTACTACTAGGACTGTTGTAGCCATCCAAACTGGTCCATCCATCCATCCATCCATCCATCTCCATGCCGCTCTATCCTATTCAGAGTCCAAGAGGGCGCTGAAACCAATCTCAGCAGATTTTGTGCGAGAGGTGGGGTACACCCTGTGCAGGTCACCAGCCTACCACAGGGCCAACACACAGAGACATACAACCATTTGCACTCACATTTACACCTATGGGAACCTTCTTGCTGTGAGGTAACAGTGCTACCGACAGTGCAATGCCGCCCCAAACCAGTTCATAAATACAGCGGACCCTCGACTCACAAACTTGATCCGTTCCGAGACTCTGTTCGTGACCCAATTTGTTCGCGACCCGAATCAATTTTTCCCATTGAAATGAATGGAAACACAACTGATGTGTTTCAGCCCTCAAAACATGTTTTTAAAGTGTATTATGGGTTTATGTGTGGCAATAAAACATAGAATAAAATTAAAATCACCTTAATTATAAGAAAATAAAACTAAATGAAATAAACAGATGATTTTAAGGCACGTTCCCTTTGCGGTAGATATGTAGCTGCTGGTGTAGGTGAACGGTGGTGGAGGGATATGGTGGCGGTTCTCATTTTTGTGATTATTTCTTTCTTTATTTCAACTGTTATACACTAGGCTTCTTATTCTCAATGAAAAAAATGCATTGAACACGTTCACACCATGAGTGCTTGACCAGAACTTAAGGTTTGAGCCGCAAAGCGTGGGTTGGCCGTCTGTACATCGGTCGAGGATTTGTTCGTTGGTCGGTACAAAATCTGCTCAGGAATTTAGTTCATATGTCGATTTGTTTGCCATCCGATGCATTCGCGAGCCGAGGGTCCACTGTACATATATACACACACACACACACATATATATATATATATGTATGTATGTATGTATGTATGTATGTATGCCTGCCTGGTGGACAAGTAGGCTAGTGGTCACAAATGTTTTGTTTCTTATTCAGTAAGAGAAAGAAAAAGCCTTACCTCACTATTGATTTTCACAAAACTTTCTATTCTGTATGTATTAGGGCATATGTGTCAAACTCAAGGCCCGCAGGCCACGTCCGGCCCCGCCGTACAATTATATACGGCCCGGGAACAATTATATCCGGCCCGCGAGATCATTTTATATATCTCTTTTTTAAATGGCCTGGCCATATGAAGTGCAGATAACACACAAACTACAAATCCCATAATACAGTGCAACAGCTGCCTGACCGAACGGTAGGCTACCTGCCATCATTCCTGCGTCAATTATGTCAGATCAATCAAGCGTCTGCTGATGTATACAGCCCTGATTTCAAGTCAAAGCTAGCCCCTAACAATGGCCAAGAGAAAAGTTGAAAACAGAGCCTTTCAAAACCGCTGGGCCGCTGAGTACACACTTACTGTTATCACTGTTAAACCTGTGTGTCTTACTTTACGCCAAACATAATCCAACTTGTTGCCAAGAAAAGATGCCAAGCATCCAGCTCTGACAAAATAGCATAAGAGCAAAGAAAATGGAAAATTTCATTTGTTATTATTTTAAACTTTTACTTAAAGGCACAATTTTTATTCATATTTTCAGGGTTTTTTTGCAGCATGTTCATATTTTAAATTTGTATAATGTTGACAGGAGACATTTTAATGGAGAGCAAAATGTTTGAAGTTATTTTAAGTTTATTTATTTTGGAATAATATTGTATCCTGTCTGGTTCGATTCATATTATGTTAAAAAAAAAAAAGTTTCGTTTTAGTCTGTTTAAATGTTTATCCTGTTCGCCCAGTGACCTAACGTGTCCTTTGAGTTTTGGCCCCCTTTGCGACTGAGTTTGACACTCCTGTATTAGGGTGTAACACAGTGTCACTCTCTATCAGTTTAGCACTCCAAATACTCCTATCTGTATCTGTATTTTGATTTAAACCCAAATCAGGTGCAGTCTAAACTGGAAGTATCTTGTTATGGTGATCATATCCCTAGTCTGTATATTTAAACAAAATGTGCTTCACAGTGAAATACACCTCAATGCAGAATTTACAGCCCACAATATTCTCTTTGAATCTCACCGCCTGCTGCACCACACACATCATCTTTTACGAGTCGGATTAATTAGCATGCATGCATGCGTGATAGATGACCTTTTCGAAAGGAGAAACTCACAGATCGGTGAAAACATTGAAAAGACCAAGCAAAATAAAGTGCTGTACAAAGACAAAGATAATTCTCCTGCTAGCACAACACCCTGTCACCTCACAGTTAAACATATCAAAAGATTAAATAAAGATCAATTTTCCAGGCAACCAAAATGTGAAACTGGGTGGCACCTTAGAGCCACTAATAGGCACAGGCTAACTAACATGCACATAATTTATCTACCTCTAAATGATGCACTTAAAATCATGTACTGATGAGGTTCTCAATGAAGTGGACAAACACCGGTTTGAAGGACAGTTCAAAATCCACAACGTTCATGAATACATAATAATAATAATAATAATAATAATAATCAGTTGTCCATTTTGTGCAGCATTTTCAAGCTGAACAATACTTCATGAGATCCACAAACCTGAGAATTCTCATAACAGAATATAGTGCCATCATCATCATCAGACCTGTCAAGATTAAACAAGTAGAACTAGACGGTGAAGTTAGTATCCACGCCATACCATGACCCTCATTTGAGGAAGCAGTAAGGCAGCAACTTACATCTTCAACACCTTTTCTTTAATCTAACCTCACAGACAACGAGGAATCTGTGGTGCTAGCGTTATCTGTTTCAGAGTGTCACTGGTGCTAATTGAGTGTGGTAAAAATGAATGTTATATCTGGATTAATAAAGTATGCGTATACCAGGCCTATATATTCCATGTATGTATATATATATATAAATATATATATATAATGTAACACAGTATTCACACATGTGTATAATGGATATAACAAAATTATTTTGCATATCTTGGACAATCATGCAATCTCAGTGGGAAAAAAAAAGAAAAAAAGAAACAGGATTTTCAGTGTGTCATGTTGCATACTGCACAACAGCCACCACACTTTCATCTGAATTATATAACACTTATATAACCTGCATGCCCTGCTTCCCTTCTTTGATTTTTTTTTTTTATTCCCAGCTCCAATCAAAAGGATAAGCTGCTCACCTGTGGCTTTATCATAGAGCTTGCTTTGTAGGTTCCCTAATTAACAAGTACTGATCATGAACAGACCTACATGCAGGTGCTACGAGAACGCAGATCTGCTCTCCAGAGTCAGCACACACCATTAATCCCTTAAACGATTTCCTTATTTTGTATTTCTATCTGTTTGAGTTCATTTTTAAGTATGAACCACTCGAAGTAGTGGTCAACACGGAGAAGAATACTGTTTTTGGGTTTTTTTTTACTTCGTTAGGTATGTAAATGATTTAAGGAATCATCGTAAGGAATTCACTCTACTATGATATGCAAACCTGCAAGCGCAACTTTATATGACTGGGTACATTTAAAATAGTGTCATCATATTTCTACATTGGCTATGTTTTGTTACTATTGAACTTTACTGCCATCTACTGGATTTTAAGAGGTATAGCATTTTTGAGTCGGTTAAATGCGAGTCGTGGAAATCAGTTGAGTTTTTTTTTGTGCAATATTGTTTAAGATAACTTTCCATGCCAAGTGTGATTTATAAAGTTTCATTCTGCAGTCATATTTCCACACAGGTTATTATAGCCTATAGGCTCCTTAGTTATAACAAAGCAGGCACGTGCTTCAGAGAATTAAGCTGTGGCAGCTGTGAGATTTTCTTTTTATTGCTTAATGTAATGTAATGTACCAGACTAACTCACCAAAAAATGTTTTGCCTAGATACTTATGGGTTTCTGTACACAATAGCTGAATATGTGATGAAGGAAGCAAGCTTGAGGCAGCTTTAATAAGAAGTAGGACAAGCTGTAATTGTTTTTTGCTCGACTCTGCTGGAGAAACATAATTTAGTGTTTTCTATTGCAAGCATAGCATGTTATTTTTTTTATATGGAAAAAAAAGATTATCAAGTCAGCAGATTAAAAAAAATACTCCATAATATGACTTTTTGAGCTGCTGTGCAATGCCCAGACATCATCATGCCCCAACTTTAGGATATTAAGAAGTCCAACTACATAGAGACTGGCAGGAGCCGGAAACCAATTAGAACAGAGAGAAGGTGTGAGAATGTATATCAAAAATGAGTGAAAAAGGGAAAGAATCTATAACATCTGCTTTTTTTTTTTGCAGAACTGGTAAGGCATATTTGTTCTCTAATTTTGTAGGAACTGAAGCCAGAGAAGGATAGATGAGAGTCAGCAGATTTAGCCACACTGTGGAGAAGTTGCTCAATCTGCTTTATCTGTGTTTATTAACACTGGTTTCTATCAGGCTTCTTTGACAGCCTGAGGAACAAAATCTGCAGATTAGATTCAGATAAGAAAAAATGCACTGTAACTATTTTACAGCATATCTGAGCTACCTAGCTCGAGTTAACAGGCAACTAAAATCACCCAGCCCCAGAGAGGCACAGAACCGCAGGGAACGTCCCTACATTCATCCAGGCCGCGATCTGGTGCACAAAGCATGCTGTGAGAGTACAGTGGAGCAACTCTTTATCCATCAAGCACAGCTTACACCATAGCTGGGTGATTAGTTTGTTCAGTTACAGCACAGCTCTGGACACTGCTGCTTGATTAGGGAGTCACAGTAATCGCTAACCAGTTGACAATAGCTAAAAGACAAGCTCTTCCTTCCTGCTCTTTCATCCGGTACCCAACATCTTTGATAGCCACACTGATGGGCGCAATAAAGTTTTTTTTATTTTCATATCACTGAGCAACAGCAAGCTGTAAATACTTGAGCCATATCCAAAACGGCGTGCTATCGGATTAAAACACCACACCGCTGGAGTCTTGGTATTTAGGCATACTATGTAGCGTACATTGTGTGCCTTGAAGTCACACACAACCATGAGATTAATCTGTAGGGTGGATAAGGACCAGAACTGCCTTACGTTAGGGAATGTTCTTCCACCAGTAGTTTAGCTTGACATTTAAACTGTCTGTCATAAAGGGAAGTTGCAAAATTTTAGTCCATGTACCAGGAAAACAAATATAGTTGGAGTCATTTTTACATTCTTAAGATTTAAAAAAAAAATCTTTCACAAGCATCACTTGTATTTCGCTAAACGTTTACGTGAAAGCCTGACCACTGTATGCATACATGTCGTGTGTGTCCTGTCAAACTTCATTCAAGCCAGTCAGGGTGTGGTACCCGGACTTAACTGGTACGAATTAGCATTTCAAGATCAGGAACCTGGTTTGTGACATCGATGTAGTCCGTTTCCCCTCACGTGTAGTTTAATAAGACATGGTTTGGTGGGAAAAATGAGTGGGTCACGCGAGGATAAAGGTGCCAAAGCTGGGGGGGGGTGTTAAGATGCTGCAGGTGTGACGCAGGTGTAGCCCTGATGGAGATGGTACAACATCCCATAATATACATACATAAGGAAATAATGTCTGTACAATTACAGGTCTTGTTTTCAAACCCTGGTGCACTACAGGATTACAGTGTATTATGTTGTTAAGTCAGTGTTGTTAGAAATACATTAAATAAGACTAGACAAGCCAGGAAGACAGATCCAGCAGGGTGGGAAGGGAAAGCAAGCTGAAGGGAAAAGCTTCAGAAATGCTTCGGTGGTCGAAACAATGATGCATCACTAAAAAAAAAATCAAATCAAATCAAATCAAATAAATAAAAAGAAAGAAAGAAATAACAAAAAGAAAAGAAAAGAAATCATAAAAACAAATAATAAAAATGTAAAAAATTATTAAATAAATCAAAATAAGAATAAAATAAATAAAAATAAATAAATAATAGAATTGAAATTTAAATAAAATAAAATAAATGAATTTAAGTAAAATAAATAAATAAATAAATAAAATTTAAAAAAAATAAAAAAAAAAGTAAAATAAAAATATATCATTAAGACGAGATGCGTGTGTGTGGCTGTGGTTGAGGAAATGATGCGCTCGCGCGTACCTGTCAGGTGTTGGAGGCGCGCGAGGCAGGCGAGCGCGAGCACCCCGAAGCCGCCGCAGCAGAGGCGCGCGAAGGGCCGCCGCCTCCCGCTCCGCGTCACCGGCTTCATCCCCTGTTTTGTTTTTGTTTTTGTTTGGTTTTTTGCTGTTGCCCCGATTCACAACATTCTAATTCACCGTCTGGAGGTCCCGTGGCCGCGCTTCCTCTCCCACTGACTTAGAAAACTTTTGAGCTCGCCGCTCCTACGCTCCGTTTGCCTTCAGCTCCAAGTTGTTTGGATTCATCCTCAGACTCGGCGCGCGCCAAAGCGCTCAACGGTTCCGCGTCGTCCGTTTCGAAGCGCGCGAGCGACTAGAGATACCGGAGTTCAAGATTTACTCACATGCCTCACGGCTGGGAAACGTCTCCGTCTCTCCCTCTCTCTCTCTCTCTCTCTCTCTCACACACTCACACGTGCATGCACTCACCACTCCCACTCAGAGCTCGTGCCAGTGGTCGTGGTCTAGTGTCAATCAGCACATGAGATCAGCCACCAGGGGGCGACAAACTGCACGTTTTACACCAAAGCTGTGCCCAGAGCAGCTCCTCCACCCTTGTGAAACCTTCTCTCTGGGGCTTCAGTCTTTAGTCTGCTGGGATAAAACTGTGTATGAATTAAAGACGAATAAACAATACATCCTGTGCGGTTTTAATCGAATATTCTCTCAAATCGCTTCCACCCAAGCAAGCACCTAGGCACACTATGGCCATATTAACATTATTCGTTCAGCCTTGGTAACTGCTGGTCACGGTTGCTGTGGATCCAGAGTCTAATCCAGCAAAGTTCATCACAGGGCACCATGCACGGGCACCACACACACACACACACACACACACACACAGACACACACACACACACACACACACACACACACACACACCTACCTTCCTTCAGTCTACCTAACAGCATTTTTTGGGAGGTAAGAGGAACCCCTGAGAACTCAGAGGAAAGCAAAATGAACACAAGGAGAACATCTTTCTCGGTATATTTACAGAACAATTTCTCAGCATAGACAGTAACCTGAGCTCAGGATCGAACCTGTGATCTGGTGCTGTGAAGGAATAACGCTACCTGCTGCACCACAATGGTGCCCCCTTCTAAAAACTATATATATATATATATATGAAGATATGATACATTTCTTTCATGACCAAAGTTACTGCAGTTTAATAAAATTGCCTGCAGTTTCCAGAATGCAATGTGTCAAAAGGTAAAATGAAGTGGTAATCATTATGCATTTTCTTTCCATAATGGGACATTTTTAAAGTTTTAAAACTCTGTATTAAGGCATAAAATAATATATAATGTATAATTTGAAGTAATCATTAAAGTTTGATCGCCCTGTACAAACCTCCACCAAGGACAATAGTCAGCCCTTCTATAATATTCAACTCTGCAACTGCATCCACATTATATGTTTGGATATATTTCCAGTGGTGTCATCATATTCCTACTCTGGCTATGTTTTGTTATTATTGAACCTTACTGCCATCTATTGGATTTTAATATGTGTAGCATTTTTTTCTAGAACAGATTTCCCCTGCAAGGGCAAATGCTGTATCTCTGAACTTTAGATTAGGCAAAACTAATTTCGTGGACCCATGTCTTGACTTGGATCTGCTCCAAAATTAAATGGGTTCTTCCTTGGCCCATGTAACATCCTGCCACCAATTTCATGGAAATCAGTTTGGTAGCTTTTATGCAATCCTGCTTACAGGCAGATAAACAATCTGAATGACACAAACTACGCCTAGAATCTAACTTCCTTGGGAGGTAAAAATGACATGATATAATTGATTGATGGCATTGTGTTTGGGTGGAAAATTACAACAAAGCAATGGATTTCCTATATTAAGTGACTGATACTAATGAATTATGTAAAATATACACAACCAAAAGTATAAAAGGACAACGTAAAGAAGGCGAGGTTTGATTTCAGGTTGTCTGTAATTCATTGTGCTGTGGGTTTCCTGAACATTTGTATGCAGACTAGATACGCACTAAAAGAGTTACAGCCAATATTTTGATCAGAATTTGCTTCAAGCGGCAGCTTGTGTTTGTGAATTTATGCATCGAAATTGAGGCTTTGAAATGCAAGGGGAATGAATCTAGGGGGCAATATGAAAGGGAACCTGATTCATTTGAATCACTGAGAAATCCTCACTTTAGGTCGCTAAGCATCCCTAAAGCATTTTCTCTCTCTCTCTCTCTCTCTCTCTCTCTCTCTCCCGCTCCGATTGTTTACAGAACACAGCTCACTCCAAGCCCCTTTCAGCCATGTTTTTTTCCCATTTCGCTTGAAGATACAAGCCAAATAAAGACATAAGCCAGCGCTTTACTGTCATCAGCTGTCCACAGGTGTCACATCCAGGACGATAAAGTGTTCCTCGGGGCACACACTGTTTAGCAAAGCTCTCACTCTGAAATACTCCAGCTAGCATGTTTTGATCACCCTCACATTAATGGATGGCTCTGTCAAAGGACAAGGTAACTGGAAAACAACTGCACTTGATGCAAGTCTCAGGACATCATACAGAGAAAATACACAGCTTAGTGATGGATATGAGCAGTCGAGTATTTGTTTCATTACCACCTACAATGCTGATTCACAAATTCATTTTCTTGGACGACGATGACGACGACACTTGTCTATCTCAAAGGTAAACTGTTGAGCTGGTCAGTGGGAGTTTGTTGGGCTGTAGTAATGGAGGCACCAAAGCAAAGAGAAGGTGAAATAAATTGTCACCGTGCATCATAAATATGTTACAGTGTCACACTTTGTGCTCTGTGCTTTGTGCACAGACAGCCGTGAGTAGTGAGCATGTATAATGTAGTGACAAAGAGGTCATTCGAGATTCAACCTTTAAAGATTACACAGAAGTCAGGTAGTGTAGATCAAGCTAAATATGTGCAACAATAAAGCAGTACTGTAGACAAAGAGACATTGCCTTTGTTTTTAGTTTTGCCTTTAATTGTGGTTATGAGACAATATGTGGTTTATTTAGTCATAACGAATAGTGTAGCGTTAGTGCTGTTGGGTGAGTGTGTGTGTGTGTGTGTGAGAGAGAGAGAGTGAGAGAGATAGAGAGTGTGTGTGTGGGGGGGATTACATTTTGTGGAAGAAGTCTATGCTGACTTGGGGTTTAATTTATTCATTCAGCTGCCTAGTTTTTGGCTAAAAATAGAAAATGTACAATATAGTGCATACTTTCTTCTTCATGTGTGTGTGTGTGTGTGTGTGTGTGTGTGTGCATTTAGGCATGTAAGTACGTTTAATTGCTAAATTGTGAAACGTGCTAACGTGAAAACAAAAAGTAAGATTTTTGGGGTGAATAAATGGGGTGAAACATTCCAGATTCCAGTCACTGTGTAAATCTGTGTGAATGCGTGTTGTTAGGACTTTGCTTCAAGGAGTGAACAAGGACGTCCATGAATGTACAAGGGAATTTGCATTCAAGTGACTTTGTCTTCAATTTTCTTTCTATCTTCTTGTGTGTGTGTATGTGTGTGTGTGTGTGTGTGTGTGTGTGTTTGATTGCCTGCATGTGTGTGAGAAGCTGAAACATAGCAGTAAGTCTGTCAGCTCTGTTTATTCATCTTCGGGCCTTCTTGTGTACAATGGTGGTAAATACAGACTCCTGTCCACTGATAACCCCGAGAAATGGAAAAATCCACTCTGATTCAGCTCACTCACTGTGGTTGCTTAAACACTGCTCCACTTACTTTTTTAAATTCCATGTTATCCAATTAATTGCATATTGGAAGTCACAAGAGGCATCATAAGCCTGATGAGATTCTTGAGCATAACGCTGTGCATAATTTACAGGAAAGCCAGGCTGCTTAGCGAGTCAGATCACAGCTGGGATTTACATAGCTGCACAACTAGGTCATTTAATAACTTGATTTAAGACTGGTTGCTGTGCAACAGTATGTTGTCCTCAAACTAAAAGAACTGTGGTTCATCACACAATCTCGTCTCCACCAGGGGATATAGCCTAGGAACCATTTCAGCTATGAGAGCTCAATTGCTTCTCAGGGGGAAGCAACTGCATTTTGTGATGGAAAATCAAGGTTGTCAATATGAAGATGTGCAACTCTAGGCTTCTCCAGCAGAGGGTAGTAATTTATTTGCAAAGGTGAGTTTTGTGTTGTTTTTGTTACAAAGATGCATCATTTCCAGTTTGTTCAATCTAAGTTTAACAGCACTTAACAAGTGTCCGGATTCCTCTAGAAAAATAATGGGTTCAGTACTAATTTATGTCACACTTTTAAGGTTTTCGTTTTACTTATGCATAAAACCTGTGATATACAACTCAAGAAAAAACACAACTCCATTACTTGAGTCAAAGTATAAATACTCCTGGTAAAATATTACTCCAATACAAGTGAAAGTTGTTCAGCCATATTTTTACTGTTGTTAAAGTACTGGAGTATTTTCTTTTAAAAATACTTAAGTGTTCCAAAAGTACATTTTAAAGTTTTCAGTGTTTATATTGTTTATTTGACAAGATTAAAACACATGCACATATGTGCTCATCCAAAAGTAAACGGACACCCCCTCATTACATGTTATCTATGCAGACACTACCTGGTGCTTCAAACTTGTTAATATATTATTATTTTTCATTTCAGATTACAGGATATGAGCAGCTAGCCATGCGGCGAACACCAGAAGCAAAAGAGTTGTGTGATTTTCAAAGGGGGCGTATTATGGGTCAGTCTGAGGGTGGACTTAGCCAGCATATGATTGTACAAAACTTTGGGATTCCTCTTGTACACAGTCAACAGAGTGATTGTACAATTCAAAAGCAAAGGAAAGGAATCCACAGCATCCCGCTCAGGTCGACCTGGACC
>JAQMCW010000017.1:5371313-5381942 GCA_030068335.1 Chrysichthys cranchii | reverse complement strand
TCAATTCAATTCAATTTTATTTATATAGCGCTTTTAACAACGGACATCGTCACAAAGCAGCTTCACAGTATATAATGTCCAATTAAAGACTTATTAATCTATAAACATATCTACAAGTGCGCATATACAGTATATATATATATATGTATCTCTAATGAGCAAGCCTGTGGCGACGGTGGCAAGGAAAAACTCCCTGAGACGACAAGAAGAAGAAACCTTGACAGGAACCAGACTCAGAAGGGAATCCATCCTCATTTGGGTGACACTAGATAGTGCCATTGTAGTTAGGTATAAGCATTGTAAGCATTATAAGAGAAAGACCTGCCCCCTGATGTAGCCTTCAGTATTTGAAGTACTAAAAAATTACCTGCACGTTTGGATCTAAGTAGGCGTGGCGGATCATAAAAGATCAGGAGATCGCTCAGGTACTGCGGTGCGAGTTCTTTTAGTGCTTTATAGGTTAACAGTCGTATTTTATAATCAATGCGAAATTGGATTGGGAGCCAGTGCAGTGTAAATAAGATAGAAGTGATGAAAAATCGGGAAAAATTGGGGGGTGGGGGGGAGGTGGCAATTAATTTAACAATTTCAAGTGAATAACATAAAAATTTACGAAAACTATTTTTAAAGCTTGTGTCATGCGCTGGTTGGTGCCCCTGGGCAACGGCCCACTGGCCCATGTGGATAATCCGGCCCTGCACAGGACGGAGCCCCAATATGACAATTTGGTGGGCAAATCCATGCAAATTCATAAAAAGTCTAACTATAATATAAAATTGAAACTACGACAAGCCCAGAAATCTGGGAACAAATGATTACATACCTTGACATGCTTTCACAGGTTGGACAGCAAATTTTTGGAGGCAGCGATGAAGTTTGTGTACGGTAAACGGAGCAAACATTGCATTTGATACAAAATTTTCTTAAATACAAAAGAAACTCAAATATAGGCTTGAGATTTGGTCATGGGAACTCTGGTGAGGAATCGTCAGTTTTATCTGCTTCAGTAAGCACTTGATGTAGGTGTAGTTTAATGTGATTGGTTTTCTCCTGGGATGAACACATCATGTGGTCTATCGCATTTTAGAAACGAAAAGAAAATTCATCCACTGAATTCAAAGCTATGCTTCAAAGGAATGAGTTACGGGAAGCTTCATGGAAATGTAGTGGACTTAAAAGTATAATATTTGTCTTTCAAATGTAGTGGAGTAAAAGTTATAAGTTTCTACTCAAGTAAAGTATAGATACTCGAAAAATGTACTCAAATACATTTTACTTGATGAACTCAAGTAATTGTACTTCGTTGCAGATTATGAAAAGGAATAAAATACTTAGTACACTTAAATGATACACTTATATCTTAAATGATAACAGGAAGTAACTGGTTTCACAGATGCCCCCCAAAACCTGTAGACATAAACAGAATAAAAAGATGTCATTTTTACCTGCTGCGGTATTTAAAAAAAAAAAACCCAAACAACTTTACACTTAAGAATGTGCTATTATTGCAAAAGAATCAACTTTTCTGTGGTAACACTAACTGTGCTTCGTGGTGAGCTGCATCACATCACATCATTTATTATTTTTCTATAACAAAATGCTCCATTGTGATTTATTCCTTCCTGAAGTGTGTGTGATGACCAGTTAAGATAGATGTCAACCAGCACACAGTACCTGTCGACATCCAGAGTTGGATGAAAAAATAAAAACTCAAACATGCTTGGCCTGAAATGTAGTCAGGAGAACAATAAAGTGTCTGCGGCCATGTCTGATTCATGTTCACGCCCTACAGAGTACAAGGACTGAGGTGCAACCATTTGTGTGTGTGTGTGTGTGTGTGTGTGTGTGCTCTGAATTCCCACTAGCCAAATTATGCTTTTAGGTTCCTGCAGCATGTTATCCACAATGTACCATAAATCCAGAATGCAAAGTGGATGATCAACTAGAAATGGATTTGTAAGGATCTATACTGGAGCTGTGTAAAATAATTAAATCAGTGTAGTCACTGACGACCACTAAAGCTATCTGGAAGCTGTTTATTAAAGCATTAAGCCACTGAAGAGAGTGCATTACAGTGATTTTAACATAAGGTAACATGAGACACAACCTAAGTCCCCTTTACCCCTGATAAAATCACTGAAATGTACTCTTGTGTATCTTTCCAGTGGGTTATGGTTGCTAAGCAACAAAATGGCAAAGATTAGCATATTCTATGGACCGAACAATGGCTTGAGTGTAATGTTTGTATTGGCTGGTTTCGTTAATACAAAATTCAATTATTGTAATGCTGTCACCGGTAAAAGTGTATCAAGGATCAGAATTTAGGACCGAAACTATCCATTTTATAATGTGCATTTAATAAAGAATCTCTCAAATTAAACTTCATTATTTTACTAGTTCCATTTTTAATGTAGCAGCAGGTCAGTAAGTGTTGTCTAAATGCAGTATCTCCATTACTGCCACGCTATATAGTGCTCTATATGGAACACTATATATTAAAGACCAAAAGAGTGAGTGAGCAAGCGATTTCTGACACAGCACGTGTCCCTGACAGACTTCCTCACTTTCAACACTAACTGCCATTACTCCATTACTGTGGTTACTCCAAAGAGTTAGTTCCCAGTTAGGTCCTACTAGAAAGAAGCATTTCAATTTCTTCCCCTCAGCTCACAGCACATACGTGGGTACTGGACCATCACACCCATATGTGATTCTTCCCTAAACTGTTGCCACAATGTTGGAAGAATGTCTGAATGTCTTTGTATGCTGTAACATTTCAATTTCCCTTCAGTGGAACTAAGAATCCTAAACCTGTTCCAATAAGACAACGTCCCTGTGCGCAAAGCTAGAATTATGCTGATACAACATCAGTACCTGACCTCACTAATGCCAAAGATTCTAGAGTGCTCCGCGCTAAGGTGGATTACTGGTCGGAAAATACGTTGATAATCAGGAAGTACGGACGTTCGACACTACGGGCGCTATTTTAGTAAGCTGCCCTTTCATCACAGAGGCCGGATACCGTGGGAAACTTGCGGCATTTTTCAGAAATCGTCTTGTCGTTTCTTGTTTTGATGCATTAGCCTTGTTTGCATTATGAGAAATTATGACATCCTGTGCTAAGACGACATCAATAGATTATTTGAGTGGATTGTTTGTTTTTTTTTCTCAATAATTGGAGATCAATTGAGGTAAGTTCAACTACATGCAGCTGCACTGCAAAATTAGCCCCCTTTTAAGCCTTGGATATCGATTCACATCGTGGATTGCATTTGACTTCAGGCATCGATTTGTTCTCTCAGATAGTATTGACAATAATTAACCTCCTCATGACTGCTTGAATAACTTTGGACAGTTTAGCGTATGTTTTCCAAGAGGTGGTGCTAGCTGTTTGCCGAAACAGATAAGGAATGTTACGGTGGGCTTATCAAAATGGCGTCCACGGTGGTACTTCTGCTTATTACGTAAGTAATATATCTTGCACCGCTCTAGAATCTTTGCTAATGCCGTTGTGGCTGAAAGAGCAAATACTCCAGAATCTTCAATGTATCAGAATGATTTTCATTCAGTTTTGTACTTGTAGGACTAAACAGATTTCAACTGATTTCACATGAAATGCACAGTGGATGAAGGACATTTGGCCAAAAAAATCTTGTTTCTCTGGTATTTTTATGTATTATGCTTAATTTTCACTACATCTACTTACATTCCAGGATTTTTGGTCAACTACTGCCAGAAAGCTAATGAACAATACACTAATGAATGACTTGCTGGCATATTATGGAGGTGCCATTTCTTTAAGCTCTCCAGAGGATCCCATTCCTCTTCCAGTGCATTTCAGCTGAGATTACACCTGCATCAGCAATGGATATGCCTTAAAACACTTGCCTTAGGGGGGTAGTCTAGGTAGTTTTGGACAAATTAGTTTAAATATAGCTCATCTATATCACTGAACACCCTGACTAATACTCTGAATGTACAGAACTAATCCTCGAACCATTTATTTAAACATGTGAGGAGAAAAAATAGAGACCAGGCTGTGTTTTATCCAGATAAATGTTCAGTTTTTATTTTTATTGCCAGTATCCTTTCAGTTCCCATGGATGAACAATACTCAATCATTAAGCCCGTCGCACAAACAGGGTTAACGAAACACAGGGCTTGCACAACTGAACCACTGACCTCCACTTTATTTTTACTTATTTTTGTACATTCCACTGCCTTTGGTCCTGTTAACAAACCCCTGTGCAGACCACAGGCCAGTATGCATAGTGCAGGTGTGAGTGAGTACGCGACTGTGTTAGCTTACGGGTTTTATACGGGTAGATGCATGTGGTTTCTAAGCCTTTTCCATCAAGTTTCTACTATAGTCTATAATAAAATGTCTTGCTGTGTGAATTATTGTCCATATACGATGCAATTCACAACGACATCAAATCAAATGCCAGAAAACAAAGCATAAGAAAATGAGGTAAAATAAATAAATAAAAAATAATAAAATGAAATAAAAAAGCAAGTGCAGTAATCCACAAAGGATTAACTGATATTGGCATTTTTAACATAAGCAAAGCGTTCACATTTTGCGGTCCCATACCTACACCTAAAATGTGACTATCATTTTATCTAAAAAAACGCCAGGGATGCAGAAGCACATGTAAACTCTTAAAGTGCATTAAACAATTGCTTTTAAAACGTAAATTCCCCTTGCTAATTCTGACGGATCCCCCGTCAACATCTTAAGAGCTGTTTCGATAATTTCTTAGCACAAGCAAAGTTTTCTTGAGTCCTTTAGCTAGTACACAAGTTCATTAGGAAGCCAACAGGACTTTATATGTTGGCTAGAAGAAATGTGCTGCAGATATTCCAGAGGAAGTTGCTTCAAAATTCCTCTCTTTAAAGATAAAAAAAAAATCCACCCTGAAAGACTTGCACATTATCATTATTTGTAATCAAAGTGTGGGCTGACTGTTTTGGTTCCATCAACATGTTGGTCTATTTTCACTTTTCCTACACGACCCAACATGGTGATAGCGATTGCAATGTGAATTCATTTCTAACAAAGACAAGTGATGCAGCAGCACTTTAGCCCTTTAGTCTGACCAGGTCTCTCCTCTCATCTGTATGCCCTTTTCAAAAGCTTCAACATTCACGATTCAAGACCCCCATCAACACCATCGTGCTTGCTAACTCATACATCTCTAACTAGCTTCAGTGGCATCTACTTGGATTGAACTTCTCTAGAAAATGGTAAGTGAGCTGTTTTTCTTTATGTTTAGGAGCTAACAGTGAAAGCGTTAGATTTTTTCTTCTATTAAATGCCACTATATTATCAACGATATACTAACTTCTTACAGGAATAATGAATGAATAAATAGCAAAATAGCAAGATAGCCCATTTAAATAAACATATTTAATGTGTTTGAAGGTGGACTTTTTCTTTAACTCTTGCCCCATTGTAGCTAATATACAATTCCAAGTGGTAGAGATGTTGACAAGGGGATGTTGACACATTTTTGACATACAGGGGATAAATCTTAAATATTAAAAAAGAAGGTGCAAATGGTGGAAGAAGACATGACAAGGTATGTGCACTGAGTACATGAAATAGGAAAATATGTAATTCCATACTCAACAAGCCCTAAAATGTAATCTCACCCTTCACGGCGTCTTATTATCCCCTCAGCAGGATTTACTTTAGCTTTTCCCGTTAAGGCATCCAAAATCCTTGTGGCATATAAAACCTGGAGGGACCAATTCCATTCATAATAACCGATATTGTTATTGGTACTTAAACTCAAATACCATGTTATAAGCTTGAGCTCTTACAAAATAAAATGTCTACTAAATTAATAAAAGAGACAGTTTTATACCTGCTGAGTCAGTAGTTCAAGAATGATCTTCCCTTCACCTCTAGTTCAAAGACATCAAACAATAAAATCCACATTTGCAAGATTAATAAGTTATTTTTTAAGTTTTTTTTTTTTACATACACACATACAGAAGGGGACGTCGAAGTTGCTTGGTGCATTGCCGTGCTTCACGTCCCCTTGCGTTCTCTACAACTATGCAACCAACACACAACAGAACAGGAAATTCTTTTTACGTACATTTACATTTGGCTAAATATGTCCCACAATGCATCACTAGAGACTGCTTGCATCAAACTTGCCTGAGCACACTTGAGTTTCTGCCTGTTGATGTTAAAACTCCATGTTCACGCAGAAACAAATCAAAACCCTTAACGACTGGTCATGATACTGAAAAGAATTCCAGTCACAACTGAGATGAGTGGCATTTAAACCTGTTATGTATGTATGTATGTATGTATATACACACACACACACACACACACACACACACACATATATTTAATCATACTGATCACAGTTGCCCGAAACTGGCCAGATTTAGTTTGAGGATGCTGAATTGCTGAACGTTTCAGTGGGAAGTAGCACTGAAACATTTTGCCTGTACATCACATAGACATAAAGATATAATTTAATTTTCATATATGAGAATCTGCTGGTACCGGCTTATCACAGTGACGCTAAAATCAAATCAAAAATTACAAGAGGAAGATAAAGGACTATGTACAACATACAGTAATACTGACCAGGTTTTAGCTGTGGTTGCGTGTGTGTGTGTGTGTGTGTGTGTGTGAGTGTGTGTTTGTGTGTGCGTGTGAGACTTAAGTTGATTCCCAGTGACTTGCTGTGATGAATTGAGACTGATGCCTTGAATGATTTCTCTGGAGCCAACATTTCACACACGTTATTCTAAAATTACACTGCGATGTCACCATTACTGGAGGTAAGAGTTGGATGAGAAGAAGGCATAAATACGTACATGTCCCAGTTCTTAGCGCACCCAGGGGTGGAGGTGTTTTCTTCTTCAGCCAGCAGTCACTCATTAAACCCAGCTATCGGTGAATCACTGGTTTTTACAAATGTCTCCGAATACAGTGAGCAAAGTTCATCAAAAGTCATAAAGTCTTTTAAAAAAATGGCTCAGTCTTATAATTAGATGCAGGAATCCAATCTATTTCAAGTCAAAGCTTCTGTTTGCAGGCAAGCACCACATTCCAGTGTTATGGTGTTATGCAGTTCCCTTTATGTCCAGCAGGTGGAGATGTGTCCTTCCAACTGTAGATGGCATTTCCACCTACTCAGTTTGCACCTTTGTTTTTTTGTTTTTGCAAGTAGTTTGAATAGTCACCACATTACAGCAAATAAAAAAAAAGAGGCCAGTCCTTTGATATGAGGTCTGCAGAATTTGACGATGATGTAGGAAAAGGTGCCAGGTAGAGGTTCTGCTCTGAAGAAATGTCACCCAGGTCAATATTCCCTATTACTGCAATGTCTGTGGGTCTAGTACATGAATTAAACTCCACAAAGTCAGTGCTGAAACATGTCTAAATTTTGTCAACACCTAACTGCCTCGATCTATAATAATTACACAGTTCTGGGATTGTTGATGTGATCACTTTTTCTAATCGGTGTTTGAAAATAGTGACTGACAACATAACTAATAGTCACAATAACCGCAGACACACAAATAATCAGATATCACACGCAATAAAATGCCCCAAGATTTTCAAAAGCAGCGAACATGAATTTTCCTAATACTGAGAGTGATGTTAGCATATTGTATCGAGCTGGGAGATTATCCTGGCGCAAAAAAACAAAAAAACAAAAAACAAACAAACAAAAAATAAAACCTGAAGGCAATCTGTTAGCCATGTTTTTAACGGCTACTGTATTTTTCATCAGTGCCCTACGGATTTGTCAAAATCTGTAGCAGGACAAAAAAAAGTCAATGTCTAAGCCACATTCCAAAAATGCTAACTCGTCTAACAATGAAAGAAAGCTACTACCGGCTTATCATGCTATCTGGATGCCACTAACTTTTATTCAGCATTAGAAATGTCAGCATTTTAGGCCTTGGTCTGGCCTTGTGAAACAGGAATCATGCAGCTAAGATTGTGCTCTGCTATGGATTACAATAACGTCAATAACTTTCTGTCTTTCCCATTACGGGCTCATTTTCAACAACACCAGAGCGGTGCTTCTTGGTAGTACCAAGATCTAATGAAAACGTGAGATGAGAAACTATCTCAAGGTATTGCTCTCTTGGTTCTGTAAAACGCAAGTTAGCAAAGAGACTACTTTCTGTAATATTGTATTCTATTTAGTAGTGCTGCCAGCAGGCTGCATCACACTGATAGACACAGCTACATAAGCTGAGAAAGCAACGCTTGTTCATATAGCTGATTTATTGATTGATTGTTTTTTATTAGACTAGATGAAGCTAGATGAGGTCTTTCTCTGCTAGCTAACTGCTGGTGCATTCTTATAGATGGCCTTCATTGCTAGTATGCCAACATCTTCCAATGTTTGAATCTATGTCTATCCTTCAGGTAACACTGGATGACTTGCTTTGCTAGCATGGTCACATTTGCTAACGTTTGTGTCATTCCTCAGTGGTCTATATGATTCAGTGTCTGAGGTCTTGATCTTGCAGCTCTGTCTAGATTTCTCTGCTAACATGTCTTGCTAATGTTTGTGTCATTCCTCAGTGGTCTATATGATTCAGTTTCTGAGGTCTGGGTCTCGCAGGTCTGTCTAGGTTACTTTGCTAACATTTCTTTGCTAACGTTTGTGTCATTCCTCAGAGGTCTATATGAGTCTATGCATGGGCTCTGGGTCGCGCGGGGCTGTCTGGATTGCTTTGCTCGCGTCTTGCTAGCATTTGTTGCTGATCTTCATTGGTCTGTGTGTATCTCGCTGTCCTGTTCTACTAGTAGGGTTTGTTGACACTGCACAGCAGCTCGGTGACTTTGATGAGACGTGCCACGGTGCTCTGCGACTCCTCCTGCAGCCGCTGGTTGTTCTGTCTCAGACTTTGCACCTCTGCCTGCAGCATGGCTTTGTCCTCTTTCTCCTGCCAGCATCACACACAACACAAATGATCACCAGGACGCTCTATTGGAGCACAAGATGGACTTGGAGGGGGAAAACTTGAAGGGAGTGGTTGGGAGGTGATTTGGAGTAAAATAAGGTTAGATGTCTTAGATTACTTCATTTAAATAGGCAGCATACAAAATACAGTTTGTGACCGAAGTAATGCTTAACATGTAACTATGCACACAGTTCTGTCCACTAGGGGGCAGGTCAACACTAAATCATCTCTGATTAGCAGGTTTTTACTATTCTGGGATGCAGGCACAAGCAAACAAGCTTTGTTAGCTCACCACTCCAATTTTCTGCCATTGTCACATGTGGTGTCTCAAATGGTGACACTTACTATAGCCTTACAAAACATATACTGCTAGGTTAATAATCTAGAATGTCCAAAAAAGTGGATCTCAAACTGGGGTCTGGAGACCCCCAGGAGTTCATGAGGTACAACCCAGAACTCCACATGTTTTGATCCTGTGGCAGAAATCATATCCTAAAATTATTTCAGTTACAATATTTATTATTACTTTCTTATTATCATGTTTGCCTGGTCACTTGAATAATCAACCTCCAAATTCAGCCATCCATATCCAATCCAAACCTCAATAACTCAAACTAAATATTTCTGGGCCTAACTTGGACCTAGTATGTTTTGTCAGTGTATATTTTAGCAATAAACTACAGTTTCAATAAAATAAAATTATACTGTACAGACTGAAAGAAGGAGCCAGATATTTGAATAGGTGGATGATTTAAATTGTAATAAATCTGTGCTGAGGGGGCCTGCGGAATTTATTTTACAGTTTAAGGGGTCCCTGGCTTTAAAATATTACGTATGTAGATTAGTACATACTATTCCTTCTTTTTTTTTAAATCATGTAGAACTACTGTATATACGCATAGCATACGATTTCAAACACAGCTTAGTTTGTTCAAGTCTACCACTGATGGAGCATTATGTCATATCCTGCTATAAGTATATAGCTATTTAAGGTAGTTTTTGCACCATGATATCCTGAAGATGTCAAAGACTGAAGGATGCATGCATTAATATGCATAGTTCAACTCAAGCATAAACACCAGCTCCAACAATACATTCTATACAAAATTATAGACTTATTGTAGACTGTACTAAACTTCTCAAGGCCTGCGGATGAAAACAAAGTCATACACTACAAGGTAGCTACTGAGGGTTTTATCTGACAAACACAAACATTTTATATATGTCAGTGCACAGAAAAATCAAATCTACTATGGCTTGCACATTTGTTTAGAAAACCAGACACACACACGCTCGCACACAAACACACACACAAAGTGTGAAGATGGATAGAAAAATTAACCATGGTAATCTGTCCAGTTGTTCATTTATATAAACTGAGTTATATAAATGTTTACATGTTTTCAGTTCATCTAAACACTCCCACTGATAAGAGATGCAGATAAAAAGTGTTATTTATTTATTTTCATACTGATTTAACTCTTAATTGCCTGGGTGTTACTTGACGGTGTATTGAACTCAGGGTGTTAGCAAATCAGCATTTACCTCTAATTTCTATTTTGATACTTTGTAATTTATGTAATATAAATTATGCTCCAAAGTATAGAATATGGTTCATATATATAGGGGGGGGGGCTAGCGGAAATTTTTCGTGCGACGGAGGGGGGTGGG